>OY728156.1:2108316137-2108928637 GCA_963277665.1 Viscum album | reverse complement strand
AGAATAATTATCAGATGCACGATGACACGATGAGGAAAAATGAGACCATAGTAGATTGGAACTAGTATTGGACCTAGTAGCAAGGATTTTTGTCATAGTGGACAAACATGAGCAATTAGGAGGAGCACTACACTGATGTAGTGCTGGTGTTGGTGCCAGTTTGGTAGGATGGTGGGTTTTTTTTGGACTCTTCATGTTTTAATCATGTTTTAATGATCAGAAATCTTATTAACATTTTTTAATCTCTCTCAAATCATGTGTAGAGATGGTTGGTTTCCCTATGCATTAATGTTTAAAAATCATAGTATAAGCTTTAACATGATCCTTTTTCAGAATATTATAAATCATGATTGAATATTTTAAACTATATTTGATCATGTTCTATAATGTTTTAATATATTAACTCTTAATTCTAATTCATTCTGTGAATATTATTTCAAAAGAATGTTTTACAAATATTTGGCTATGTATGAGAAACCGTAAGTCATCCACTAGTTCTGGATTTTATCATTATACCTGCAACATGACCCTAACACAGTAATCCAGACACTATTAACATGACGCCATAATCAATACATAGTGACCATGACACCGTAAACCTGACACCCTGACCCTAACATTGTAATCCAGACACCATCACCCTGACACCGTAATCTAGACACTCTGACCCTGACACCGTAATCCAGACACCATGACCCTAACACTGTGACTTAGACACCATAACCAGATTCAGATTTCATAATGTATGTGACATCGATTCCTTACAACCATCACCAAGATGATGTTGAATGTTTTGAAAAATGACTAGAAACTAATACCAGAGACACTATGATTTTGACATTGTATCTATATAACCGGTTTTATATCTCAACACAACTATGCAACCATGAATGTCTCACTTTTCAAATTCCAAGGAGAAGACACCGCTTCCAATGAAACCATTTCAAGACATACCGTGACATCGTTCCTTACTTTTTTCCTTTTTCATTTTAATTTAATTTTTTGAATGTTCATATTTGAGTCATTTAATGGAACTGACGTAATTAATGTTTCTTTTTAGACATGTCACCTGATAGTATGATGTACGCAATGTAGAAATCATGCTTCATGTCGGCCCCAACACATGCACCTTGAAATAAAGACAAGAACACAAGACTCGGAGCATGAGACGAGTGAGAATTTGAAAATATAACTCATGCATGAAAAATATACAACTGAAGAACACATGAAACACTCCTGATACCAAAAGGATGAACAACTAAAGATTAAATCATCAACCATATTCACAGTACCAACTCAACTATGAACATGAGCTACATAACATACTTCATCAAACTGGAAAATAGATCACCAGAATCATGATACTCTATTTTCCAAAAGAGGACTCAATATTTTCATCTGTTTCATCCTATAATTCCAGCACTGCATAGAGAAACAGTCAGAGAATATGTAAACCTTTATCATCATCATTTATTTCTTTTGTAATATTTTTATCTTTCAATCAGTGTGTGTGTGTCTGCATTAAAACACACATTATATCCTATATTAAACTGAATAATACAACATATACTTCCTCTCATATCTTCTTACAGCTATTTAGTCCCTTGGATATGTGTGGAAGAGGTCCTTATGTGTCCTGGTAGTTTATGCCCACGAAGAATAGTAAAAAAGTTCTTGTGATGTCAATAGTCATATGTACTACTTTTTACCCCGATCTAGGGTGTGGATCCACTATACTAATATAAAATTCTTAGTGACAGGTGATCACCAAGTGGGGTGGATTTGGTCTCGGCAGGTGATTGAACAACTTCTTTTATCCACTGTGTCTTTTAATCTTGTTTTTCTCTACTTAAATTATATTTTAGAAAAATAGATTTCACATTGATAGTAAGTATTGGATAGAAGTTATAATCATTATTTCTTATTATATTATCTTCAAAGGTTGTATCAATAACTCACATTTATATTACTAAGAATTAATCAATCTTCTAAGAGATAATTTTAACAATCAAACTATTATAACCATATTGCATTGATTAACTGAATTGTATTCATTTTTATTGAGGAACATTTTTAAATGAAATTTTTAATAGAAATTTTTATTGATACTCAATTCACCCCACTCTAGAGTGATCTACTCCGACCAACATTTTTTATCAAAGGATTTTATTCATGTTAAGGTTCTGTTTAAAAATATTTTCAACTATAATTTAGGTTGTACTTTAAAGATCTGAAAATTTCTGTTTGTTCTAAATTTATAGCTCTTTAAAAGTATTTATTTATTACGGATAATAGGCTAGAATGTTCTTCTTCCAATAGACATCCATTTTTAAATGGAACAAGTTTTTCTTAATGGAAAACTAAAATGAAAATTCAGTTAGAAAGTATGGATTAGGAAATTTGGCCTTCAATTTTAGATGAGTATAAGATTCCTGCTAATTCGAGAACTACATGGGATGACCAAACTAAGACTTCTAATAACAATAATTTCAAATCCATGAATTATTTATACTACACTTTTGGAGATTGGGATTTTAACAGAATTTCTCTATGTAAAACAGCCCATGAAATTTTGGATACTTTATCTATTTCACATGAAGGTTCTTCTAGTGTTAATGAAATGAGTCCAAAAACATATACTATTAAATATTATAATTTTATGATAAATCCTGATGAACCTATTCTTGACATGTATCTAAGGTTCAATGAAATAGTAATCAATATGATCTCTCTAGGGAAGATATGTTACTTCGAATGAACAAATTATGACGATTCTCAGATTCCTACCTGATAGATGGAGAAGAAACTCTTTCTCTACTAGAGAGTCATGTGAAAATATAAAATTACCTTTAAATGAACTCATCAAAAAACTAATGATGTATGAAGAAGATCTGAAAGTAAACAAGGACAATGAGGATAAACCCAATAGAAAATATGTTTCATTTAAGACCACTAATTATCAAAACAAAGAAATAGAGAAATAACAGGCCTCTATATAATGTTCCTACAGTGAAAAATCAACACCCAATAGTGATGAAGAGATGGATAAATAATCTAGAAGGTTTAAGAAATTTTACAAAAGGAAAAAAGATTCAAAAAACCAAACTTTCAAAGGAAGAAATGATCAAAAGAGAATCTTGAAAAAGTATTTGTAAATAAATGACACGTATGATAAGATAGTACGTAAGGAATGTAAGAAAAAGGGACATGTAAAGGCTGAATGTTCCAAGATCAATTATTAAAAGAAATTTGAGGAAAAATAAATAATTTATAAAAAGTAAATGAAAGAAACTTGGAATGCTTCTAAGGACAATTTAAGTGACTCAGAGTCTTCACTTAATGAATAGGCTAAAAAATCCAATATGTATTTCATGACAATCCAATCTGAGTTAAACCTGGAATATCCTATAAAAATTTACTTTTATTCTAGAGATGAAAGTGATTCTGAAAATATGTCTAAATAATAAATTTTTGAGTATTTATCTATTCTTGAACAAACATGTAATGAACTAAAAGATAAATACGTGTCTTAAAAAAGATATTATGATCTTACCTAAACTATTATATCAGAACATGTGGTAGAAAAAGAGAAAAATGATCAATTACTCAAAAAAACCAATGAATTAAATCTTTCTTAATGGTTTAATAATGGTAAATATAACTTAGTACAAATTCTAGGTAATCAAATTTCCCTTAAATTTACTACTGGTATTGGCTATAAACCTGGTAAAATAAATTTTGGGAAAACTAATTTTTGTTTCTAAATCTAGAACATACATATTTATTCATCATTCAAGAAACCATTATTCTAGTTCAAAATATGATAAATCCTTTACCGTTTCATGTATTTATAGATCAAATAAATTTTATTTCTCAAATACATTACATAATGCTTATAAAAAACTTAGGAGGCAGATGTGGGTTCCTAGATCACTAGTTACTAATATTACTGGACCCAAAAGAATATGGTTACCATAGTCTATTTTTATTTGACTATTTTGTAAGAAAACTATTTTAAGAGCACCTATAAAATATTTTGGTACTTAGAAAGTGGGTGTTAAAGACACATGATAGTATAATATTCATGTTTCAAGAACCTAACAAAGATAGATGGAGGGCATGTCACTTTTTGTGACTATGTAAAAGGAAAAATCATTGTCCAAGGACAAATCTGTAACTTTAACTCAGTTTTAATTTCTAAAGTACATTTTTTATGGACATAAATATAATATTCTTAGTATTTCACAACTATGTGATGATGGATTTCTTGTTAAATTTGAAAATAATGTTTGCAATGTTTTTTATTCTAAAAATGAATTTGTATTTTCTACATTAAGAGATAAAAATTTATATTCTATTAAATTATATTCTATAGTTTCTAAAAATTCTTCAAGTTTAATTTTATTTCAAAAATTGTCTTGGATTTGGCATATAATACCAGGAAACTGCAATATTCACTCCCATAGAATGACAACTCAAAATATTTTAGGCAATGATCTACCCAAACTAATGTTCCAAAATGATAAAGTGTTTAATCCTTGTAAAAAGGGTAAAAAAAATTCCTTCAAACCAAATAAATAAGTATCAACTTCTCAACCTCCCGAGTTGGTTCACAAAGATATTTTTGGAAGATCTAGAGATTCTAGTTTAAATGGGAAGCATTATGTTCATATTATTGTAGATGACTTTTCTGGGTATACTTGGACCATCTTCTTGGCTCACAAAAGTGAATAATGCTCTCATTTCACCATGTATGATAAAATTTTAGAAAATCATATTGCACTTAGAATTTAATCTCCAATAACTGACCGTCATCATGAAATTGAAAATTCGGAATTTGAATCCTTTTTCTCACAAAATTTCTAGTCATAATTTCTCCGCCCCTAAAACACCTCATCAAAATTGAATTGTATAAAAAAATAGGACCTTGAAAGAAATTAATCTAACCATGCTTAGTGAATATGACATACCTATTTATTTTTGGGCTTATGTTGTAAATACAGGATGTTATATTATTAATAGAGTTATGGTTAGACCTATTCTTAAAATAACTCCATTGAGTTGTGGAACAATAGAAAACCCAAAGTGAACTATTTCAAATTCTTTGGTTTCAATGTCTACATCCTTAAGAACACGGAAAATATTGATAATTTTTCATCCCATAGTGATGATAAAATATTTCTAGGATATTCAATCTCCAGTAAATCTTATAGATCTTTTAACAAAAGAACTAAATGTGTGGAGGAATATCTTTATATCCTTTTTGATAAGATAGATCCACATAAACCTAAGACCTCTATAGAGAATCTTGATGATTATTTTTCAAATATAGATGTTAATGATGAATCTTCTGACAATTTTATGAAGGAATCTGTTAAAATACCCAGTTCTAGAAATTCTGCAAATTTAATCCATAATGAACCTGAACCTATTGAAGAGCCTGAAATAACAATAACAACTTTTTCTTGAGCTATTAGAACTCTTAAGAACCATCCATTATATTCTTTTGTTGGAGATTAAATAAAGTAACACAAACTAGAGCTTCTCTTATACATTAGGTTTAACATCAAGAATTCTTGTAAAAACATGAACCTAAACACCTCAATAATGCTATAATTGATGAATTTTTGGTGATGGCTATCCATGAAGAACATAATTAGTTTTAAAGGATCAATTTTTGGAAACTTGTTGATAGACCCAAAGAAATTTTAACTATAGGCACTAAGTGGTTATTTAGAAATAAAGTAGATAAAGCTGGTAACGTAGTTAGAAACAATGCTAGATTGGTTTTACAAGGATATTTTCAAGAAGAAAGAATTGAATATGAGGATACCTTTGCACCAGTAGCTAGACTTGAAGCCATTAGAATCTTGCTTCCATATGAAGTACATTTTAATTTCAAAATATATCAAATTTATGTCAAGATTTTATTCTGAAATGGTTATATATATGAGGATGTTTTTGTTGAACATCCCCCAGGTTTCAAAAATCCTCACTTTCTAAATCATGTTTTTAAATAATCCAAAGCATTGTATGGTTTAAAACAAGCTCCAAGATCTTGGTATGATAGATTATGTACTTTTCTTATTTCTAAATTCTTTAAAATATATATATGTGATTCTACCCTTTTTATAAAACAAATTTCCAATGATTTTTTAGTAGTTCAAATTTATGTATATTATATTATTTTTGGATCTTAAAAAAATTCGTTATCTATTGAGTTTTATAAAATAATGAAAAATGAACTTGAAATGAGTTTAATGGGTGAAATAATATTCTTTCATGGATTTAAAATCTTTTAGAATAAGTTTGGTATTATTTTAAATCAATGAAAACAATGTAATGATATTCTAAAATGTTTTGTCTTGGACCGAACTAAAAGTATTGATACTCAAATGAGTACTACATGTATGTTAAATCTTGATGATGATGGAAAATCTATTGATCAAACCACATACAGAGGAATGATTGGAAGATTACTCTATATAACATCTAAACGACTTGATATTATTTTTTGTGTATGTTTTTGTGCTCTAGTTCAAAAAAATCATAACGAGTCTCATTTAAATGTAGCTAAAGGATTTTATAATACCTCAAATATACACCCAATCTGGGACTGTTTTTTCTAATAAGACAGTCCTTTGAGTTAGTTAGCTATTCCGATGTTGATTATGGTGGTCGTATGTTATATAGAAAAAATCACCACTAGAACACATCACATTTGGGGAAAGTCTTTAGTGTTATTTTGTAGTAAGAAACAAAACATGGTTGCATTATATTCTGTGGAAGCTGAATACAAAGCTGCTAGTAGTTTTCATGCTTAAATTTTGTGGATGAAATACACATTACTAGACTATGGATATCAGTTCAAGAATGTACCTATATATTTTGACAATATAAGTGCTATTAACATTTCAATGAATCCTATTTCACACTCTAGGATAATGAATATTGATATAAGGCATAACTTTTTGAGAGATCATTATTGAAAAGGTGATATCACTTTGGAATTCATTTCCACTGAACATCAGCTTTCTGATATATTCAATAAACCATTAAATTATGAAAGGATAAATTGCATCATACATAAATTAGGAATGATAAGTCTTAAGTAAAATGTTTACGGTCTCAAACATACTGTCTCACACTTACTGTGTCACACTGATTGTTTCACAGTTTATGGTTTCATGATTCACGGTATCACAAGTTACTATATTGGAATTATTTTCTCACATTTATGTTCTCACAATTACAATCTCTTGGTTACGGCCTTACACTTGCGGTCACAATAACATGGTCACACTATTTAGAGTCACATTGTAATGATGACACTGTGACAATCTGTTCTGATCTCACCGTAAAG
Organism: Viscum album; assembly: GCA_963277665.1. Classification (NCBI taxonomy): domain Eukaryota; kingdom Viridiplantae; phylum Streptophyta; class Magnoliopsida; order Santalales; family Viscaceae; genus Viscum; species Viscum album. The sequence continues at coordinate 2,108,921,274 of OY728156.1, read as the reverse complement.
TCTCAGTTTTTTATTTTATTTTATATTTAATTTCCCATATCGCCGTGTTGATTATTTTATTGTGTTTGTTCCTAATTTTTGAATTTATGACACATGAAATCCTTAAATGATAAAAACTGAATATCTTTCACTCCTTTCTTCACTCAAGCTCTCTTCACTCGAAACTAAAACCATTCTCTTACAAATCATTAGTCTTATTTTTTCCATTCATCTATAATGAATCTACATTGAATGCCTAGAATGATGTTTTTATCTTTATCAACTCCAAAGAAGTTCATATCTCAAAAGAAAGTGAAAAATGAAATGAATGTAATGCCTGATGGACTGATGAACCCGAATCTTGTTGATATAACAATTGTACCAGAAAATGAAATATTTTCTAAGTGGTTATCAATAAGTAAGTCAATATTTTTGAAAGTACATGAATTGAAGGGGTGGCTGAACAGGATGTAAAAAGAGAAAAGGATGATTTATCTAAAACTCATTTCCCAGTTTTATCTGTAGGTCCAGTTTTCACTCAATTCTAAAGATTATTTTGTTTTAAGAAGCTATATTAATGGTAAAAGGTGCACTTTTTCTTCAAGTTTGTGGGTTGGATGCATAGGGATAGTTCATTAAATAATATTTTAGGATTACTAAATAGTTCTTCCAAATCCTAGTTATGTGTTTATATTAGAGGATTCCAAATGATGTTTGATTGGAAATAAGAAGAAAAGAAGGGAAATTGTTGCTGAGTAGGATGGTGAGACAAGGTTGTTGTTTATGTTTATCCGGAATATTTTTGGCCTAAGGAAATGGAATTTTTCTACTGTTACATATCAAGATGCACAAGATTAATTAGTGTATGTATATTATACTTTACATGTGTGAACTGATCAGAAAATTTTTTAAGTATACCAATTTGTTCTATTCAAGAATATTTAATGAAAATATGTCTTCTAAATAAGTAGTTTTCCTGAATAAAGAAGTCATTAATGATTTGAATTTCTCTATCTCAAAGGATACAATTGTATGGATGAAAATATGTTGGAGTTCTTGGAAAAAAACATGGGTGGGGGACAAAGAAAGGTTTTATGAAAATTTTAATCCTATTGAGAATCCTTCAAGATGTAAGAACATATCAGATCCTATCTTGGAACCAAATGATGTTGTTGATTATTCAGATGAAGAAGTAGTAGATACAGTTTTTTCACCTATGGAAGGAACTGTCTTGGATAAATAAGATAGTGGTCCACCTTAACCACAAAATGTAGTGGAAAAAGAAGTACCTATTACCACAAGAATTGTTTATTCAATGTAAAATACTAATTTTGGAAAAGAAACTGCTTCTAGTGTAAAAGAAAAAGTTGTTTCTAAGGAGAATTTAGAAGAAGTACCTGCTATTGAGGTAGATGATACTGTTGGGAAAAAATTAAAAGAAAAAGATAATCCTGAAATTATCCTCTCTGATGAGAAAATAATGGAATAGGACGTTCATCTGGATAGAAATGGAATGGGTGAGCCTGTTAGAGATAAAAATTTAAATGTAGGTCAAGAGATTGAATCTCTTAGTCCCATAATAGATGAACATATTGAGGGGGCTCAACACCTCAGTCTAGTGAGTTTTCAAGTTCCCAATGCTATTGATCAAACCACTGTGGATTCATGGTATATGTTTCCAAGTTACTTTGATGTGGAAGATACCCAGTAGGCCTCGACTAAATTCATATATCTTTCTATATTGTATCTATTGAAACTAGTTTCTACTCCAGTATTAATCTCTTCTAAGGAGCCTGAACCTGTCTCATCTATTGTTCTTGAACCTACACAAGAACCTTCTATTTTTGTGAGTCACAATGATCTGAAAACTTTTGGTGATACATTGTTAGATGTATTTGAAAAGATCATGAACTCACAACCTACTCCTATGAAAAATATCAATGAAATAGATTTTTCCTTGCTGTAGAGAAAATAATATAGAAAATTAAACCAAAATCCTTCATGAAATACAAGATGTTAGGATTGAGAAAAAGATGATGAGTGATAATGTGAAGTATCTAATATATATGGTTGTAGATTTGAAAAAATTGTTGAAAACTAGAAAGTATCCTATTTCACATTCTGTTGATGATGTTAGTGATCAGATTCCACAAAAAGTTGCATCTCTGATTCAATAAAATTTATCTTCAATATATGAAAAAGTGGTCGATAGAAACATCAAAACAGTAAATGAAATGTGTGAGATTATTTTTGGCCTTGAGAAGATGACTGGAGAGTACAACGTATGTTTATAGATAGTTATAAATCAGCTTAAGTCTCTTACTTCATCTGTTACATATTCAAGTGCCTCTGGACAATCATATCAACATATAGACAGTGATCTGATTAGAATTTTTGTTAAAGAGGAACTTCAACCAGTTTTAAGTGGTTTTAACATAGAATGTTTATCTTCTATAATAAAGAATAGTACTGATTACATGACTTAGTAAGTATTCAATCAAATATTTCCAATGATTCTCATGAATAAATTACTAAGAAATCTTATTTCAACTTTAATAGGATTTTCTCTATGCATGATCTGGCCAATCATTTCAAGTACCTTGTAGAGAATTTGAAAAATACTCATGTTACTCATGCCTTTATGACTCAATTCCAAAAGCCGAATGATTTCACACCTTTGCAAGACATGTTCATGGAGAACAAAAAATATTTTGAGAATTATATGCAGTATGGTGGTGAGATCATTACTTATTACATTCAATTTTTGAACCCTTATCTTTATGTGGAATGAACTGCCATTGTGTCTCATGAAGCTACACCTTTGTGGCCAAGTTCAACCCCTTCCCCATAAACTACTTTTTCTTATGCCTTCATGTCTGTATCTTAGGCTCTGAGCCAGATCAACCCTATTATCCTTGACCAATACTTGCTTATTTCTTCAACCAAACCCACTCTGAAACCTTCTTTTTTTGAAAGATTACCTATTCCTTATCTCAAAATTGGATCAATACATTATCCAACATCTACATATTCTCCTATGGATCCTCCTAATGACTCTACCAAGGGGATAGAGAAGACTGTTTACCCAAAAAAGAAGTGAAATATGTCTTTTTTATCTAGTTGTTTTGTATATTTTCCTCATCTTTGTAATGCCCTATATCTATATATCTAATGGAATTTTCAATTTTGTTGTTTATTCTCTTACTTAACATCATTTCATGATTATTTCCATTTTTTTATATTCTTTTTTATAATCCCAAAAGGGGAGAATAAGACTTAGCATATAAATAATATTATTTTTCATCATCAAAATGGGAGAGATTGTTGGACTCATCATGTGTTCATCATGTTTTAATGATAAAAAATCTTATTAACCTTGTTTAATCTATCTGAAATCATGTATATATATGGTTGGTTTCCCTATGCTTTAATAATTACTACTCATGGAATAAACCTTCACAATATCCTTATTCAGAATCTTATATATCATGTTTAAATATTGTAATCTATATTTGAAATTGATCTATAATGTTTTATTATATTAATGATTATGTCCAATTCATTCTATAAATATTATTTCCTAAGGTAGTTTTATAGATATTTTTCTATGTATAATAAACTATAATTCTACAACTGGTGATGGTTTTTGTCCAAGTCCCTAACACTATGACCCTGACACCGTAATCCAAACACCATTACCCTGACACCATAATCAAAAAATCATAACCCTCACATAGTAATCCTGACACCGTGACCCTCACACCATAATCCAAACATCATGAACCTAACACCATAATCCAGACACCATGACCCTGAAAACGTAATCTAGACAATGTGACCCTGACACCGTGACTCGGACACCATAACCAGTTTCTGATTTCATAAATTCTGGGACACCAGTTACTTACTACCATCACCATGACATCATTCAATGTTTTGACAAAGGACTAGACACTATTACCCAATACACTGGGATTATGACACCACATCTATAGTACCAGTTCAAGATCTCAACACAAATTTGGCATGGTGAGTATCTCACCATTCAAAGGAAAAGGAGAATACATTGTTTCCAATGACACCATTTTAAGACATATTGTGACACCGTTCCTTACATTCAGTGTTTTTCAATTTAATTTATATGGTATTTTCAACAGTTATATTTGACTCATTTAATAGAAATTACTTAATTAATGTTTCTTTCTAGACATGTCAACTGACATTATGAGGTAAGATGTGTTTAAATCATGCTTCATGCCGGTCATAACACATACAACCGGATATAATGACAAGAACATGAGACTCAGAGAACGAGATGAGCAAGCATTTGGAAAGATGACTCATGCATGCAACAATATACCACTGAAGAACACATGAAACACTCTTGATCCAAAAAGGATGAACTAACTTAGATCAGAGAATCAAACAACTTCACAGTACCAACTCAAAAAACAACACAAGCTACATAGCATACTTCGTCAAACTGGATACCATATCACTAGACTCATGATACTCTATTTTTCACAAGAGGACTCAATATTTGAATTTCCTTCATCCTAAAAGTCCATCACTACATAGGGAAGAAATTAGAGCATTTCTAATCCATTCTCATCGTCTTTTCTCTATTGGGTACTTTTTTTAACTTTCGAGAAGTGTGTGTGTCTATATAAAAACACACACTGTCTCATATATTAAATTGAATGATATAATATATCTTTCTTCTGTTATCTTCATAAATCTATTTACTCCCATAGATAAGTGTGCAAGAGGTCCTTGTGTGACCAGGTAGTTTATGCCCATTAAGAACAATGGAAGAGGTCGTGTGACCTGGATAGTCTATTGTACCATCATCTACCCCGATCCAATGTGTGGAACAAGTTTATTAATATAGACTTCTTGGTGACAAGTGATCACCAAGTGGAGTGGATTAGGTCTAGGCTTGAGACAGAACCACTAGTTTTATCTGTTGTGTCTTTTAATTTGGATTATCTCTACTTTAAATTATATTTTTGAAAACAATGTATTAAAGAGATATTTAATCTTGGATTGAAGTAATAACTATTTTTCACTATTAGAGTATATTCAAAATTTGTTTCAATAAAAACTCACATTGATATTACTGAGAATTTATCAATCTTCTATGATATTAGTTTAATAGTCAAACTGTTATAACTATATTACCTTGATTAATTGGATTGTATTCATTTTTATTGGGGAATCATTTTATGTGACTTTTTTAATAGAAATTTTTATAGATAATCAAGAATGAATATGAATGATGAATATATGTATTTTATTTTATGTAGATGAATTATATCAAGAAATAGTGGAATGTATTTTCTTAGATGGATTCTGTTCTTATCTATAGGTGGATTTTAGGCACCTAGGTCATCATTGGGGGTCCAAAACTAGTGGGTAGAGGATCTTAGCCCTGTGATGAGCTCATACAATTCACCAGAGGACTCTGAGATGGACATCTCTAGTTACTTCAGTTGACTCTGTGATGTAGATTTCAGCTTCCCTAGTCCCCTCTATGATGTGCATTTTGATTGCTCTAGTTTTATCTATGATGTCATTTAGGCTTCTCCAGTTCCATTTTCCTATCCCTCTTGGTGGGAAGTTAGATTTGTGTTGGATGTTTGTTGGTTCTAGTTCACCCTAGAATACTTTGTTGAGACCAATAATGTTCGAGTGTGTTTTCACTTGATTGGGTTTTTCCATGCGCTAGTTTTCTTGTAGTTTGTTTTTTATGTTGATTAGGCATATGGGATATATCAATGCCTTCAGGATACATGTTCTATTGAAACAACCAGACAGAATCTACATGGAATAATCTTTAGTTGAAGATTCAGAGTAGATGCTTTAAATAGATCAAAGCTAATTGGACTTGGAAGAATAAGAGGGTATAGAAATTTACATCTGTACCAGGCCTATGCATCTTTGCACAGGAAAACTATTTGAACATTTTTGAGAAGGTGGAGTGATAAAATCATGATATTGATATTGGGGAGTGGTATTCATTAGTAGTAATAATCTTGGATGAATTCCTCTAAGACTTCTAGTTAATGTATTGTATGGGTTCTCCCTCAAACCTTAAAATGGGGATTATCCAAAACGAATAAAAACATGAGGCCTTTGGGACATTAATAAAAAATAACCCTCATGAATATGAAGTGATTCCATCATGACCTTGGGAGATTGAAAAAAAACATCCCTTGGTAAACATGCCAAATTAGAAGGGGAAAATGATAAATAAGTTTATGGAGAATAATGTGAGGCTCTATCCTGAATTAGTGATAAAACCCTTGTGGTTCTATACGGAGTGAGGATGATGTAAAGAGGAGGAAGAAAGAGAAATTGTAATGAAACTACCTAGAATATAATTAAGTGATTGGTGTACAATTTTAATAAAAACTTAATTCAACTATCTAACACCCTCAAAGAGGGTTTTTTGTAACACCCCATGATTTGTTTTGAATTTATCTTGAAATAAATCATATGTGATTGATATATTATGATAAACATATCACAAAACTAAATTGAAAAATGCCTCATTTAATTAACAAATAATGTGAAAATAAAAAATGATATAAATTACAATAGAACTAAATGAATCACAATTACTAAATAATCAAATAAAATTAAAGTAATAGTAAATAAAATCATTACAAGGATGAAATTTGTATCATCATGATCATTTTGGAAGATCGTACCTCGAATTATAACTAATTAAATAATAAATGAATTATAAATATTATAAATTCTATAAGAAAGAAATTATATAAGTTTATGGTTGATTTTAGAGAATTATATATGGATATACATTGAAATTTCATATGACAACTTCATATATAGTTGTTGGCTATATCGTTATTGGTTATATGGAAGTTTTATATATGGGTATTGAATATATATGTATTCTTGTGGTTTAATAATAATATATGAAAGATATTAACATACTCTGAATTTCATAATCATATTGAAAATTCAATTCAGGAATGAAATAAATTCTAACAATCTATTTTTAAAAATTATATGATTTCAAAAAAATATTCTTATTTATATATAAAATTTTTATATCACAATTAAAGAAGGATTTTAATAATATTTATTCATATTATTTATTAATATTTTAATGTTATCAGATTGATAATTTTTATTTTAATATTAATAAATAAATAATAATGTTTAAAACCATTTAATCATTAAAAGTGATATTTTTAATGGAATTAATTTTCAAATTATTTCAATGATTTATAAAATAAATTGATAACATTTAATGAATATTTTAAATGGAAATTTATTTATTTTTTAATAAAGTAAAAAAATTCTTATAATTATTATTATTTGGTTAAAAATATGAATGAAACCATCAAATATATAATAATATACTTTTTTTGAAAAATTTCGTTCTTTTGTTCTTTTTTGTTTTAGAAAACAAATATCATGGGTAAAAATTATTTTATGTGAATATAATTCTTCAAATAATAAATAATAGATTATCACTAATATAATGATCACTATTAGACATGGAATTAAAATGATAACACCTAATTTTTAAAATCTATTTCCCTATAAAATCGTATTTTTAATATATTTTATATATTCATATAAAATTTAAATTTATGATATTAAATTATATTAATTATAATAATAAAATAAAAAAATTAATCATAATACTGATATTATTTCAATGGGGGTATCTTGTATTTTTTGTAAAAATAATAATTACTATGGTGAATAATTAAATAAAGTAAAAATATATAAAAGGGGGTAAAATGACATGGATCAAATTTGAAATGATAAAATTAATTTTTAATAATTATAAATGATCTATTTTAATATTAGGATTCAAACCTAAAATTCAAAAAAACATTTCCTTATGTAACTCACCCAAATCTGATGTGATTTCGTCATTACCATTCACTTTACTCAAGATTCTAAAAAGAATGTTCCAAATTTCCACCTATAAATGTAACTCCCTTTCACCCATTCTAAGACCCTTATAAACATTATTATTCCCTTTAATAAATACATGTATTAGCTATGATAAATTTATATTACAAGATTATATTATTATTTTTAGGATATATGGGCTTAAGTCCTTCATTCGGAATGAAGATTCTATGAGGTGTGATTCCATCAAAGTATGAAAGAAACTTCACATCATCCTTTCCATTTTTATTAACATATACACAATCCAAAAAATCATTCAAAAAACTATAATTATGTAATATTAATATCATTAAAAATTTTAATTATCATATTAAAACTATATAAATTCATATTCTTACTCATTGATTCCTTATAAATCATTCTTGTTCGGATCTGTTTTACCAACTAAAATTATAGTGCAATAAAATTTCCATTATGAATGAATAAAAACACCTAAATTATACAAATATATGTTAATAATGAATAAATTATGTCACTTTAATTATTTAATTGTAATATATATAGGTAATACAAATAAAATGATAATTGTTATTTTTATTGATTATTGATTATTCATAGAAAATTATATCTTATCATTTCGTTATAAACCATCACTATATCTCTGATGAAATAATGTTGGAATTAAACTAATATATATAATAAATTATATAACTCCCAAAAATTATGGAGGTGATGAAAAGATGATGAATAATCAAGGAACCAAACCATCACACTAAATAAACAAATGATCAAAAAATAATAATTAACACTTATTGATTAATTTAATCAATGAGTGATTAATAAATAGGTGATAATAAATTATAAATAAACTCTATTATGTAATCAATAATATAAATAAGGTTGTGAAAATGATTTGTAATAGTCAACAATACGTTATATTGTGATATAGAGAATGTCTGACCATGGGGGGAATATAAGGCAGTAGTTTTCATCTCAATTTACCTTCATTAATGTATGATACTTATTATTGACATATTTCCATTTATATTATATATAGTTTTCCCCATTTATTAAATTTTTCCAAAATTACTTTTGAACTTTGTTATTTTAGAATCTATTTTATATTTTTTTAGAAAAATTGTTTTGAATCATACACAACCAATGATGTGACGATTTTCTTAACTCAATATTTTTTTTATTGATTCATTATATTTCTCACTGATAGAATGTTTCAAATAATGAATAATTATGATCATTTTTTTTCTAATATTTAGTTTTCATTTTTAAAATTTTTAAATTTAATTTTCATTCTAATATTTCATTTTTATTGATTCATAATTCTTAAATATATTTTGATTTGATATAAAATGGTTGATTTATATTTTGTGAATTTTCTCTATATACACATGTCATTTATTACCATATTTGACTTTATATATTATTTAATGTTTTAATATTTAATATTTTATTATATTCATATATCAAATTTTCATAAAAAATGAATATTTTATATTCCTTTCATCAATATGTATTTTCTTAAAACTATTTAAAAAGCTTGAAAAGTTTTATCTATCCACTTATGTATATTTTTTATTATTCATTCCAAATTTATTCTATATTAAACTTTTCATCATTTTAGATGTTTTATTGAAGTGATTATTCATCTTAAATATTTTATTTAATGTAACATTTCATCCTTTCAAAATGATTTTGATGTTTTGTATAAATTTTTTTTATAACATTAAAACTTCAAGAAAAATATTTTTAAATTGGGTTTCAATTTTTATCTCTATTTATAAATTACCTTTCATCTATGGCATTATATTTAATGTATCACCCACTAGAATCTCATATGTATTTAATATTTTGAGTGAATTAATTTTTGGTATCCTTCAATCTAATCCTTCATTGTGACATGTGAAATTATTTATGAAAATGTAATATAACCCATGTCATTTTCATATATTTTGGAATATATAATTCATGATAGATTTCATATGTAAAATATATATATTATCATTAAATAATAATTGGTAAATATGTATCCATCTAAATCATTTGGTAAATCCTTATATATCATGAGATCATGATTTGAACTAAGTGGTTATCCAAAGTCTACAATGTTATGGTAGAATGGTTATTATGTTGCACCCACTATGATATGAGACATGTGGGTAGAAAAGACCACTATGATGTTAATTTAATTATAGTTTAAATTTTGGAATGTTGTGATTTTTTATGCATAATATTATTCCATGTTCTAGATTACTATTATCTTGGTTCATTTTTATTAATTCCACGTTATTATTTTATACTTCATAGCTCATGATTATTGTCTCGTCTTAAACATTCTTATGCCTTGATATATTTTTTTTCTCTCATAGTGATACCCTTTGAGGTTATACTTCCTTATTCCATGATATATGTTATTATATCATTCATTATGCATATCATATATAATATCATGTTCTTTTTAATAAATTGTTCACCTATACAAATGTGTTCTCACATTCTATTGTCTTTTTTCCTTTATGATTCATTGATATTATTTTCCCTCAAAAATAATTTGACATCACTCTTTTTTATTCGGATTTTCAATGAATACTATATGATGAAATATGTCTTAATGTAAGTAATGTGTGGATGATTTTTTAGAATATGTTTTAGAATGAATGCTTAATAATAAGATTATATTTCTAATCTGTAATGAAATTAAACTAAGGGTCATTAGATTGTGTGTTAATATATTGATAAGATCTAAAATTATTTACAATTATTCATATATTTTTGTTTCATCTAATCAAGTATTATATTATGTGTAAAATATTTGTTTGCACTAAATATGGGAGTGTGGGTCTACAGAAATATCTTTTGTGGAATATTAGGTACCCAATGGGACTCCGTCAAACACATGATTTCATAATGGATGTTTTGTGTCTAATCACTACGATTGTGGTGGTACATTGATGGGATAAGCACACTAGAGTCTCTATTGGGTACTCGATAAAAGTATTTCACATACCTAGTGGATGCTAACTAATACATTTATATTCCATTTAATTACCAAACACCCAAAATATTTCACTAGATATTATCTCCCCATATTTCCACCTCCAAATAATTCATTTTGATATATAAAGAATTTATATAATAACCTTTCTAAATTCTAAATTCAAAATTTTAAATTTACACTAGATCCATTTAAACAACAGTCTGACCCATCTTCAATAACAATGAATCTAAAAAATGACAGTAATTCCAATCTTTGCACCAAATTAATTTACTTTTTGAAAGGTACATATATTTATAAACCCATAAATCCTAATCTATTTTGGTTATGGATTTTTCACTTACTAATTGAGTTCTATCTCCAAATACCTGTTTCAATATCACTATGCCACCCCAAAACCCAAGAAAACTAATGACCAAAAGTTATTGTAACTCTCCAACCCTAGAATAATAGAGTTGGTGGAGTATTATGTATCATTGGCATGATCACAAATGATCAAGTCTCGAAAGACTGATTAGTTTTGTAGCCTTGTAAGTACTAGATACATTCATAAGGTTTACATTACAGCATAAAATGAAATAGTACAACAACATTGTTTCCATAGACAACATTGAGATCCCATAGATTATCCCTACAAGTCAGTCATAATATACTTCTTCGCATCCTGGGAAAAATAAAATATAGAAAGGGGTGCGCTCAGATTCTCAATAAGGATAACTATATAGTGGAAACATTCATAAATAAGCATAAAAATTTAAGGAAATGTATAAAACTAAAACAAAAGCCTTTTAAACATAAAATTCATCATAATATGGAAAACATAAATCAAAATAATTACATTTAATTACTCACATGGATATTATACTAGTTGAATAATCACATGAACTATCAATACTATTTTCATAATAAGAGAATGCATAATTCCATAATTCATAACCACATATTCATGGCCTTGTGCCAAGACAAAAAATAAGAATTTGTCAAGGGCTTGTGCCAAGACACTAGTTTGTCACATGAGACCAACTGATGCATCAAGGAGCTATAGTGGGCTCCACCCGTCACTTACTAAGTCCAATGCATTCCTTATATGAAACGTTTTAAACATAACATAAACATTCGTATTAAAACTAAAATATGAAATGTAAATACTTTGTCCATAAATTGTGAATGGAAGAAAAATAACACATTCACAGTCAAAAATATCACAAAACCTTCAATACAAAATGGATGATTTGTATCATAATAAATCAACTTCAAAAAAGATTAAAATCCATTAAATGATGTTGACATAGATTAAATCAAAACTGTTTGAGAGAAATATCTCATTATTATTTTTTGAAATCATTTAAAGTTAAATAATTATAAAATATAACATTTATTTTGAAAATAATCTTATAATATTGTAGGTGAGGCTTCGATGATGTTATAACAACTGAATATAGATGCACCTGCCGTATAAGTTAAAAAACATTCTTACCTTAATTTTTTCAAAAAGGTCATAAAGTAACTTTTTTGGAAAACGACGGAAAGATTATTTTCATAACATATAAGGTCAAATAAGGGTATAAATTACATTAAATTATAGTATAGTATGTAGTAGAAATGTTTTGGAATACATTTTTAGGAAAACACGGATGTGGATGATAAAGAGGTCCCAGTAGATACTTACGTAAAAACATCCTTGGATAATAAAGAGATTGTAAAATTAACCCTTACTTTTTAATTTTCCTTGGTCGAGGGTAGGTTAAAATCTTGTATAATGATGAAATAAATTTTATTAAATTATAAAAAAACCATATACATTAATATGATATCATATATGATCTTCCAATATATATTTCTTAATGATATTTTAGTAGTATCGTCGTTTCGGTTGTTAACTGATTTATTTTCCTTTATATGCATAGTTACGTAATCCATGATTTTTATGGATATAGTGTATTTGATTCATATCCATAATTATATTAAGTTATTTAAATATTATTTTTAATCATCACATGAAAATTATTCTTGAATGATTACGATGTGGAATGAATCTCATCCCGTTCGTGGAGATGGTAATCCGTACGTACGAACGAGCGACAATATCATTATTTTGTGATTAAAATCACAAGTAAATGGATGGTATATCATATATAAATAATCATTAACATGTTATATCTATTATTTAAATCAATTATAAATCATTATTATACCCATCCATATAATAATGTATTGAATAAAAACTACACTAAGTCGTGGAGATGGTAAGTCGTATGTATGCAAGTATGGTGACATGTTATTCATAGGATGGATAACGTAATGAATATGGTTGTACAATTTTTATAATAACATCATTGTATATAGAATATACTGGGGTCATGTTTTTATAATGGAAACAACAAAGAAAGAGGAAGTGGAGGAAGAAAATAACTTGAAAGAGGTGGTGAGATATTTACCTCTTCTTTGGGTTCTTCCTTTTGATTTGATCAAAAAGACTCTATAGGTTGGATTTATGATCAAAATAAGGCCTCTATGATGAATTTAGGATTGTTGGGAGGATATTTGGGCTGGGGATGGCTGATCCAAATGGATTTTTAGGTGTGAATTTGAGAGAAGGAGAAGTGCTCTTTTATAAGAGGGGTAAAGGGCACCTTAGGAAAAGATTGAAATATTATTTTATAATAAAATAATTTTTGGTTTCTAATGGATAAAAAATGAATTATTTAAAACTTATTATGGGGATGTGTCTAAAAACTCTCAACTAATATTTTTTAGATAAGTTTGGGTCACTATATTTACCATATCATTTAGATTTAACTATTAATTAAATAGTTTGACATTTGCCATGTCTCTTTGTATTTTTATATTATATAGTTAATAAACTTACAATAAACTTCCATGGGAAACCCAAGTGGTTCTTTAATGACATACATAATAGTATTTAATATATTTTTCCGAACCTTAGATTTTTTGGTATAAAATAACAATTAATATTATAATATTTTTTTAAAAAACTCTTTTATGTCAATTTTGACACTATTTGGTATTTTGTTTTTGCTAAATTCATAAAACATTCTTACTTATAAAAAATTCGTTTAATCAATCCTAACATGTCATATTAACCTATAAAATTATTTTAATTCACAAAAAGTCTCAAATTAGATTTATTTGGGTATTTATAATATCAATTATGTTAATATTTCATTAATAAGGTAATTACTGCATCATCATTGTGTCATAAATAAATTAAATTATATAATGTCTAAAAATTATAAATAAAATACCATTATTTATTAAATCTTTTTATATTTCTAATGAATATTTTTAGTCAAATTTATCTTATGTATAACCATATATTAAAAATGGTTTAGTTATTAAACTTTGATTTAAACACTTTTTACTCTTCTTTGAATTAAATAATAATAAATGTCCTAATCTAATTCAAGTGGACCTAAAGGATAATATTTTATTCCTAAGGTTGTTTTTGGTCACATAATACTTATCCAATAGAATTACTAAATGCTTTAGGGTAATTATAATATCATTTTTACCCTTGATTTCCCTATTTATTTTTAACCGCGGTAAATAAAAGTCAAAAGTTACTATTCACCAAAATTATTTTCATCTCATTGAACCAAATTTACTTACTGATATCAACTGTGTCTCTCATATTTTTAAAATTCAACTCATAGAAGTGGTAAATTTACGTTTTATTCAAATTGGCAAATGCTCCAATGAGGTCGGTAAAAGACGGTAAATAGTTCAATAAAATTTTATATATCAAAAATTATTATAAAATGACTCAAGTGAATTATGTTGAACATATATATATATTATGTATCTTTTTTTACCTAAAATAAATTAAAATAAAATAACTAATTATTTAAATAAAATGTTGGTTTTAACCAATAACGTAGTGTTTTTTCACTATTCATAAAAAATTTAAAGTTTTCAGAAATATACCTAAAACTCATCCTAAGATAATATTGATATTTTGAATTCCAAAATGAAATATATTTTACCAAATTTAAAAATAGAAATTTCATTTATTAATTTAATATTAATTCCCATTGTCAAAACCAAAAAGCGTATTTTTAAGAAATAATAACTACCAAAAAATTGCCACTTGTTTATGTCCAATTTCAAAATGAAATTACTTCTCATTACTAACATTAGATTAAATGATAAAAATAAAATCTAATTATACTTCCAAACCATTAAAATGTATATTTTAACGATATAAATTATTTTTATTAAAGAAGTTGTTTTCAGTTAAAATTTAGTATTTTCACTATTCACCCAAATATGAAAGTTATCATAAAAACACAAAAAAATTATCAAAACTAAATTTTTATGTCTTGGTTCTAAAGAAGAAGTTTATTTGGACAATGTTAATATATAAAAGTTTCAAATATTATATTTAAAAAGTGTGCCATCAAAAGGCAGTAAAATTGCATTAAAAATACATCTTTTATCTGAAAAAATGAATTTGTTCTTATATTATGTCCAAAAAACTCATAATATGGATTATAAAATTATAATGATTATATAAAATTTAAAATTCAGTTAATACTATTCTTAATGGTTTTTTAACGGCTAGTTTGGTATGTAGTTGTGCCCTTGAACTCAGTGTTGCGTGTTGTGAATGTTATTAAATTACATTGAAGAAATAACATACTATGAAATCTTTGGGTGTTACATTCTACCCTCCTTCAATAAATCGTGTCCTTGTAATTTAAAATTGTTCTTCGAAAATAAAATGTTAAAAATAGAAAAATACATTTCTAGAAAACAAAAATCAGAAATTGGGTTAATAAAATTTAGTCTTAATAAAAGGGAAAGGGAAATGAAAAATCTACCACAAAATTATGATCTCGATTAGGAGAACATTGGTTGCAATTAGACACACATAATTGGAGGGTAAACGTAAATATTTATAGGGAGTGATTGAGGTTATCAATCACAATATATCATTTTAATATATTGACATAAAAAATCCATTATAAAAACTATTTTCAATACCAAAATACGTAAAAAAGAGTATATGGTATATATTACCTTTAAAAAAACATTATGGCTTGTTAAGGAAGCCAAAGATCTAATAAAACTCTTGGCGGCGGAAAGGACATTGTCACCGCTTATGTTAAAAAAATTCCTTTTTGTCATTTAGTAAAACGCTTCATAGAAAAATATTCCCCTTGAAATGAAAATTCAAAGGGTTTTATACACCATATAAAAGAAAGTCATTTAGAAATCAAAGGATGCCTCAAGGAAAGAAGATTGAGATGAAGTCCCTTAACTAAAGTTTAAAAATTTATTTAGTCATAGAATAATATGGATATATATATATATATTCTTGACATGTAGAGTTAAATCATTTAACTAATTCCTACCAAAAACTAATCTTTTACTCCAAAAGATTTCAAAAATATATATTAAATTTATCAAAATCGTATAGTGTTCCAAAAATAATGAATTTATAATTCACCTATCAAAACTTTTAAAAAAGAAACTACATTATACAATACAAGACAACACATAGACCATTGGAAGGTGATGCAATCTTGTCGCCCTTCGGTTGTGGGTTCAAGTCTTGCGGCCTTGCCGGACGCGATTGGTTGTCGCCCGACCTCTAGGTTGTCCTTTTTATGACAATCCAAAAATAACCATAACAATTTTATCCAATTTCAAAATTAATCCATTCCAACCTTTAGATTTATCCAAAAAACTTCTATCCAAACTCACAGTCCAAAATTTATAAGGAAGTTAAACATAATGAAGATCCTTTTTTCCACGTAATAACATGTGAACACCTTCATCATGTATTCTTATAAAACATGGTAACACCATGAATTATCATAAAACCTTATTAATTACATTCATGCTTCCTTTTTATTATAGAATATTGGATATATTCCTTATAATCAAAATTTTTGAATATTCCAACAATGATGAAATAAACAAACTATTAATCAGTTCAAGGGAAGTCAAGAATATCCAATATCATTTATCTAAATCAATTATTTCTTATTCCAAAATCACTACCTCGTTATTAGGACCATATTAAGGATTACCTCTCCTTAAACCATGTATTTTCCAAAAAAGTGTAGCTTACTACTAAGTCACTTTTTTTTAGAACCATATAATCTCAAATCCTTAATAAAATAGTACTACAATAGAATCCTTATTTATCTCCATAATTCATATAACCAGTATATTGTTGATACAACACTCAAATATGAAATAATTATATAATAAAAACATAAGAACACTAGTAATTCCTCTTTATATGAGGTAGTATCATAACTTGATTATTATCCAATAGCATCATTTCTGGTATACTCTGATGACTGGGCCATTGATTCACTTAGTGACCCAACTCCTTGCAGATGAAGCATTGTACACATGAAACCTTTTTCTTATCCTAGAAATCATGTAATTGGTGTCCTTTTTCTCCACACTCATAACAAACTCTCATTCCCTTCATGAATTTACCAAGGTGATTCTTTCCACAATTATCACATATAGCAAAATCCTTCTTTCCTTTCTTCTATTTATCCATCTTTCTCTCTACCATAATTTTCTTCTCTGACTTCCCATCAAAGCCATAGGACTCAGAGAATTCTTTACTTATCTTATTAACACATGATACAATTTCATCAAATGTTGAGAATATGTGGGATACAATTTCCTTTCTAAATGTTAGATTAATACTATGAAAGATATGATCCTTCTTACTCTTTGGATCACAAGTATTGTATGAATCCTCATTCCTTCTACCGGGCACCATTTATAAACAATGGCATACATTAGGTCTGTTTATGAATCGCAATTCAAAATTTCAAACTTGTAAAATACCTAATGTAAATTGAATAGTTTATGGATATAATCCATAATCATACAAATGTTTTCTTTGAGGAATTATTTACTCATAAATCCTTCATAATGGTTTGTAAAGAAATTTTGAATTATACTAAGCATATCCATTGGGAGTGTCATAACCAAGAGTGCAGTAAGGCCCATTGTCATGTACAAGGATACCCCAGGTCAAGCCCGAAACTCCTTGTCGGAGTTTTCACTCATAGGTACATCTGTTCCAGAGCCGCCTCTACCTTCTTGTATCCAGACAGGGATGTATTGCTTAGAAAAATCGAAAAATCTATACATTACCAAAATTCTAGAAAGTTCTTCTATACTAATCATCAAAGTCTATCTTAGGATAATGTGCTCTAATATGAGTTTATCTAAATCTAGTTTCCATGTTTTGTACTAAACTTCATCTGATACCAACTGTAACACCCCGACACTAGAAACCCAGTGTCGTTGCATTATTACGTACAATTTCCATGACAACAAAAGATCAAGTCTCTAAAGACCAATTAGTTTAGTAGCCTTGTAGTACATGATACATTTATAAGGTTTACATTAAATAATAAAATGAAAAAATACAACAAAATTGTTTCCATAGACAACACTGAGATCCCATAGAATATCCCTGCAAGGCAGACATAATGTACTTCTTTGCATCCAGGGAAAAATAAAACATAGAAATGGGTGAGCTCAGATGCTCAGTAAGGATAACAATATAGAAGAAACATTCATAAATAAGGATAAACACTTAAGGCAATGTATAAAACTAAATCAAAAGCTTCTTCAAAATAAACTTCATCAAAATAAGGAAAATATAAATCAAAATAATTCCATTTACTTACACACATGGATATTCTACTAGTAGAATAGTCACATGAACCATCAATATTATTTTTATAATGAGGGAATGCATAGTGCCATACAACATAACCACATAGTCAAGTCCTTGTGCCAAGACACTAGTTTGTCTCATGAGACCTACTGATGCATTGAGGAGTTATAGCGATCTCCACCCGTCACTTACTACATCTAATGTATTCCTCAT
Source organism: Viscum album (assembly GCA_963277665.1). Lineage (NCBI taxonomy): Eukaryota > Viridiplantae > Streptophyta > Magnoliopsida > Santalales > Viscaceae > Viscum > Viscum album. The sequence goes on along the minus strand of OY728156.1, from coordinate 2,108,902,492 downwards.
ATGAAAAAATTTAAAAATGACATAAACATTCGTATTAAAACTAACATAAAAAAAGTTAATACATTCTCCATAAACCATGAATGGTAGAAAAATAACACATTCATAGTATAAAATATCACAAAACCTTCAATACAAAATGGAATATTAGTGTCATAATAATTCAACTTCAAACAAGATTAAATTCTATTGAAGGATGTTGACATAGATGAAATCAAAATTGTTTGAAAGAAATATCTCATTCTTTTTTTTTTGAAATCATTTAAAGTTACATAATTATAAAAGAAAACATATATTTTTAAAATATTCTTATAGTCATGTAAGGTAAGCCTTGATGATTTTATATGGTTGGAATATAGCAGCATCCGCTGTATAAGTTAAAAAAACATTCTTACCTTAATTTTGTCAAAAAGGTTATAAAGTAACTTGTTTGGAAAACGACAGAAAGATTCCTTTCAAAACATATAAGGTAAAATAAGGGTATAAATGACATTAAACCATAGTCTAGTAAGTATTAGAAATTTTTTGGAATACATTTTTTAGAAAACAAAGATGTGGATGATAAAGAGGTCCCAGTAGATACTTACTCAAAAACACCCTCGGATAATAAATAGATTGTGAAATAAACCCTTACCATGTACTTTTACATGGTAGAGGGTATGTTTATCTCTTGTATATTGGTTAAATAATTTTTATTTAATTATAAAAGAACCATATGCATTAATATGATATCATATATGATCTTCCAATACTGATTTGTTAATGATATTTTAGTAGTATCATCGTTTCAGTTGTTAACTGATTTGTTTTCCTTTATATGATTAGTTACGTAAGCCATGATTGTTAAGGATAGAGTGTATTTGATTCATATCCAGATTGATATTATTTTCTTTATATATTATTTTTAATCATCACATGAAAATTATTCTTGAATGATTACGATGGGGAATGAATCTCATCACGTTCGTGGAGACGGTAATCCGTACGTACGCAAAAGCGACAATATCATTCTTTTGTAATTAAAATAATAAGTAAATGTATCGTGTATCACATATACAGAATTATTAACATGTTGTATCTATTATTTACATCAATTATACATCATTATTATACTCATCCAAATAATAATGTATTCAATAACAATTACACAACGATATGGAGACGGTAAGCCGTACGTACACACGAATGGTGACATGTTATTCATAGGATGGATAACATAATGAATATGGTTGTACCATTTTTATAATAAGATCATAGTATATCGAAGATACTAGAGTTATTATTTTATAATGGAAACAACAAAGAAAGAGGATGTGGAGGAAGAAAATAACTTGAAAGAGGTGGTGAGATATTTACCTCTTCTTCGGGTTCTTCCTTTTGATTGGATCAAAAAGTATCCTTAGGTTGGATTTAGGATCAAAATAAGGAATCTAGGATGAAGGGAGGATAGTTGGGAGGATATTTGGGAAGGTTTTTGGCTTTTAATGTGTGAATATGAGAGAAGGGTAAGTTCCCTTTTATAAGTGGGGTGAGGGGAACCTTAAGAAAAGATTGAAATATTATTTTATAATAAAATAATTTTCGGTTTTTAATAGCTCCAAAATTAATTATTTAAAGTATAAGGTGGGTATGGGTCGAAAAAATATCAAAAAGTAGGTTTTATATAGGTTTGTGTCCCGATATTAACCTTATCGTTTAGATTTAACTCTTAGTTAAATAGTTTGACATTTACCTTGTCTCTTTGTATTTTTATATTATATGGTTCATAAACATACAATAAACTTGCAAGAGACCCCCAAGTGGTTCATTAATGACATATATAGTAGTATTTAATCCCATTAGATGAGCCTTAGATTTTTGGGAATAAAATAATAATTTATAATATAATAATTGTTTTAAAAACTCTTTTTTTGTCAATTTTGACACTATTTGGTATTTTGTTTTTTCTAAATTTATAATAGAATTATTACTTTAAATTTTTTTAATCAATCCCAACAAGTCATATTAACCTGTAAAATTATTTTAATTCATAAAAAGTCTCAAATTACATTTATTTGGATATTTATAATATCAATTATTTTAATATTTCATTGATATGGTAATTACTGCATCATCATTGTGTCATAAATAAATTAAATTATTTAATGTTTAAAAATTATAAATAAAATACCATTATATAGTAAATAGTTTTATCTTTATAATGAATATTTATAGTCTAATTTATCTTATGTATAATTCTATATAAAAATGGTTTAGTTACTAAACTTTGATTTTAACAGTTTTAACTCTTCTTTGAATTAAATAATAATAAATGTCTTAATCTAATCCAAGTGGACCTAAAGGATAATATTTTATTCATAAGGTATTTTTTGGTAGAATAACACTTATCAAATATAATTAAAACATGTTTTCTGGGAATTATAATTTCATTTTTACCCTTGATTACCCTATTTTACTTTTAATCGTGGTAAATAAGTCAAAAGTTACTATTCACCAAACATTATTTTCATCTCATTGAACCACACTTTACTTAATAATATCAACCGTGTCTCACATATTTTCTAAATTCAACTCACAAAAGCAGAAAAATTATGTTTTATTCAAATTTACAAAAGCTCTTAGGAGGTGGGTAAAAGACAGTAAATAGTTCGATAAAATTTTATATATCTAAGATTATTATAAAATGACTCCAATGAATTCATTTTAACAAATATATGTATTATGTATCTATTTTTACCTAAAATGAATTAAAATAAAATAACCAATTATTTAAATAAAAAGTCGGTTTTAATAAATAATATAGCATTTTTTCACTATTCATCAAAAAAATGAATGTTTTCATAAAAACACTAAAAATTTACCCTAATATAATTTTAATATTAAAAATTCAAAAATTTATTCTAAGTTAAAAAATTAATAACATATAAATTTAATTTATTAATATAAAATTAATTCCAGTTGTCAAAACCAAAAGGCGTATTTTTAAGAAATAATAACTACCAAAATATTGACCCTTGTTTCTATCCAATTTCAAAGTGAAATTACATAAAATGACCAACATTAGATTAAATGGTAAAAATATAATCTAATTATAATTCCAAACCATTCAAATGTATAGCTGAATAGTATAAATAAATTTTGATTAAAAAAGTTTTTTTCAGTTAAAATCTAGTATTTTTCACCATTCACCCAAATATAAAAGTTATCAGAAAAACAAAAAAAATTTATCAAAACTAAATTTTTATGTCTTGATTCTAAATAAGAAGTTTATCTTGTCAAATTTAATATATAAAAGTTTCAAATATTGGATCTAAAAAGAGTTCTCCATCAAAAGGCAGTAAAACTACATTTAAAAAATTGTTTTATCTGAAAAAAATGAATTTGTTCTTATATTATGTCTAAGAAACTCATAATATGGATTCTAAAATTATAAGGATTATATAAAATTTAAAATTAAGAAAATAATATCCACAAACTCTTTTGAATGATTATTTTTTTATGTACTGGGGCGCTTGAACTCAATATTGTTGTAGTGCAAGTTATTGAATTACATTGAAGAAATAACGTACTATGAAATATTTAAAATTATGTTATATTATCACTAATAGTCACAATATTTACCTATATAATCAATATAAATTCATATTATTCAATTTACACCACATTTGCCATCTATGCCATGCCAGAACAATTTTGATTACTAAAGAACCATTGTGACAAACCTGGGCCAATACCCTCACAAATCTGTATCAGATCCAGACTTCCACATACCTGAAGGGTGCTTCTAATCCACATATGTAGTGACCAGACCCCATATATCCCTATGTCATTGTCTTATATCAACTTCATTTTCATTATTACAAGGAATCAATCACTGAAAAACTGAATATTTAGTAGTATTGGTAAACAAGATACATAAATGAGTCTTATATTAAAAAAGAATTCACTATTACAACATAATTTTGTACTTATTTTTAAATAAATAACTTCAAGTTAAACTCAAATCCTTCTTGTATATCCCTTCATACATATCATAATATGAATCTTGGATTCTTTTAGAAGGAAACATAATACGTTTGGGCTCAAATTCTTTATAGGGGAAATATATAGCAGAAACAATAATGAATTTAAGATAATAATAATTATGAAATGGTCAATAACTGAACTCACATTCCATATAATCAAAAAACGAAGAGGAAAGTTCATAAACAATATAGATATAAAAAACTATAAATGCGTTCCATTCAAAAAAATAGATAAAGAAAAATGAATATGGAGGTAAGAAACTAAAACTCTTTCCTCTTAATCAATGAACTAAAAATGATATGCATCTATTGATATGTTGATGAAAAATATCATGGATGAATAATAACTAGAACTAATGTGAGTAAAATTATTTCTTAATGTATTTTGTGTCTCAAGAACATAAAAACCTATACTATCATGATCCATCACCAGGATAGTTTAAAACTATAGATAGAAACCAATTTAATTTGAAAAACATATTCGTATCCTGAGAACCTATTAATCCATCGAGGAGCTATATAATTTTCAAGCTCCACCCATCATTACGTGTCAAAAATAATTCTTCATATCAACTATTCTATTTAATTGTTAAGAAAAATGCTTTACCAAATATCCACATTGAATAAAAGATAATTTTTTTTAATAATTTCTTAGTTAAAAAAATAGTTAAGTTATACACTATATGTAAAAACTTTTATAGTTTATTAAATAGTAATATCCACAATAAATTAAATGGATAATTTTGGAGAAATTCAATGTATAATGGACATTGAAAATTGAACATTTCAATGGGAATTAAATGATTCAAGTAAGTGAATGTGAATAAAATCCTTGGGAAAATAAATTATAAACCATCTAGAGTAATATTATGTCTGGTATCAATATAACATTTTCCAACTGGAGTAAAATAAATGGTTTTTGTTGTTCATGAATTCAAATATTATAAAAAGGTATTTTAAAAGATTTATTTTGGAAGAATTCTTTTTGTTTGGAAAAAAACATTTGAAAAATTGATTCTTTGAAAATTTATTTTTAAAACATTTTCAATAAAATATTTATTTTAAAAATGACAATGATGTTTAGATGAAATGGTGGTGGGTAAATCCATACAAGTCATACGAGGTAAAAAGAACATTCCTTTTACATGGTAAAAAGAATAGAAAATGCCTTGTTAGAAAGGTAAAAATATTATTACTTTTAAAACAGTGGTTTTAGACAAAAGTTGTAAAAATATCATTACCAAATAATTTGAAAATAATTTTTGGAAATGTTTTAATAAAACACGGGTTTTAGAGGAAAACAAGTTCTTTGACTAAAGAGATAAATGAATTCAGGTTTTCTTAAAAACACTTTTAATGCTATTTGAGTACCAAACAGTGTAAAAATTATATTAACACTTGAAAAAGGTCATGAATTACCAGTTTATTTGAAAAATAAAGGGCTTATTGAAAAATGGTAATATAATTTACTCAAATGGGAATATCATTGAATGATCATTAAAGATATTATTAAGAAAAATAATATTTAAACATTCCAAAGTGTCTCATACCACTATGAAAATTTTTAAATCATAATCCTTATAAAGGATTCATATTAAATTAAATCCTTAAATACTAAGAAGATAAATTAATTCATGATATAATATATAAATATCGGTAGAAGATATACCAGTTAAATTTTGTAAGTAGTGAACATGAGATTTATCTCATGGATATAAAAAGTGAGATGAGAATCCATAAACGTGAGTCTAATTTTGGGTGTAGAGACATTAAAGTCAAATATGATAAACTTATGTTAATATTATAATTTATTGAGAAAAAATTTCATGCCTATCCTTAATTTTATATCACTTCTTTCAATACTATATAAAACTACCAAAACAAATAATTTTAGGTTTGGTGTTTTGACCAAATTCAATTTATCTGTCAAAAAAATTGGTAGGTCAATTATGGTAAAATGGTTTATTATATAACTTCTGTAGAATAATATCCATTACATAATAATAATTTTTATAAATTAATTATACTTTTAATATCAATAATTAAATATGGTAATGGAAAATTAATCAACATTATTATATTGGATATGGTATGTCGTATGTACGCGTGATTAACATTTTCATTTGTAAATGATCATTATCAAAAGAAGGTATGTTACACCATATCTTTCTATAATGATAATTATATATTAAATACCATATTATTTAATCATATAAACTTATATATATAATTATTGTGGTGAAAAAGGAAAAATATCATATCTTGGAGGTGGTAGTCCATACCTCCACGAACGAGAATATCACTTTTAAGTGTCTGAAAGGTTCATAAAGAAAATATTATATATTTATATATAGTATATTTAAATAAATGTAATTATATCATTAATATCATATATAGGTTTGTTAATTTGAATTTTTTTAGTTAAAAAAATCATTTATATGCTCTGTGTTTAGTGTGAACGAATCAAAACGCATTGAGGTGGTGGTAGTCCATACTTCCTAAAACAATGTTATCATATTAACGTAAAATCAAAATTATTAAATTTACATGTAATAAATAAATAAAAAAAGAATAATAACATAATAAATATCATATATATCAAATATAGATAGTGATTTCACTATAATGTCCACCATAAAATGTGGTATGGGAAAAATAACAAATCATCGTTTCATGGGGCAGTAATTCACGTACACAGAAACAATATATTTGTTACTGACTAGATAGAAGTATGTGTAAGTTCTTTTTTTTGAAGGGAATTCCCGAGAGTGGCCTTTTCGAACCCTCCACACTCGAGAACCCCCCTCTCCACAAAGGGGTCGTCCGGAGAAGCCCCAGCCGGAGAGGAGCCATTTTCAGCCGAGATGACATTGCGTCCCGCGGGGTAACACCTAGATCAGCGATGGTTCGACACAGAAATCCGTCATCCAGGTGTTGTGCACCCATTCTGCCAACCCGGTGAGACACCGGGTGACCCGGCAAGGCGAGTGGGGCTGGGGAGCAGGAATTCCCTCAAGAGCGGGCTCCCAAGAATCAAACCCCAGACCTCACCGAACACCGTTGTCATGGTCCTCGACCCTACACCACTACACCACCGCCGAAGCGGCAGAAGTATGTGTAAGTTATTTTATGACTCTTTACATAAAAATATACTAATATATATACTATACTAGTGATGTTACAAAATAATAGTATAAATATATTTTATGGGGTGGATAATTGAAATAGAATTAAAAATATGAGAGAATATGTTACCTCTTAATCAGGTAACTACTTTTTGTTTTAACCAAAAAGATTCCATCAAAGGATTTAATCTCAAAAATAGGACTAAGGATATTTGGGAGGGATTTGGGGAGGCTATATGTTCAGATTTGTTCCGAACCTAAGTGGTTTGAGAGGTGTGAAGAATGTAGATATGTGGTGACCTTTTGTAGGGAAGGAAATAGACTAACATAGAATTTTTGTAAGCAAGTTAGGTGTACACAGGTTATTACCAAACAAAAGACATAACAAACAAAAGAACTAAATAATTTATGGTTAATAGAGGATTTATGGATAGAAAATAGGTTTTGGACAAGTGGATATGTAATTTTGGCCCTGAAGTTAAAGGTTTAGTTATTTATTAAGCGTAATTTTCCCCAATAATTGTAATTATTTTTAATTACATTCATTAATCATTTTGGTCAAAAAAATTGGTCTTATTACACATTATAAATTATCATAATTTCAAATAGATAATAATTTTCCCAAATTTCAATCACATAAGTTTCTGAAATTAATTTAAAATCCATCCCATGTGCGGGATGACAATGCAGGTTTTTAAAGAAAAAACTTTTGATAGTTTTGTATGTTTTTATAAACAATTTAAAATTAAAATTTATTTTAATTAAATATAGTTTATTAATTCAGAAAAATATTATCTAATTATTCTTTGAAAACAATTAAAAGTATAAGTTTACTTTTAAATAATTTATATTAAAGAACAATTTTCATCTAAATTTCAATATTTTTTACTATTCATTAAAAAAATGAAATGTTTGATAAAAAATGTAAAACATTTACCCTAACATAATTCTTATGATTGTAATTCAAATATGATGTTTTTTTGACATATTAAATCAATTAATGTTTCAAAATTCAGATTTGAAAGTGGTCTTCCATTAAATGGTCGTAAAAATGCCTTTATAAAAATATAGAGTTTTATATGTAAAATTGAGTTTGTTCTTATCTTATGTATATAAAACCTCATGGATAAATATCAGAAATATTTTATTGGATATATAACATTTTTATTTAAATAAAATAAATATCTAATAGAATTTAATTCTATTCATTAAGACAAAACTCATTAAAAAGAATAAAAATAATAACATTTCTTTTTACATGCAATTGGTTCTTATTTTTGTTTCTCATTAATTGGTATCAGATGAATTAATTTTATATTTATAAAAAACATAAATTTTCATAGTTATGTTTATAATATTTATAATTTTTAATTTATATCTTATCATATTAAATAATAATATTGTTCATTGAAACTCAGTCTTGCATGTGACACAAGCCATAAAAAAAGATTACTCTTAAATGTAATGAAAGATATAGAGGAGGGTAGGTCTTGAGTGTAATACAAGATAACTCAGTATTACACTCATTAAAATATATATCATGTATTTAATTTATTTAAAATATTAACTATTTTGTAGGGTCTTGAGATATTATATTCCCTAACACGCTTGGGGATGCATGTAATACACACTATTGAATACAAAGTTGTAATTAAGAATTTCGATGTGTTACATTCTCCCCACATTAATTAAATAACAATATCGCATTTTAAACTCGATTTATGTAAAATATTGTTTGATATTTCCTTTTCTGAAATCCCGCATCATAAGAAGGGTTTATAAAACATCCTCTAGAAAAGAAAAAATGATAAGAACAAACGTCACATGGACTACCATGTAACTCGGCATCTAAGTGGGAGAACATTACTGGAAAGTGAAAATACATACTTGGGGGAAAAGTGTAAATATTTATTGGGAGTGAATGAGTTCATCAATAAAAAACATGTGAATTATTAATAAAAACTTGAGGGCTTAATATCCACAAATATGGGTTGATTTAGAATACCATCAGTTCAACATAAATTAATGTATTCGGATAACATTTTATTTGAAACACATTCTTCTAATTTTGGGTAATTATTTTACTCCCAAATAATATAAGGAAATATTCTTACTTGATATGTTTCTATTTTTTATGAAAAATCCCATGTTTAGTTATACTTCGATCAAATTATAATTTATATAATTACTCCCAAAAATTAATTACCAAATTTTTTTATGCATTATGCAATTAATATAATTTTATTAGATTGTAAGGCCTATAAAAAAGTTTCAAGCATAACTATTTTTAAAAAACAATTCTATAATACTAATAGTGTAAATACCTTAATCTCTAAAACTAAAAGAAAAAAATTCTATTTTATCATTAATATTATTAAAATTACTTAACTAGAAACTACATTAAATTAACCAAGAAATTGTGTAGGTCGGTGGTTGGAAAGAAACTATTAACATCCTCCGGTCATGGGTTCAAGACCAAAGCCTTGGTTACCACCTGGATTATTGTTTATCCTTTTCTAAAAAAAACTAATATAATTTCCAAAATAATTATGATAGACATCATGGGAATTATGTTAATCACTAAACAACCTTTTAACTATGGTTTTCAATATAACCGCAATACATAAATACATTATCCATATATTTCCACATATGTCATTCCTTGGTCTAGGTTTTATCCACATTATCATTTCTAGGAAATCTAAATCATGAAACCTTATATTCAATCTAAAACACAATATATTTAACCTAGGTCATTCATTTTCATTATCTATTCAAATTCTTTATAATGGTTTGTAAATAAAAAGTGGATTATCCTAAGCATATCCCATGGGAGTATCAAACTAGGTGGATAGTAAGGAACATTGTTTGGTACCGGGTTACCCCGAGTCAGGGTCAACATACCTTTTCAGAGTTATTACTTCTAGGTACATCTATTCTAAAACCACATCTACATGTAGTATCCAGACAAATATGTATTGCTAGAATATCTACATAATCTCTATCTAACCAAAAGTATAGGATGTTCTTCTACACTAATCTTAAAATTCTACCATAGTGTTAAGTTATCTAACCTATATATTCCTAAGTAAAGTTTCAAAGGTTTCTAATAAACCTCACATGATACCAACATTAGAGACCTGACCCTTGATAGCATAGAGTCAGTTTCTTCTATCAATTTCATAGGAATTTTTACAAGGAATTAAGGCCTGATGGACTAAGAGTTTAGTATTCTTGGTAAAACATATACATAAATGGGTCTGGTACTACAATATAATACACTAGTTAAACCATATTTTTTTATTTATTTTTAAATAAATAGCTTCAAGGAAAACTCTAATCCATATGGTATATCCCTTCATATTTTCATAGCATGCTTCTTTGATTCCAAGGTAAATAAACATAATAAGGGTAAACTAAAATTCTATGTAAGGGGAAAACGTAGTCAATGAAATAATGAATCAGTGTGAATAATAATTATGAAAGGGAAAAAACTGAACACATATTCCATATAATCAATAAAATGATAGGGAAGTACAGAAAAATATGGCATTGTAATAACTAGAAACATATTCCATTACAATAAACAGATAAAGAAAAATCGATATAGAAAGGTAAAAAACTAAAACATGTTTTACTTAATCAATGATCTGAAAATTAAATGTATCTATAGACATGTCAATGCTTAGCCTGATGTATGAATAATAAGTTTATATAATATGATCGAAATTATTTCTTAATGGATGGCATATCTCATGAACATGAAAAACTATACTATCAAGATCCATATTGTAGACAGTTTAAAACTATGGATGAAAACCCATTTTATTTGTGTAAATTATTTGTCTCATAAGAAACTATTGATGCATTGATGAGATATATAAAGTATGGGCTCCACCCATCATTTCATGTCCAAAGCAATATTCATATTGAGTAAATGATTTAATTATTAAAATATATTAATTATCATATATCCATATGGAATAAATGTAATGTATTTTTCCATAATTACGATGTTAATAAAATATTTGTTAAAGTATAAACCATATTTAAAATGGTATATGGTTTAAGAAATAGTAATATCCATGATAAATGAAATGGATAATTTTGTGGAAATTAAATGTAAAATGATCATAGAAAATTTAGTATTTCAAAGGAACACAAGTGAATTAAGGAAGTGAATGTGAATTATATCCTTGGAAAAATAAATTATAAATCACCCAAAGAATGATTAAGGATTGTATCAATACAACATTTCCTATGTGGAGTAAAAAAATGGTTTTTGTCATTGATGAATTGAAATATTATAAAAATATATTTTAAAAACATTCTTAAGGAAGATATACTTTTGTTTTGATAACCTTTTGAAAACCATTTATATGAAACTTTATTTTTATATATTTTTATTATCTAAAATGAATCATTTTATACATAAAAATATATTTTCAAAGAAATTATGGTGATTAAATCCATAAATGTTCTATGAGGTAAAATGGACATTTCTTTTTCATGTTTAAAAGGATAAAAAATCTGTATTTAGAAAGTGAAAAAAAGAAGTATTTTAAATTAATGGTAATAGAATATTAGGTTAAAAATTTATTTACCAAATCATTTTAAAATAATTTTTGATTTTGTTAATAAAAAATGGTTTTTAGAAGAAAACTGGTTCTCTGAGTAAAGAGGTAAAAGAATTCAGGTTTTTCATAAAGACATTTTTAAAAAACTTTGAGCACCAAAGAGTGGGAAAATGATACTAATACATGAAAATGGTCATGAATTGTGATAGGTGAGGAAAACAAAAGGGTTTATTAAATAATGAAAATATCATTTACTCAAATGGAAATATCCTTGAATTATTATTAAATTTATTTTTGAATAAAATATTCTTTAAACATTACAAAGTGCCCCATACATCTTTGAAACCATTTAAATCATAAAAATTCAGAAGGTTTAATATTAAAATAAATCCTCAAATACCATTATGACAATGTAATTAATTATATAATATCTAAAAATGGTTATTATATACACCACACAAAATATTTTAGTGGTTAACATGAAATTTATCTCATAGATGTAAAAGGTGATATGAAATTCCCTTTCCATGAGTTTCTTTTTTGGTGAACGTCCTTTAAAATCATGTATAACAAACATCTGTTAATTTTATACTTTATTGATAACATTTTTTATTTTTATCATTAATTTTATTTCTCTTCTTAATATATTTCATACAACTACTTAAACAATTAAGTTTACATCAGGTGTTTTAACCAAATTCGGTTTCTGTGAAAAAAAATAACTTTTTTAAGAAAACAATGGTTAAAGGGTTCATTATATAACCGATATAGAATAACAAACACGAAATAATTATCATTTTTATACATAAATTATACTTTTAAAATCAATCATTAAATATTTTAATGAAAAATGAATCAACATTATAATCATGGAGATGGTAGGTCGTACGTACTTATGTGTAACACTCTCAATTTTAAAAGACCATTTTGGAAAAAAAGTCAAGTAACACCATTTATTTATCAAATGATAAATATATCATAAATACCATATTAAATAATAATATATACTTATATATTGAATTATTGTGATGAAGAATTAATCACATCGTGTAGAGGAGGCGGTAGTCCACACATCCACGAACGACATTATCACTTTTTAAGTATTTGAAAGGGTAATAAAGAAAATGATATATATTTTATATTATATTTACAGAAATTTAATTATGTAATTAATTTCATCTAGGGGTTTTATATATCAAATATTTTTAATTAAAACCATATTTTCTATGCTCTATGTTTAGTATGAACGAATCACAATGCTTCGCAAGGGTGGTAGTCAACACTTCCTCAAAAAATGTTACCATATTAACGTAAAATGGAATGTATTAATGGTATGTGTAATAAAAATATTTAAGAACTGTAAAAAAATAATAAATATCATATATATCATATATATCATATAAATCATATTTCTCGTCATAATGGCCACCATGATAAGTGGTATGGAAAAATTGAACAATCATTGTTCCGTGAGGTTGTAATTCACCATTAACAGAAACAATATGTTCGTTACCCATTAAATAGATGTGTGTATATGAGTAGGTCGAAATATTTACATTAAAAACTACTAGAATATTTATTATACTGATGAAATTACATAACAATAGAATAATGTGACTTTAGGGGGTGGATAAGGGAAATAATATTAAAAAACATCAGAGAAGATGTTACCTCTTAATCAGGTAAGTACTTTTCGTTAGAACTAAAAGGATTACATGGAATAATTTATGCCTAAAGGGTGGATTCAAGGTATAGGGGAGGGATTTTGGGAGTCTATATTGGAAAATATTGGCTTAACCTATGTGGTTTTAGAGGTGTGAGGAATGGGGAGATGTAGTGTCCTTTTATAGGGAAGGAAAATTTCTCACATTAATTTTTTTGAAACAAGTTAGTTGTACACTTATTATTAATTAAAAAATTCATAACAGAAAAAAAAAATCAATAATTTATGATTTATGGCATAATTATGGAAATTTAGTGGGTGTTTAGTAGGTGTATTAGTCATTTGGACACCAAAATTAAAGGTTTAGTCCTTTATTAAGTATAATTTTGCCTTAGTAATTGTGATTAATTTTAATTTCTTTAAATACTAATTTTGTAAAAAACAAAGTTTTTATTACTATAAATTATTCACTATTCTGATTCCAAATATGGAATCAATTTTTGTAAATTTTAATCACCTAATTGTCATAAATTAATTTAAAATTTATCTCGTAGGCTAAACCAAAAAGGGTTTTTTTAAAGAAAACACTTCTAGAAGATTTCTTTATTTTTATAATAAATCTCATGGTAAACATAATTACAATTACATAAATTTTATTAATGGATAAAAATATTAGAAAATTAATCATTAAAAATTTTTAATGTTATAATTTTACAAAATAAATAAATTATATAAAAAAATAGTTTTGAACTGAAATTTAGTATTTTTAACTATTCATTCAAAAATGAAATGTTTCAGAATAATATCCAAAATTCTCCCTAACATAACTATTATGTTTTTATTTAAATATGAAGTTTATTTTTATATATTAAGTTTATTAGATCGTCTAAATTCATATTTAAATGAGGTTCTTTATTAAATTAAAGTAAAATTACCTTTATAGAAATATAGGGTTTAATGTGAAAATAGAGTTTGTTGTTCTATTATGAATATCAAACCAAATGTATAAATATAAGAAATGTTTTATTGAATATATAACATATATATTAAATTATAATCATTAAATAGTTATGATTAATTTTTTTATTAAGACAAAGCTCATTTAGAGGAATAAAAAGAATAATATTTATTTTATATCCAATTGTTTCTTATTTACATTTCTCATTAATTGGTAACCAATGAATTTATATTATATTTATATAAACCATAAATTTTCATATGTTAGTTAATAATATTCATAACAAATAATTTATATCTTATTATATTAAATAATAATATTTTAATAATATGTTTTTGTTTGGAAAAACTGAGTCTTACGTGTGAAGGAAGCTATCGAAGTGGGTCGCTCTTGTGTGTAATGAAAGCTATCGAAGAAGGTAGATCCTTCTTATAATGAAAGATAACCTAGTGTTGTGTGAATTAAAAGTTATATCATTTATTTAATTTATATAAAATAGTAAATAAATAGTAGAGTCTTGAGATGTTGTACTCCCTTATACTCTTAGTGATTTGGGTCATACACACTATCGAATACAAAGTTGTCCTTTAGAATTTTGAGGTGTTACACCATGGGTTTATAAAATAGAAACCCGAAATAAATAAAAACAATTGGGAATAATTTCTCCCAACATGAGGAATAAAACATATCATGAGTTTATGAATAATTCTTAAATAAAAAAATATAATAAGAAATATATTACCTAACAAAAATGAAATTGTAGGAATGAAATTTCTCAAACTCTACTAAAAAATATGCAAAGTAAAAGTCAAAATATAATAGATAAAAAATAGCTACTCCATGTGATAGAATGGGAAAAATAAAACCATATCACAAACATCTACCCTGATAAAGTATATATAAACCTCACTGCCTCACTCAGGCACCTTGTCTTTCCCTTCATCGAAATACATTAGAAAATCTATGCACCACCAAAGGGTTGTGTATGGTGTGAGCTAAAGAGGACCAATAGGATCTCTCCTAGGTGTTCCATATCAAGTATATGTACCAAATTCCAAATATCCTCATATTTAAAGATAACAAGCCAATATAGTAATTTGACCATTTTTTATATCAAAAGAAAGGTAAAAAATCCTCCTTTTTCTATGTTCCTAATAATACAAGTAAAACCACATCATATAATATCACATGTATAAAAAAATAAAAGAAAATATTTTATAATATATCATATAAAATCAAATTTACTAAAAACTGAAGAATATTTAACATCACTTCATGGATAAAAATAAGATAGGCTTCCTAGAACACTCACAACAAATCATAGCCATTCACATTCTTCAAGTATCTAGACATATACATATAAACTGTATAATATAAAAATAACCAAAAATGTGAACCACTAAAAAGTTATATAAGTCCCTATAAAATTTTTTTATGAAGGAGAGGAACTCACCAAGAGTGAACCCCCAACTTTATTAATAGATGAGCATTGTCACTACATCTTCCACCAAAGTACACAAGTATTCTAATGTGATATATTGTCCCAATAAATTGATCAAAACAATTATTTAAAAACCATTTTATAAATAAATTTCAAATTTTTTTAAAAATAATATTTTATTTTACAAAAAAGGGGGAACATATTTTATAAAAAATAATTTTCCACACACATAATTCACTCAGACCATTTTATTTTTTATTAAATTATTAAACCAAATAAATATAATTCCTCAAAAAAAAATCTAGATATTGAACCACCAATCTCAAACACAGGTCACACATTCACACAATGGGATCTAGTAATATAAAATAACACAAATTCAATAATGCATTCCCTATAATAAATCCTTACATTTCAAAATAAATTCCAAAATTAGAATTGTCAATAGAGAAGATAAAACAACATGTTCATTATGAAATTTATATGTTAGACCACAACCAACTCAAAAGATATCCTCTAGTATAATATTTCATAATTGTTCATGGAAGGATCAAGATAATCAACACCACTATACCTATAGATATAAAAATGTATCACATTGGGGCTTCTATGACTAACGATAATGAATAAGTATAAATATCACTTACCCATAAAGATGTAGCACCATCAAAAAAATGATTAATTGCACAAAAAAATTGATCCATAAGTAATGGGGATACCTAAAAATTTTTGGGGAGTTATCCTATATTTTTATTGAGAGGGGTTTTTGTAATGAAAAAAAAATCATATATACAGTAAGGTTAAAGAAATAAATCAGAAAACAAACATGACATGAAAACCTTATATTATGTGAATGTTTCTATTTTTAAAATATTCCAAAAAAACACATTGACTCGAATTAAAAACAATTGTGATCAATCTTTACATGATGTCAAACTATATCATGATGATTAAACATTTCACTCTATGAACTAGCTCATGAAATCATCCTAGAAATAAATCCATTTAAAGGTAAATATTTTCTGAAATAATTGGAGGGATACATAAATCCCACTTGTTATTGGATATTACAAAACCAATGTCATTTGTTATAACATAAGAATCATCCTTGGTTAAAAAGTACCCACTATCACATAATAAAAATCAAACATATGTGTGAAAATTTTTATTAAACATCCATCACATCAGAACACAAGAAACAGAATGGGTTTAAAAAATATTTCATTATATCATAACATATCAAAAAGAGACAGGGTTCACAATAATTTTATCATTTCATCATAGAATAACCAATGAAAATAATAGGGTTTCATAATATATATATATATATATATATATCATGGTGTAACCCATGGAAGATAAATGAGTTTCATAAACAAATCATGATCATAAACATAAACCATAAAAATAATGATGAATAATGGTATCTTTTGATCATATACACAGTAAACCACAAATTACCACAAATTTTTTTATGTTAGACTTAGAATGATTTTGATCAATGATTTAATAAATTTCTTGAGGAAAATATCATTTCTCTTATGATTTTTTTTAAAGAAAAAAACCATTTCAAAATATTTTTCTTTGAATATAATAATTAATTATTATAATAGAAAAATTAAATAAATTAATTTTTAAGATGAAAAGAAGCCTTTTTTGTTGTACAAGTTATAACAATGATTCCTTTCACATTTTCATTCACATCCAAACTGAGATTGTTTGGAAGGTGACATGTATATTCATTAAAAAAAGCTGTTTTTTTTTTAATTTTAAAAAATAATAGAAATTTACTTTAAAAATAAATAGATATAATCAAAAAAATTTCGATTTTTTTTTTGAAAAAAATGGTTTTTGATGAAAATATATTTCGGACCAAAGATATAGTTAATGTCTGCTTTTCTTAAAAACATTTTCTAAATTTTATTATGTAAAAAATAGTATAAAAATTTTACAAAAAAATAAAAGATCATGAATAAAAATATGTGATGAAAATTATTTATTCTATTGAATGTTGTATCATAATATTGTATCCATAGAAAATTAATCTTACAAAATCTTAATGAATGGTGACATTGTAACAACAAATAATTACCACATTTCAAATTTGAATCATAAGAACGATAAAGGTATAAAATAAAATGGAACTTAAAATATTGCAAGGATAAATTAATTCATGATATTTCTTGTCAAATGGGATGTATATAGTCTTTATGGAAGAATGTAGGTTAATAACATAATGTACATCTCAAAGAAAAAAATGAGACAAAAGTCCCTTGCTGCCTTAGTAATCTATTTTATCATAAACCAAAATAAATGATAACATCAAATGAAACATTTAAATTCATGAAAATAATGATATTTATGATATATCATGACCATGGGGAAGTATAAAAACCACACAAAAGAAATGAGTGTTGAGTTTTCATATCACTCACAGATATAAAAGAGGCACTAAAACTCTCTTACCGTAATTATTGAATTTCTTATTACACATTTGAACTTGATGTATAATAAATATAATTTTCTTATAAATGATCTATAAAACCATAATTCTATATATAAGACCATATATATATAATTATGACCTTTTATTACACATTTATTAACAATTACATTTTTAAATCATATTTCAAGTAATAACTTCTTTATTTTTCAAATATGATATGATTTTTTATTTTTAGTCCTGTGACTTTTTTCATAGTTCAATAATATAATAAAAATTTATACTTTATAAAAATTTCACATATATATATATATATTATTTATATGTGTTTTTATAGTAATCCATAATATTTAGTGATAGAAAATGTACCACACCATTAATAGAGACGATGGGTCGTATGTACGCGTGATTATATTTATCTTCCTTGATGGATTGAAATAAATAAATGTGAATGATATATTAACCTTTTCATACCATTTTTATTATGTATATATCATTTATTTTAATTTAAATACTCCAAATTACCTTCTATGTAATTTTTGAATGAATCACATCGCTTTATTAGATGGTCATCCACCAAACACACGAAAAAGGTTTTTGTATTCCCAAAAAATAAATAATATGAAGGTATATGTGATATAATAATTAAAAATGTATAATAATATCATAAATATAATATCTAAAAATAGAAATAATCATTATTACCATAAAATGGAGTTAGTAATGGAATAATAAATGACATCAGTTCGAGAAGTGGTAGTCCACCATACACAATAATAATGATTTCATAACACATTTGATGAAAATGGGGAGGAATTTATGTCATTACCTAAACATAAAAACATATATTTATATGAAATTTATTGAGGTTAATATATCCTCTATTTATAACAATAATTTAAGGAGTTGTAATAGAAAATAAAACAAACCCCTCATTTATGAATGTTACGTGTTCTTCGGGTATCCTAATTAGGATTGAAATAAAACCCTTCCATGGATGGAATTATGTAAAAACTAAGTCTTATAGAATGGTTGGAGGGATTTTGGTATGTGATTTTTTTAGGAAACTTCTGATCCTAAAGGGTTTGAATATTTAATGAAGAGATAAGAGTGGGTGACCTTTTATAAGTGTGGTTAGTGGCACACTTGTAATTGTTTTTTAAAATAAAGAATTCCACTGATATTGTATTCATGTCATATGACCCCAATAATGGACTATTATTGAGAATAAAAGATTTAAGGTATAAATATGTCCAAAAATGGGGTTTTTTAAAGTATTAGGTTATTTTTATCACTTATCTTATTTGGTTAACCCCCCCCCCCCCCCACCAACCACTGCCCTAGTAAACCCATTTTAACAATAAATATAGAAAATAAGTTTATGGATTTAGTATTCATAACGTTCAAAAATTAAGTTGAACTAATTTGATAATATGTATTATATTATTGTGAGTATGGAATTAATACATAAAAATTTCATTTACAGATGTGGGAAATTAAATTTAAAATTAATTCTTCCTAAACGATGAGAAACTATGTTTTCAATGAGAACATGTTCTAATTTTTAAAAAGTTTTAATATTAGAATTTAGCATTAAATTGATTACAATGACCTAAATTGGACTAATAGACATATAATTTACCTATTATTACATTAATCACAATTTAAAATATAATTTAACATTATTTATAAATTATATTAATAGGTATTTTTCAATTAACACATGATATTAATCAAGAAATAAATATTTTAAAAAAAATTAAAAAATATCCTGATAAAAATTTTCATGATTATTTCAAAAATTATGCTTATTTTATCAAATTAATTTTTAAAAACATTAATAAGTTAATTTTATCAATGATAAAAAAATATTTTTTTATATTTTTTTTGAAACATATAAGGACTTTACCGAAAGTTATGAACTTTTCTATCAAGTTGTTTTATTTATACCATACCATATTATATTATATTTTGAAATTAGTTATTACTACTCATATTACTATGTTTAATGGATATGATATTAAATACATGTTTCAATAACAATATTAATAATATCTAATTGTTTTCTTAAAACAATGTTTTGTGTGTAATGAAAGCTTATTAAATGTTTCATGTAGTACAAGTTTAACAAGGTGTTTCATGTTACAAAAGATTCATATTGTGTTTCATGTAATTCATCCTATATCTTAAATTTTATTTCATCAAAATAAAATGCACCAAAACATGGGGATTTAAATTCTACCCCACTTAAAAGGAATCTCACCCTCTAAATTCATCACCTGTATACAAACAAATGAGATAATTCTCCCTAATCATATACTAAAGTTCCCAGGTATCTTTCTAAAACTGGTGGTTTCAACATAGGAAATTGAACAAGTTAGTTCTCTTAGTTCATATAAATTTCTATATATGATCCATACTTTCTACCATTTTTTCATTGTAAAAAAGATCATGTTCCGATTGTATGAACTCTATGTTTAGTACATATGAATAATCATGTGATTGCTTCCATATGAGATATTCACAAAACAATTCATGGACTTGATAGTGGTTTGGTAAAAGATTCATATAATATTATACAATCCGGATTCGATCAAGAAGTTCAAAAGGAACAATATACCTTGTGCATAGTTTTTTATTATTACCAAATCTAAAAACCGTCTTCCATGGATATATTTTTTGAAATATTGTGTCACTAACATTAAATGATATATAATTCATGTTATTTACATAAATTATATACCAAATTAGGACTTCAATGGTGTATTTATAAATGGATCTATCTGTATCTACATTTCTTCAGTTATCTCTGGTCCTAAACGATTTCCTTCTCTAACTTTATTCTAGAATTTTGTAGCTCTAGAATTATTTCCACAGAGAAATTCAAAAGAACCCATCTGAATTCATGAGTGATAGATATTATTATAATAAATCCCAACTAGAAGAAGTTTTTATCATAATAACATTTGAAATATAATTAAACGTATCTCAATATATACTATAGGGTTTGAATTGATCTCTTAGGATGACCAGCTATCTGAGGATGACACATGGCACTAAACCCTAAATTTTTATCAAGAGCATTCGGAATAATTCACCAGATCATTGAGGTAAACCAAGGATTCCAATCACACAAAATGGAATGTGGTAATCCAAGAATCCTTAAAACACCATAAATTTATATATTGGAATGATTATTTAGAGAGAATTAGTATATAATAAAGATGAAGTGTGATGAAAAAGTAATGAGTTTAACTACAACCCATATAGTACTATTAACTTCATATTTTTGGGGAGCCCAATGAAATAATATGTACTGGTTTTTTACTATTTTTTGGTATGGGTAATAAATGTATCCATCCTATAGAATTTTTTCTCTCATGCATAAATTTATGACATACCAAGAATAAAGATTCATAATATGTTATATCTCTCTTCTGTCCATTCCAATATAAGTATTCATCCAAATCCTTATACATGTGATTACTTCCATAGTCAATAAATAATTAATAAACATTATCATCCAATAAAAATATTTATTCAAATATGGTATAGATGGAACACATACATTGTTTTTGAAACATATAATCCCATCGTTTTCAAGGTTTAACATATAAATATTTAAATCATTCATTTTCACCTCAACGATGTCCTTTAGTGTCTTTTTAATCATAAGTTGGATAAATGGTTGTACATTACATTGGGAAATATAATTTGTTTCTCCTTACATCCGGATATTCATATCTATCCTTTTAAAATATAGAAATATTATATCTTTTGTAATCATAATCATGAATAGGCTATCATGATCTTTTTGACTCAAAGCATCAGGCACCTCGTTCTCTTTCCCTAGGTGGAAATGTATTGGGAAGTCATAAATCTATAATCAATTCTATCCATTTTCTTTAGCATATCATTATTTCCTTTAGTGTGAATATATAATTTAAAATTTTATGATGGTTATATATAGCACACTTTTATCTGTACATATAATGCCACAAAATCATTAATGAAAAATTTGCTGCAGAAAACTCTAAATCATGACATAAGTAATTTTCATCCTGAATCATCAATTTCCATGATCCAAAAGATATAACTATGTAATTATGTATAATAACACATCCCAATCCATTCTTGCATACATTAGTATAGTGTAAAAACTTATATCAACAATTGGGTAATGTTAGGATTGGTACACTATGTAATATTCTATTTAGTTCATTGAAATTTTCCCCACATAGATCTCTCACAATGGACATGGCTCCCATTGAGTTAACATGGTCAAGGATAATATATTCATGAAAAAATCTCAAAAAACCATCAATAATATTCATATAAACCATTAAACTATGGATATCAGTCACTATGGCTGAATTGAGAAAATATACAATAGCCTCCATCTTTGATGTTTCTTCCAATATACCCTATCATGAGATTATATGACCTAAAAATAAAAACATTTTCTTAAAAAATTAAAACATTGTATATTTTTCATATTTTTTCTCCTCACATGAATTATTTAGTAAAATTATCATGTGGTCTTAAACATCTCTCTATCTCTTTGATTATATCAGAATATCACCAATAAATACTATAAAAAATTGAACAAGGTAATCTATAAAGACTAATTACTAAATCCATGAAGATAGTTATGGAACTAGTAAGGCCAAATGGAATCCCTATAAATTCATAGTTTCCATACATTTTATAGAATGTTTTCTTGATTATATCCTCTTTCATTAACATCAATTGATGATAACCATAATGATGTTCAATCACAAAAAAGTATTGAGCTCCATGTAGTCGATCAAAAAAGTCATCAATACAGAGAATAATATACTTAATCTAAAATGTGATCTTTTTTAGCTCTCCATAATCAATGTAGAGTCACATTGATCAAAATTTATTTTCAACAAAAGGACATGGTTCACCCGATGGTGACACACTGTTCTGAATAAATCCATTACTAAGGATTTCATGGAATTTATTCTTCATATATTTAATATCTATTAGGGACATTATATACGGAGTCCTTAAAATTGGTTTGGCATGAGGTAAGAGTTCAATTAATAACTCAACCTCACATTTTGGTTGAATTATCAAGAAATATACTAGAAATACATTATGAAATTCCCATACAATATGCATGTCATTTATGTCTAGATTCTCCCTATCCTTCTTTTAAAAACAACCCTTCTAAATTGGATTTTAGACCCATAAAATATATTTTATCTCAGTCATGTGTACATACATACGACCACAGGGATAGGAGTTCATAGATTATTTTATAATATAGACCATGATTCCCTACCTCAAAAATTATCATGGGGCTATATAGATAAATCCAATCAATTCCCGATATAAACTCAAATTTAACTAGAGGAAGAATTTATATATTCCCTAGAAGAAAATTCCCTCCAATGGAAACTGTAGATAAATCATTGACATAAGGTGTAATAATCATACCATTAGGGGGTTTCAATGATAATTCTTCATCTAATAATTTGGGTGGTGCCTTGATACCTTTAGAAAATTCATTTTATTTGAATTAATTGATAGATTTAAATTCAAATAATACATTAACAGTTCTATATTGGATTGTATGTGAACCTTTCACCACATCATTTTTTCACCCCTACTCAAAAACAATGATTGTATGATATTTACCATTTACTCTCATCTTAAGAGTTTTTTGACATATATCATCACCATTAATCTTAAAATTTGGTAATTGTTTTGTATAATGTTGATACACCTAAAATTTGAAACAGTAGAGTGGGGATGGTGAATTTTTTGTATCTTTCTCTATATTAACATCATTAGATAACTTCTTCTCATCACATTAGTAATGAATTTTTTTGTGACCTTCCCTTTCACACATAATTCATTTAGTATCCCATGTAATAAAAATTTAACTATGCTTATTCCTACAGTTTGATCATTTTGTAAATATCATTTTCTTCACTCTATGGATCATAGATATTAATTTTAATTATATTATTCTCTTATTATCAAAACCATGAGATTTATACATAACGATGTCCTCCATTCAAACCCTGACATCACAACTAACAATCCATTATTATCTACTAGATTCTCTAATGTTAAACACACTTCAGCAACACGATGTTATCCCACTAATGAATTGATCGACCTTACATTCAGGTAGGATGATAATATCATAATAATACCCCACAAGTCCAGTAATATTTTCCACATAAATATCAGTAGATTCATCATATTTTGACTTTATCACAAAGAAATATTTCTCATTCTTAATACAAAGAATACATGGAATGTACTTATTCAAAAATAAGTTCTTGAACTTTTCCCAACCCATAGATTCAATATCATCCTATAAACATTTATTCTTGATAAGATTCTACCATTTATCTACTTCACCATCAAAATAGTAGACAACCAAAAATTATTTTTCTTGATCCAAACACTAGGGAAAAGAAAATATAATTTCAGTTCATTCGATCTGTTATTCAGAAACAAGTGGAATATGAGACACGTTGAGTGAAGGGGTATATTTCCTCATGAATAACTTAATAGTGTATCGTTCTTTGATTTGATTACTGAAAAGTCCAGGATGATTCATAGATTGGTAAATATGTGTCATAATAGAAACATGATTTTTCATTCTAGTTTCATTAATTTTTGGATGATCAAGAGGACAATCATTTAATTTTACATCTCACTCATTATTAACATGTGTCCTTCCAGTCACATCCATTGACTAAAACCAAAAATCGTTTTTAAGAAACAATAATCATGATTAGGAACCAAATAATCAAGAAAATTCACTTAAAAATTGTCTATGTAATAAAATTGTATTTAATATGAGACACATTATTTTGATCCTTGTTCATTCATATTTATAATATATTTAAATACATAATTACTTTTCATAATTATTTTATGAAATTCTAATGTGTATCCCCTTCGAATGTCAAATAATGTGTGTTTAAAAACACGTGGTCATGATCCAGGGGATGATTAAGTCTATATCAATGCCCCTTTTTAGGGTTATTAACCTTATGTACCATTGTTCTAGAGCCACATCTACTTTAATCATCTATAAAGGGATAAAATTTCTTGGAAACCACTCACTCTATCCATTACCAAATTTATATAACATTTTCCTATACATTGAATTATCCTTGGATTTATCCTTAGACATGTACTCGAAGATATCACTATGGTTTTCTTATCCTAGTTTACAAAATTTAAATAAACGTATCCTCGGATACCATCTATTCTAACTCATGTGTATTATACATTATTATTAAATAAAATTTCATTAATATTCATTACATTACACCAAAAAATTCCCGAGGACCATAATAGTTTAGTGTATTCAGAAACATGTAAACCCAAAAAAATAGTCAAATGGTAAACTACATCGTATCCAACTATGATCTTCATAACTATCACCCTTTTAAGACATAACATATGTAATAATTTTTTTAATAACACGTGTAAAGGAAACATGAAAAAGGATGAGCTTAGATGATCAATAAGTGTAAAAAATGGATATTCATAATCATAACATTTATATAAGGGTATGATAACATAAGGATAACATTTAAATACTATACACTATATATCAATAATTATAATCATGAGACATCGAGTAAATATTCATAGCTTATAAGACATAAATCAAAAGGGAATCAAAGAACATGTTAAATGAGAGTAAAACATTGGAATACACATAAGTATATAAAATAATTTACATCGTATTCAAGGATCATTTATAAGCCTATCGTTGTAGAATGAGTTCACTCTATAATCCATTATAGCAATGATGGTTCACTCATAAAACAATTAAAGAGGAAAAAGTATCCTAATTAAAATTTTTCAATCCCCATTCCTATCTTATAAATATCATGAGATAAAATCTTTACTTAATTCATTTGAGTGAGATAATTTTCCCACCCATCATTTGTTATAACATAACCACCACCCTTGGTTATAACATAACCACTATCCTTGGTTAAAAATTAACCACCATCACAGAATGAAAATAATAAATATGTGTTGCATAGTATCATAAACCATTAATCATATATGAACCCATGAAATTAAATTAGTTTCATAGAAACATTATCATATCATAACATAAGGAAAAGATATAGGTATTTTAATAATTTCATAATTTCATGATAGCATAACCCAAAAAAATAAGAGGGCTTCATTAACGTTCTATCATGTTATTACCCACGGACGAAAAAACGGGTTTCAAAAACTTCATTTCATCACAAGAATAAAAAATTTACAGAAAAAATAATAATGGTTTTCTTGTATCATATCCTTAGTAAATTACAATTAAACTAAATGTATGTAATCTTATATAGATAATTATTTTCATCAATTATTTAAAATAATTATTTGGAAAAACATCCTTCTTATTGTCACAAACCGTCCTCAGGGCCCGTGTCGTGACTAACCCAAGCCCTCCTTCCATAGGCCAGGGGATGGTGACTAGCACCAAAGGCATAAATCCCGATAACTGTGAAGGAATTGCCTTTATAAAAGTAAACAAAACTCCACAGAGTACAAGAGGAAGTAATACACTAAGTACAAAAGAAAGTACTGAAAAGTAAATGGGCCAAGATACAAACCCAACTGAAAAGTACAGCTACAACTGAAAACACAAACAGCTGGAAGAATAGAAGTAGCTCCTGGGTCATCCACCTCGGATCCTACCTGAAGGGTAGGTACAGATAGTGCAGCTCCAGGATCATCCACCACAGATCCTACCTGAAGGGTAGGTACAAATAGCCTCCACAACACACTCACCCGTCTACCTCCTCCAAGTATCTTCTCTTCGTGAAGTCAACCTATGGATACTGACTCATCGTGAGGTCCACCTCCAGGTATCGTCTAGTCCTCGAACACTCAGCCTCTGTCTGAGCTGCCCGTTGTCTGCAACCAACACAACGAGGTGCGGGCATAGCCCATGCAGGGGTGAGTATATGATACTCAATAGTGACCCCGAGACCCTCAAGGTCTCACTAAATCTAACAAGGATAACCACAAAGAAGGGTGGTTGGTACAAACTCTTCCCGGAATAGGCTCTCTAAGTCTGCCCACAGAAGTGTCGCCTTGTTATGAATCTTGAGCATCAAGCTCCACCATCTTCCTGCTGCTTCCTGAAGCAGGCTGGCATCAAGGATCACCATGAAGCCTGATGGAGTCCCTACTAGCCTGAATACTCTCACCACAGCCTCCAGCCTATCCTCAGCCGTCTGTGGGTCCGTCTCTCCCCTGAACCTGGGTGGCCTCTGGCACAGGAACTCATGCAGTGCGCTCAAGGGACGTGCACTCTCTGCTGTTGGGGCTGGTGGCATCGGTGACCCAATGGGTGGTAGTACCGCTGGTACCTCAACTAGGATAGGGACCTGTACTGAGGCCTTGTCGCTCAGCGGGCTGTCAGTACGTACAACTCTCGGGGATCAAGCTGGTCGTCCACAGAGAGGCATCCTAAAAGAAACAAATGTGACACGGTCAAACGATTATACCTGGTGAGCTGACCTGGTTTGATCTGACTTTTAAAAACTTTTCGAAACACACACACAATCAGTGTTTTCATGCACAAAGTCAGAAATCAGTTGTCAGGGTTCTGGTGTATGGATACGTCGGTCACCCGGACCAACACTCGACTCGATGAACTGAAAACCACATTCGGTAACCTTAACACTATTGCTTCACCGAAAGAAAATATCAGAGTTATAAGTTCTGTGGTAGAACCGACTCCTCTGATACCAATTTGTCACAACCCGTCCTCGGGGCCCATGCCGTGACAACCCCAAGCCCGCCTTCCATAGGCCAGGGGCTGGCGACTAGCACCAAAGGAATAAATCCTGATAACTGGGAAGGCATTGCCTTTATAAAAGTAAACAAAACTCAATAGAGTACATGAAGAAGTAATACACTAAGTAAAAAAAGAAAGTTTTGAAAAGTAAATGGGCCAGGATATAAACCCAATTGAAAATTAAAGCTACAACTGAAAAGACAAACAGCTGGAAGAATAGAAGCATCTCTTGGGTCGTCCTCCTCAGATCCTACCTGAAGGGTAGGTACAGATAGTGCAGCTCCTAGATTGTCCACCACGAATCCTACCTAAAGGGTAGGTATAGATAGCCTCCAAAACTCTCTCTCCTATCTACCTCTTTCGAGTATTGTCTCGTCGTGAATTCCACCTCCGGATACTGAATCGTTGTGAGGTCCACCTCCGGGTACCGTCCAGTTCTCGAACACTCGGCCTCTGTCAGCGATGCCCTTCATCTGCAACCAACATAACGAGGTGCGGGCATAGCCCGTGTAGGGGTGAGTATACGATACTCATTAGGGACCCTGAACCCTCAATTTCTCACTAAATCCAACAAGGACAACCACAAAGATAGATCTCAACAGATAACCCTTACTTAGGTATAAGCTTATACTTATACCTAAGTTATCAAGTAACCCAACTCAATCATGAGGAAACACAAAGGTTATGAAATCAACAGATCACCACTACCTAGGTATATGCCCATACATATACCTAAGTTATCAAGTGACCCATCTCAATCATGAGGTAAACACAGAGGTCATAGACTCAGCTCAAACCAGGATTTTCATTATCGAAACCGTAACTGCTGAAGAGCTCCGTCTCTGATGAGTACAGTGATCCTGTCATGACTCTGAGGTACTGCTCACTAACCTAAGACTGTTGAGGTACTCCTCCTGTCGAGTACCGCGGGTCTGCCACCTCAAAATGTAGTGCTCCTCCGCCATGGGTCTGCCACGTCACACAGTAGTGCTCCCCCTCATAGCCTACAGAGGTACTCCTCATGTCGAGTACCGTGTGTCTGCCACCTCACAAATTAGTGCTCCTCTGCCATGGGTCTTCCACCTCACAATGTAGTGCTCCCCACTGAGCTACGCCAGTCACTCTGAATCGAATTGGACAAGCAATCATCAGGTCTCAGCCAGCTACACGGTCTCCGTACTCTGTATGATCATCTCCGAGAGGGTCCACTCCACGAGCTACAGGTCGATACTCCAAGTCTCAAAAATTCCCACGAAGAAGTATCTCAAAGGACCGCCTCATCATAGGTGTCTCAACACAATAGACAGTGCGTCAATCGGACAACCGGTCTGTGAGTTATTAGCCTTTTCGTCCCAGGGGCCCGGTTGGTTTCATGTGTGAACCCACCCAACTGCATCTCAAATCTACCTCGAACTCTCATAGGGTATATTCATAGAGACTGTTTCACAATGTGATCACCAATGCCACTGAAGGTTCGTCAAATGGATGCCCGGTCTGAAAGTTATTAGCTTTTCTGTTCCAAGGGCTCGGTTGGTTTCAGGTTCGAACCAACCTGTCCATACACAATGTTCTCCTAAAAGTTGAGTGTATTATACCTAAACGACCGTCTCTATCCAAGGATCACATCGCAACTGACATTGCGTCGATCGGAGGCTTGTATCCCAAGATATGGGCAAAAGAATGTACCTGTCCGTTTTTAGGGGGTTTTGGGCTCAGACCGACCTGGCCCGGTGGGTGCGGCCCGGCCCTAAGGACATGGCCCGGCCCGGCCTGGGCGCGGACCTCATGGTCGTCTCGGCCACGCCGAGCTTAGAGGAAGGGGGGGGGGGGCGCTACCCCCCTGTTTGAGTAACCACGGCCCCCACGTGGGGGGGGGGGGGGTGCTCCTTTGGCCAACCGAGGGTTACGACCCCCGGTCTCCCCCTGAAATGGTCGGCCTGGTTCGGCCGGCCGGTGATGCCGCCGCAGGACCCACCGCGGTCCCGCCCTTCGAGGTTCCGGAGATCGGCAGTTCCGGCCGCCCCGCCTTGCACTGCCGCGGCTTTGAGTTGGGGCCTTGTCCGACCGGCACGGCGCGACGGCGCCGCGCCCCTCCGCCACGACCCCGCTCCGGCCGCGGTGTCTTCGTGGTTCTCCGGTGCGGCGCGACGGTGCCTCGCCCCTTTACTGTGGCCCGACTCCGGCCATGGGTTCATTCGGCCTCAACCTCGCCGCGCATATTTTCCCCATTTCTCCATGATTACACGTGGTGTCGTTCCACCGCACTGCCTTTTTTTAAACTGCAAAAACACAACAAAAAAAGGGGGAGGAGAGTCGGCCGTGTTCGTGCAGTCTGATCTCCTCCCAATAATTTGATATCAAGCGGCCCAAAAATAAATACGAATAATGGAAAGGATATTTCACGATCAAAAATTAATTAACCCCAACCTTGATAACGAGTTGATGTTCGAAGAGCGTCGTGGAAAGCGGCGTCGTGGGGCGTGGTTCCGTAGACGTCGACGGAGAGCGTCTGAGGAGACGTCACTTCTCTTTATCACGGAGAGAAGAGAATGATTACGTGTCATTGGAGAACTCCCACGTCAGTGTCTCTTCCCTTGTCGTGGAAGAGAAAGGGAATGGAGATGTGACAACCGGGCCCCGCCCACCAGTTGCCCCGCAGACACGTATGCCCCACCGTAGGTCCCACCCACGTGCCCGAAAGGGTTATCTGACTAATGACAGTTCCCACAGGCCAACATTTTTCCTTTACAGTGTACTTTGTCCTCACTCGCACACAACCTGGGAAACTTCCCAGAAGTTCACCCATCTTGATCACTACTCCAGGCCAAGCACGCTTAACTGTGGAGTTCTAATGAGACAGGCTCCCGAAAAGGAAGGTTCACCTTGTTGACATGAGTCATATCATTTAGTCATTTAACCCTTTATCATTTGGGGATGTTACAATAACCCCCCCTTTAGGGCACAACGCCCTCGTTGTGGTCCCTACATCTCAACCCAGGCAGTGCAGCGCACTTAAGGCTGGGTACCACCTCTGATACCAAATGTGACAACCGGGCTCCGCCCACCAGTTGCCCCGCAGACACGTAGGCCCCACCGTAGGTCCCACCCACGTGCCCGAAAGCGTTATCTAACTAATGAAAGTTCCCATAGGCCAACACTTGTCCTTTCCAGTATACTTTGTCCTCACTCGCACACATCCTGAGAAACTTCCCAGAAGGTCACCCATTTTGATCACTACTCCAGGCCAAGCACGCTTAACTGTGGAGTTCTAATCAGACAGGCTCCCGAAAAGGAAGGTGCACCTTGTTGACATGAGTCATATCATTTAGTCATTTAACCCTTAATCATTTGAGGATGTTACAGGAGATACCAGAGTTTCTAAGACGTTCTTCATTGAAGAGATGACGTTCTTTGCGGAAGGATTGAAGCTCTTCACGGGAGGATGAAGTTCTTCCCCAGAGAAAAGAGTTATATGTCCCCAATCTTCTCACACAACAACCAAACCTCACAAATAAAATAAGACTTATCTTATTTTATTACATCAAGCCAAGAATTTCAATTTTCTAAAAATCAAACACATAACTAACTTAATTAATTAAGTGAGTTGGCATGATTAAAGAAGAGAGAGGGGGAGGTGAGTAGTCTCACATTAAAGGGGGGTTATGGAGTTAAGGAATATGAGGGCTTGGGCTTGTGTGGACCCCACCCCACCTTTATCCTCTCATGGTTGGTTAACAACATGTGGGTCCCACCCCCAACTCCCTTACATAGGTTATAACTACCTAGAGGAAAATAAATAAAATTGTAATATAATTTAATTTATTCCTCACTAAAACCACAAAATTAACAAATCCTCCCTAGCAAACGCACCTTCGTATAAGGTTATCCTAAGAAATTACAGACTCTTCGGTTTCATCGGTGCCCTCAAATTTCAATTCTGAGCACCGGTTCAAAAGTTAAGAAAACCTGCTTGTTCGTTCACTGAACGTACCCGAGCTAAACTTCAGAAATCGATTCTGGGCACACCGGGCCTCGGAATCAGGTGTCGTCAGAAGTCGCGGTCTCGTAAAATTCCAAATAAATTAATAAAAAAATTTCTTAGAAATTTAGGAGTCTTTACATTACTCCCACATCAGGGCTTTACGTCTCCATAAAGCTATAACACAAACTAGGGAAAAAGTGGTATTGAGCACACAACTAAGCCTCACGCGCCCATGTGCTCTCTTGGAGGTTTCAGTGCTTCCAACGAAAGCGCACAAGAGGAATCGACCATCCTCATAGGATCTATTCATGTCGATCCTCAACCTCTACTGAAACCCTGCAAAAGTCACCCCATCGCCAAAGTCCATCTCCCCATGGTCGATGATATGCGAAGGGTCGTGCTCGTATCTCCTCATCTGAGATATGACGATGGCATCATGCACCCGGTGCAACTGAGGTGGAAAGGTCAAGCGGTAAACCATCTCGCCTACCCTGCTGAGGACCAAGAAAGGTCTGTTGAACCTCGAATATCACTTTCCACCTCGGCCAAATCTCTGTAAACCTCGTCGAGGTGAGACCCGTATAAGGACATGGTCGTCATCCTAGAACTCTAGTGGTCTCTGCCTCCTGTCAGCATAAGACTTCTGTCGGCTCTGAGTTGTCCTAATCTGCTCTTGGATGACCTAAACATTCTCTGTCGCGGCTTGGACCATCTCTATTCCCACAAGAGCTGCTATGATTTCTTCTTTGCTGATAAGAGAAATCTGGTCTCATCCCCTGGATTAACCACGTTCTTTGCCTAATACATTCAATCCGGACATGAATGACGCATTCATGTCATAGACGATGTCGTAAGGCCTCAACATTACTACCAAGAGATCCAACTGTCACTATCTCCTCTAAGGGTCGAGTCACATTGTCGACATCAGTGTGAGGTCACTGGTTCTCCTCCAGTAGGAATCTCGAAAGTGAGGGTCAAGTCAATAGTTTAAACTGGAACCTCTTACTACAAAAAAAGGAAGAAAATGTCACAAGGACAAGTGTCGTTTATTACTAAAAATAGAAGTACAAAGACACACAAGAATGACAACAATGAAACTAGAAGTACCAAGATCAAAAGTCCCATGCCTGGAACTAGTCCCGCTCTTGTCCGCCAGCTTCCGGAACTCTGTAGTCATATGCTTCTGCTGCCTGAATCTGAGCTCTCCCATGTCCACCTGTTCCCTACGGTCGGGGTGGACCTCCTGGTGGTGGTGGTGGAAAAACCTCAAATCGTCATCCACCTCCAGCTGCACAGCCAGCTCCCCAGTCTCGGTC
This sequence comes from Viscum album, assembly GCA_963277665.1. Lineage (NCBI taxonomy): Eukaryota > Viridiplantae > Streptophyta > Magnoliopsida > Santalales > Viscaceae > Viscum > Viscum album. Next base: position 2,108,869,142 of record OY728156.1, on the reverse strand, counting down.
TCCTGTTCCTTGCAGTATGCCTCGATCGAAACTCTGCCTCTGCCTGGGAGGTCCTTTATTTATCTGTTGGTCATCTGTATGGCGGGTCAGAAAGTCACGTGCCATGTGACTAATCCCGCCATAAGAGTAACACTGCATGGCAGGTCTAGCTCTGTCATTCCCCTTGGTGCCTCGCACTACCGACCCTGAGTCATGCGATCGACCACCTGTAGGTCTGGTCCTCTTGGACCTCTGCGTCATCTGTCTACTGCCCGCTGCAGAAGACTCTGCCGCATTCTGGCTAGTGGTGGGTCCTGCTACTGGAGACTGCTCAGCAAGGAAACTCTCTACTAAGAGGGCTCGCTCCAACACCCCTGTCTACGTCGGGATGCTGTGAGAAACAACAGAAGCCCTAATCTCTCTCATGAGCCCCTGTTCGAAGGTTAGGGACCTAAAGAATGGGTCTCGTACCATATCTGTGGAGTAGCGTGAGAGTTCTGTGAACCTCACTGAGTATTGCGCCACCATCATGCTACCCTGCTATAGATTCAGTAGCTCCTGTATACGCACCGCTCGAAGGGTGGCTGGTACAAACTCTGCCGGGAACAGGCTCTCGAAGTCTGCCCACGGAAGTGTCGCCTTGTTATGCATCTGGAGCATCAAGCTCCACCATCTTCATGCTGCTTCCTGAAGCAGGCTGGCATCAAGGATCACCATGAAGTCTGATGGCATCCCTACTAGCCTGAATACTCTCACCACAGCCTCCAGCCCCTCCTCAGCCGTCTGTGGGTCCGTCTCTCCCCTGAACCTGGGTGGCCTCTGGTGCTGGAACTCATGCAGTGCGCTCAAGGGACGTGCACTCTCTGCAGCTGGGGCTGGTGGCATCGGTGGCCCAATGGGTGGTAGTACCAACGGTTCCTCAACTAGGATAGGTCCCTGTACTGAGGCATCGTCGCTCAGCGGGCTGTCAGTACGTACAACTCTCGGGGCTCAAGCTGGTCGTCCACAGAGAGGCATCCTAAAAGAAACAAACGTGACACGGTCAAACGATTATACCTGGTGAGCTGACCTGGTTTGATCTGACTTTTAAAAACTTTTCGAAACACACACACAATCAGTGTTTTCGTGCACAAAGTCGGAAATCAGTTGTCAGGGTTCTGGTGTATGGATATGTCGGTCACCCGGACCAACACTGGACTCGATGAACTGAAAACCACATTCGGTACCCTTAACACTATTGCTTCACAGAAAGAAAATATCAGAGTTATAAGTTCTGTGGTAGAACCGACTCCTCTGATACCAATTTGTCACAACCCGTCCTCGGGGCCCATGCCATGACTACCCCAAGCCCGCCTTCCATAGGCCAGGGGCTGGCGACTAGCACCAAAGGAATAAATCCAAATAACTGGGAAGGCATTGCCTTTATAAAAGTAAACAAAAATCAACAGAGTACAAGAAGAAGTAATACACTAAGTAAAAAAGAAAGTGCTGAAAAGTAAATGGGCCAAGATATAAACCCAATTGAAAAGTACAACTACAACTGAAAAGACAAACAGCTGGAAGAATAGAAGCATCTCCTGGGTCGTCCTCCTCGGATCCTACCTGAAGGGTAGGTACAGATAGCGCAGCTCCTAGATCGTCCACAACGAATCCTACCTAAAGGGTAGGTATAGATAGCCTCCACAACTCTCTCTCCTATCTACCTCCTCCGAGTATTGTCTTGTCGTGAAGTCCACCTCCGGATACTAAATCGTTGTGAGGTCCACCTCCGGGTACCGTCCAGTTCTCGAACACTCGGCCTCTGTCAGCGATGCCCTTCATCTGCAACCAACATAACGAGGTGCGGGCATATCCCGTGTAGGGGTGAGTATACGATACTCATTAGGGACCCCGAAACCCTCAATGTCTCACTAAATCCAACAAGGACAACCACAAAGATTGATCTCAACAAATAACCCTTACTTAGGTATAAGCTTATACTTATACCTCAGTTATCAAGTAACCCAACTCAATCATGAGGAAACACAAAGGTTATGAAATCAACGGATAACCACTACCTAGGAATATTCCCATACATATATCAAAGTTATCAAGTGACCCATCTCAATCATGAGGCAAACACAATGTTCATAGACTCAGCTCAAACCAGGATTTTAATTATAAAAATTGTAACTGGTAAAGAGCTCCGTCTCTGATGAGTACAATGATCTTGTCACGACTCTGAGGTACTGCTCACTAACCTAAGACTGCTGAGGTACTCCTCCTGTCGAGTACCGCAAGTCTTCCACCTCACAAAGTAGTGCTGCTCCGCCATGGGTATGGAACCTCACACAGTAGCGCTCCCCCTCAGATCCTACAGAGGTACTCCTCCCTTCGAGTACCACGGTTCTGCCACCTCACAAAGTAGTGCTCCCCACTGGGCTATGCAAGTCAATCCGAATCGAATCGGACAAGCAGTCATCAAGTCTCAGCTAGCTACATGGTCTCCGTACTCCGTACGCTCATCTCCAGGATAGTCCGCTCCACGAGCTACTAGTCAATAATCCAAGTATCAGAAAGTCCCATGAAGAAGTATCTCAAACTACCGCCTCGTCCTAGGAGTCTCAACGCAACAGACGGCGCGTCAATCAGACGCCCGGTCTGTGAGTTATTAGAATTTTCATCCCAGGAGCCCGGTTGGTTTCGTGTGCGAACCAACCCGGCTGTATCTCAACTGTATCCCGAAATCTCATAGGGTATACTCATAGGGACCGTTTCACAACGTGATCACCAACGCCACTGATGGTTCGTCAAAAGGATGTCAGGTCTGAAAGTTATCAGTTTTCCGTTCCAAGGGCCCGGTTGGTTTCGGGTTCGAACCAACCCGGCCATACACAAAGTTCTCCTAAACCTTGAGTGTATTATACCAAGACGACCTTCTCAATCCAAGGATCTCATCGCAACTGACAGTGCGTCGATCGGAGGTCCGTAGCCCATGATATGGGCAAAAGAATGTACCAGTCCGTTTTTAGGGGGTTTTGGGCCCGGACCGACCCTGCCCGTCCTGCGCGGCCCGACCCAGCCTGGGCGTGGCCCGGCCCGTCCTGGGCGTGGCCCGGCCTGGTGCGCGCGCGCGACCCGCATGGCCAGCTCGGCCACGCCGAGCATAGTGGGGGGGGGGGGGGCTGCCCCCCTGTTTGAGTAACTGCGGTCCCCACGTGGGGGGGGGGCATCCTTTGGCCAGTCGGGGGTTACGACACCCGATATCTCCCTGAAACGGCCGACCCGGTTCGGCCGGCCGGGGATGCTGCCGTGGGACCCACCGCGGTCCCTCCCTCCGAGGTGCCGGCGACCGGCGGTTCCGGCCGCCCCGCCTTGCACCGTCGTGGCATTGAGTCGTGACCTTGTCCGACCGGCCCGACGACGACGCTGCGCCCCTCCGCCGCGGCCCCGCTCCGTCCGCGGTGTCTTGGTGGTTCTCTAGCGCGATGCAACGGTTCCGCGCCCCTTCGCTGCAGCCCGACTCTGGCCGTTGGTTCGTTCAGCCTCAACAACGTGGCGCGACGGCGCCACGCATCTTTACCGCATTTCTCCATGATTCCACATGGTGCTGTTGCACCGCGCTCCCTTCTTTCAAACCTCAAAAACACAACAACAAAATGGGGAGGAGAGTCGACCATGTTCATGCGGTCCGACCTCCTCCTGATATGTTGATATCAAGCGGACCAAAAATAAATATGAAGAACTACAAGGATATTTCACGAAAAAAAGTAAATAACCCATACCTTGATAACGAGTTGATGTTCGAAGAGCGTCGCAGAAAGCGACGTCGCGGGGCGTGGTTTCGTAGATGTCAACGGAGAGAGTCTGAGGAGGAGGAGTCTTCTCTTTATCACAGAGAGAAGATAATGATTACGTGTCGTTGGAGAACTCCTGCGTCGGTGTCTCTTCCCTTGTCGTGGAGGATAAAGGGAATGGAGATACCGAAGTCACTGAGTCGTTCTTCATTGAAGAGATGACGTTCTTCGTGGAAGGATTGAAGCTCTTCGCGAGAGGAAGAAGTTCTTCCCCAGAGAAAAGAGTTCTACCTCCCCAATCTCCTCACACAACAACCAACCCTCTCATATAAAATAAGACTTATCTTATTTTATTATATCAAGCCAAGCATTTCAATTTTAAAAAAATCAAACACATAACTCACACAATTAATTAAGTGAGTTGGCATGATTAAAGAAGGGAGAGGGCGAGGTGAGTGGTCTCACATTAAAGGGGGGTTATAGAGTTAAGGAATATGAGGGGTTTGGCTTGTGTGTGCCCCACCCCACCTTTATCCTCTCATGGTTAGTTAACAACATGTGGGTCCCACCCCCAACTCCCTTACTTAGGTTATAACTACCTAGAGAAAAATAAATAAAATTATAATATAATTTTATTTATTGCTCACTAAAACCACAAAATTAACAACTCCTCCCGAGAAAACGCACCTTCGAGAAAAGGTTCTCCTAAGCAGTTACCGATGTTGTGGTTTTATCAGTTCCCTCAGATTTCAATTCCAAGAACCGGTTCAAAAGTTAAGAAAACCCACTCATTCGTTCACTAAACGTACCTGAGCTAAACTGTGGAAATCGATTTTGGGCACACAGGGCCTCGGAATCAGGTGTCGTCAGAAGCTGAAGTCTCGTAAAATTCCAAATAAATTAAGAAAAAAATTTCCTTGAAATTTCTGAGTCATTACATTACTCCCACCTCAGTGTTTTAGGTCCTCGTAAAGCTATAACACAAACTAGGGAAAAGTGGTACTGAGCACACAACTGAGCCTCACGCTCCCATGTGCTCTCCTGGAGGTTCCCGTACTGCCAACGAAAGCGCACAAGAGGAATCGACCGTCCTCGTAGGATCCACACCTATCGATCTTCAACCTCTACTAGAACCCCACAAAAGTCACCCCATTGCCAAAGTCCATCTCCCCATGGTCGATGATATTCAAAGGGTTGTGCTCGTATCTCCTCAGCTGAGATACGAGGATGACATCGTGCACCCGGTGCAACTGAGGTGGAAAGGTCAAGCGGTAAACCACCTCGCCTACCCTATTGAGGACCTAGAAAGGTCCGTTGAACCTCGAAGATCACTTGTCTCCTCGACCACATCTTCATAAACCTCATCGAGGTAAGACCCGTATAAGGACGTGGTGGTCATCCTCAAACTCTAGTGGTCTCTGCCGCCTGTCAGCATAAGACTTCTTTCGGCTCTGAGTTGTCCTCATCCACTCCTGGATGACCTGGACCTTCTCTATCGTGACCTGGCCAATCTCGGGTCCCACAAGAGCTGCTATGATTTCTTCTTTTCTGATAAGAGAAATCTGGTCTCATCCCCTAGATGAACCACATTCTTTGCCTAATATAGTCAATCCGGACATTAATTACACATTCATACCATTGATGACATCATAAGGTCTCGACGATACTACCAAGAGATCCAACCGTCACTCTCGCCTCTAAGGGTCGAGTCACACTATCGGCATCAGCGTGAGGTCACTGGTTCTCCTCTAGTAGGAATCTCTAAAGTGAGGGTCAAGTCAACAGTTTAAACCGGAACCTCTTAGTACACAAAAAAAGGAAGAAAATGTCACAAGGACAAGTGTCTTTTATTACTGTAGCTTGAAGTACAACGACACACAATAATGAAAACAAGGAAACTAGAAGCACCAAGATCAAAAGTCCCATGCCTCGAACTAGTCCCGCTCTTGTCTGCCAGTTTCCGGAGCTCCGTAGTCATATGCGTCTGCTGCCTGAAGCTGAGCTCTCCCATGTTCACATGTTCCCTGCGGTCGGGGTGGACCTCCTGGTGGTGGTGGTGGAAACACCTCGAAGCATCTTCAACCTCTAGCTGCACAGCCATCTCCCCTGTCTCGGTCTTTTGTTCCTTGCGGTCCGCCTCGATCGATCCTATGCCTCTACCTGGGAGGTCCTTCCTTTATCTGTTGGTCATCTGTATGGCCGGTCGGACAGTCATGTGACATGTGACCAATCCCGCCACAGGAGTAACACTAAATGGTAGGTTTGGATCTGTCATTCCCCTTTGTGCCTCTCACTACCGACCCTGAGTCATGCGGTCGACAACCTGTAGGTCTGGTCCTCTTGGACCTCTGCGTCATCTGTCTACTGCCCGCTGCAGAAGACTCTGTCGCATGCCGGCTAGTGGTGGGTCCTGCTGCTGGAGACTGGTCAGCAAGTAAACTCTCCACTAAGAGGGTTCACTCCAACACCCCTATCTGCGTCGGGATGCTGTGAGAAACAATAGAAGCTCTAATCTCTCACCTAAGCCCCTTCTCAAAGGTTTGGGCCCTATAGAATGGGTCACGTACAATATATGTGGAGTAGCGTGAGAGGTCTGTGAACCTCAATCTGTACTCCGCCACCCTCATGCTACCTTGCTGTAGATGCAATAGCTCTTGTATACGCACCGCTCGAAGGGTGTCTGGTACAAACTCTGCCCGGAATAGGCTCTCAAAGTCTTCCCACAGAAGTTTCACCTTGTTATGCATCTAGAGCATCAAGCTCCACCATCTGCCTACTGCTGCCTGAAAGAGGCTGGAAGCAAGGATCACCATGAAGTCTGCTGGAATCCCTACTAGCCTGAAGACTGTCACCACAGCCTCCAGCCAATCCTCCTCCGCCTGCGGGTCCATCTCTCCCCTGAACATGGGTGGCCTCAAGCACTGGAACTCGTGCAGTGCGCTTAAGCGACATGCACTCTCTGCTACTGGGGCTGGTGGCATCGGTGGCCCAACGGGTGGTAGTACCGCTGGTGCCTCCTCTGGTGCCTCAACTGGGATAGGGCCCTGTACTGAGGCCTTGTCACTCGGTGGGCTGTCAGTACGTACAACTCTCGAGGCTCTAGCTGGTTCTCCATGGGGAGCATCCTAAAAGAAACAAATGTGACACTGTCAAATAATTATACCTGGTGAGCTGACCTGGTTTGAGATGACTTTTAAAAACTTTTGGAAACACACACGCAATTAGTGTTTTCGTGCACAAAGTCGGAAAACAATTTTCAGGGTCCTGGTGTATTGATACGTCAGCCTCCCACACCAACACTGGACTCCCTGAACTAAAAACCACACTCGGTGCCCTTAACACTATTACTTCAAAGAAAGAAATTATCAGAGTTATAAGTTCTGCGGTAGAACCAACTCCTCTGATACCAATTTGTCACAATACGTCCTCGGGGCCCGTGTCGTGACTACCCAAAGCCCGCCATCCATATGCCAGGGGATGGCGACTAGCACCAAAGGCGTAAATCATGATAACTGGGAAGGAATTTCCTATATAAAAGTAAACAAAACTCCACAGAGTACAAGCAGAATTAATACACTAATTACAAAATAAAGTGCTGAAAAGTAAATGGTCCAGGAAACAAACCCAACTGAAAAGTACATCTACAACTTAAAAGACAAATAGCTGGGAGAATAGAAGTACATCTTGGGTCATCCACCTCGGATCCTACCTGAAGGGTAGGTACAGATAGTGCAGCTCCTAGATCGTCCACCACGGATCCTACCTGAAGGGTTGGTACAGATAGCCTCCAAAACGCTCTCGCCTCTTTACCAACTCCGAGTATCGTCTCGTTGTGATGTCCTCCTCCTGATACTGATTCTTCGTGAGGTCCACCTCCGGGTACCATCCAGTCCTCAAACACTCGGCCTCTGTCAGCGCTGCCTGTCGTCTGCAACCAACACAACGAGGTGCGGGATTAGCCCGTGCAGGGGTGAGTATACGATACTCAGTAGGGACCCCGAGACCCTCAAGGCCTCACTAAATCCAACAAGGATAACCACAAATAATGATATCAACAGATAACCCTTACTTAGGTATAAGCTCATACTTATACCTAAGTTATCAAGTAACCCAACTCAATCATGAGGAAACCCAAAGGTTATGAAATCAACAGATAACCACTACCTAGATATATGCCCATAAATATACCAAAGTTATCAAGTGACCCATCTCAATCATGAGGTAATCACAAAGTTCATAGATTCAGCTCAAACCACGATTTTTATTATCGAAATTGTAACTGCTGAAGAGCTCTGTCTCTGACGAGTACAGTGATCCTTTCATGAATCTGAGGTACTGCTCACTAACCTAAGACTGCTGAGGTACTCCTCCTGTTGAGTACCGCGGGTCTGCCACCTCAGAAAGTAGTGCTCCTCCGACATGGTTCTGGCACCTCACAAAGTAGTGCTCCTCCGCCAAGGGTCTGCCACCTCACAAAGTAGTTCTCCCCACTGGGCAATGCAAGTCACTCCGAATCGAATCGGACAAGCAGTCATCAGGTCTCATCCAGCTACACAGTCTTCGTACTCTATACGCTCGTCTTCGAGAGGGGCCGCTCCACGAGCTACAGGTCGATACTCCAAGTATTACAAAGTCCCACGAAGAAGTATCTCAATGGACCGCCTCATCATAGGATTGTCAACGCAACAGACGACGCGTCAATCAGACGCCTGGTCTGTGAGTTATTAGCCTTTTCGTCCCAGGGGCCCGGTTGGTTTTGTGTGCGAACCAACCCGGCCATATCTCAACTTTACCCCAAAATCTCATAGGGTATACTCATAGGGACCGTTTCACAACTTGATCACCAACGCCGCTGACGGTTCGTCAAACGGTCGTCCGGTCTGAAAGTTAACAGTTTTTCCGTTCCAAGGGTCCGGTTGATTTTAGGTTCGAACCAACCCGGCCATACTCAATTGTTTCCAAAACCATGAGTCTATTATACCAAAACGACTGTCTCGATCTAAGGATCGCATCGCAACTGATGGTGTGTCGATCGGAGGTTTGTAGCCCAAGATATGGGCAAACGAACGTACTTGTCCCTTTTTAGGGGGTTTTGGGCCCGGACCGACCCAGCCCGGTGGGCGCGGCCCGACCCGCATGGCGCACGCGTGTGGCCCGCGTGGCTAGCTCGAACATGCCAAGCTGAGCGGAAGGGGGGGGGGGGGGGGCGCTGCCCCCCTGTTTGAGTAACCGCAGCCCCCACGTGGGGGGGGGGGGGGCTCCTTTGGCCAGTCGGGGGTTACGACCCCTGGTCTCCCCCTGAAACGGTCGGCCGGTGATGCCGCTGCAGGACTCACCATGGTCCCGCCCTCCGAGGTTCTGGAGACCGACGGTTTCGGCCGCCCCACCTTGCACCGCTGCAACTCTGAGTCGCGGCCTTGTCCGACCGGCACGGTGCGACGGCGCCGCGCCCCTCCGCTGCGGCCCCGCTCCGGCCGCGGTGTCTTCGTGGTTCTCCGGTTCGTTCGGCCTCAACGGCGCGGCGCGACGGCACCACGCATCTTTGCCGCATTTCTCCATGATTCCACGTTGTGTCATTGCACTGTGCCGCCTTCTTTCGAACCGCAACAACACAACAACAAAAGTGGGAGGAGAGTCGGCTGTGTTCGTACGGTCCGAACTCCTCCAGATAAGTTGATATCAAGTGGCCCAAAAATAAAGACGAAGAAAGGCAAGGATATTTCACAAACAAAAAGTAATTAACCCCTACCTTGATAACAAGTTGAGGTTCAAATAGCATCGCGGAAAGCGGCGTCGTGGGGCGTGATTCCGTAGACGTCGACAGAGAGTGTCTGAGGGGACATCGTCTTATCTTTATCACTGAGAGAAGAGGATGATTACGTGTTTTTTGAGAACTCCTGCATCGGTGTCTCTTCCCTTGTCACGGAGGAGAAAGGGAATGGAGATACTGGAGTCACTGAGTCGTTCTTCATTGAAGAGATGACGTTATTCACGGAAGGATTGAAGCTCTTCGTGGGAGGATGAAGTTCTTCCCCAATGAAAAGAGTTCTATCTCCCCAATCACCACACACAACAACCAACCCACTCAAATAAAATAAGACTTATCTTATTTTATTACATCAATCCAAGCATTTCACTTTTTTAAAAATCAAACACATAACTCACTTAATTAATTATGTCAGTTGGCATGATTAAAGAAGAGAGAGGGGGAGGTGAGTGGTCTCACATTAAAGGGGGTTATGGAGTTAAGGAATATGAGGGGTTGGGCTCATGTGGGCCCAAACCCACCTTTATCCTCGCATGGTTGGTCAACAACATGTGTGTCCCACCCCCAACTCCCTTACTTAGGTTATAACTACCTAGAGGAAAATAAATAAAATTGTAATATAATTTTATTTATTCCCCACTAAAACCACAAAATTAACAACTCCTCCCAAGAAAAAGCACCTTTGAAAAAGGTGCTCCTAATCAATTACCGACGTTGCGGTTTCATTGGTGCCGTCAGATTTCAATTCCGAGCACTGGTTCAAAAGTTAAGAAAACCCGCTCATTCGTTCACTGTACGTACCTGAGCTAAACTTCGGAAATCGATTCCGGGTACACCGGGCCTCGGAATCAGGTGCTGTCAGAAGCCACAGTCTCGTAAAATTCCAAAGAGATTAAGAAAAAAATTTCCTTGAAATTTCCAGGTCTTTACACTTATATTAAATAAATTAAAACATTAAAAATTCGGAAGATATTATTTTTTAAAAAAATAGTCTTGAAAAAATATAAAGTTATATTCAAATAATATAATTTCCATTTAATGGGATGTGCCTTCTCGGTCTCTTACATTACCGGTTTTGGGTGTCAGAGGTGTTTAGGGGAGGTTTAGGGAATTTTCTATGGACTCTCAGGTGTAGCATAGATTATTGAGGAAATAAACATTGTTTAAATGTATCACATGTTGTGTAATGGTTGTTTATAACATTGATATAGGTTCATAAATTATAATAAATTATGAGTTTAATCCTTCTAGGGGAAATGTTTTGTTGGATAAATCATATAATTTTGTTATCCCATGCATTAAATTCCATGTAAATTAATTACACAATGTGAAAATGTTGGGTTCCATGTTTTATGTTCTTTTTCAGATTCAATTGTCATTCATTCGGCCAACTCTCTTCCTCACTTGTTTGAGGAAAAGCCTAGGAATCCTGAGGAGTAATTCATGCCCACCTTCTACCCACTTTGATATGTTGTTATTTTGTTCTTTTATTGCAAATATGTGGTAACCCCTCCCTTCTTTATGGATAGTTCCCACTCGTTTTTCTTTAGATTTTCACTGTGGGGGGGAGTTTTGGTTTGGTTTATGTTTTTCAGATGTGTTTATACAGTATTTGGGTAAAGTTCAGGTTGATCATTGGTTTACTGTGGTGTGGATGTGTTTTTCAATCATTCTTCTTCACCATGTAGTGTGCTTCGAGTCATATAAGTTTCTTTGAGAAAAGGAATCCTTTGTTTTTCTTTATTGTGTATCATGAAATAGGTGTTTTCTATTATATATCTACTGGTTATGGTAGTGATATCTTAATCAATGATAAATAATTGGTTAAATTGATATTGATGTTGGTAGAGGAGCTTGATTCACATGTTTTTTATCATTGTATTTATTTGTGATATTTTTATTTAACTATGATGATTACCTACTGAAAGTTGTGTCTTTTTAAGGATTAGTTTGTACTAGATGATATGTACTATGAATTTTTTAACTGTTGTAATTATTTTTATATCAACCAAAGATGTAAATTGATTAACTGGTTTTATTTTTCGAATGAAATTCTTTCCCTAGGATTAAGTATTATGTGACAATGCCCCCAAAAATAAAGTGTAATGTGATAAAACACCCTTTATAAATCTGTAAAATGATATTTATGTGTTTTGATGAGTGGTTGTTCTTATAGAAAAGTGATTTGAGGTTTTTATGGGTTGTGGGGAGATATGTGTTTTGTTTTTTCAATCATTTGGGTTGATGAAGATGTGGTTTTTTATCCATGATTTTTGGAAAGTATGGTGGTGGTTTTTTTCTATGCTTTTGGGGTGGCGAGGTGGTTGTTTATTAATGCTATATGCCATAGTACTAATGTAATAATTAATTATTTAATAACTATTGAAATTTATGGTATGGGTAATGGTATGAGAATGAATAATTAATAATTAAATGGAGGGTAGTGTGGTAAAATGTAGTTATTAAAAATTATTGAAATTAAAGGGATGTTTAAATGGAATTGTTTTGAAATGTGAAATAGGGATTATGGATTGTGTGGTGTTATTAATTTAGAGTTGGCATAAAAAGTGATAGTGTTGTGAGTTGGTTGGATTTTTATTGTGAACCCAAAGGTTTGGATTTAATTTTCCATATTATATATTTATATATATATATATATTCATAGTGTTTTTTATTTACACCCAATCCACATTGAGCACTACATTATGACTCCCGCATAGTCAGGTCAGGGGTTCTTTTAACAATATCTAGTTTGAAGAAAGGATGGATGGGAACCCACTCATTCCTTCTCTCTCTTATAATAATGGTAGGTATTTCATGGAATACAATTTTTGGAGTTCTATTAGTGAATTAGATTTTGGTTGTGATAGCCCAGGTATTTTTGGGTAAGATCTGACTGTTCTTGTGGAGAAGTGGCCCATGTATTTTTGGGAGACATGTGATATGACCATGCTAACAGGGTTACATCTTATGGGTTTTCTACATGAAAGGAGGAGGTAATGAGTTTGATCATGATACCCTACTACTATGTATATAATAGTGGTTACGGTAGCCTCAGTGTTCTTAAGAAATATGTGATGTAGTCGTGCTTGTGGGGTATCTAGTCTAGGTGTTTTAATGAATGGTGAGATGTGGTTGTGCTTAGTGGTAAGTGAACTCAGGTGTCTATGGAAATAGTTTGATATAACCTTTTTTTGGGATGTGTGTTATACCTATGATATGGGATTTATAGGACATATGATATTGGGGTGTGAGAGTTTTGTACTAGTAGGAAAGTAGTGAGTGGAACCCTTTTTTTATGTGATTCTTACTATATTATATTTCATAGGTTAAATTATTTGAAGATATTTCCCTAGTGAGGTTGGGTTTTCTTTTATATCATTGTAGGTTATGTTTGGTTCTAATATTTTCTCATTGGTGCATTCATTTCTTCCACTCAGATGTTCATGATAGAAATTTATTTTCTTACATTGTATACTATTATACTAAAAAATATATATATATAATTGTTTTAGGTTTCTTGGAGGATTACAAGGACCATGCTGCAAATTTCTGTCAAGAACCTTGGATATCTCTTATATCCCTACATTATATTTTATTTTGGTTGTTTACTTTAGGGAATTTTATCAGTATTAGTTCTATTTCTACGTGAATTGTGAGATGGTTTTGGTTCATTTATATATTATTACATGGATTTTTTATTCACGATTCATCTTATCTTCGAGTCTTATTTTTATTTTAGAGTGTAATTCCTCCCATACATGATATTTTTAGACCCATGGTTCTAGTCTCCAACCCTAGACCCACTGATGGATAGACAGAAGGGTGATTATCTATCTTCCATTATTGCACCATATTTGGAGGTAGAGGTCATAAAATAGTGGTATAAATGTGATCATTGAGTGATATAATGGATTTCATAGTTAATCCCAACAATAGTCACATTGGTTTATATCTAAATAATCTGGGGTGACCTTGGTCATAACATAGTCCCTCGAGTCCAGCTGTGAAAAATTATTTGCAGACCCCCTATGATCCAATTCATATAATTTGAGCATTTTTTGGAAACAATTGAGGTGTTCCTATTTGTTTGGTATAGAACTAGGAGTGTTATATGTGTCTTGGTAAATTATTTTATTATTTGAATTGGGTAATTTTGGGAAGGATAAATTAGGTAATTTAAATTAAAATAAATCTTCATAAAATTCATACTATTATAACTAGAAAGTTCTTACTTCCATTTCATGTAGGAATCATTTTCATCATTGGAATGTGGAAAAATATTTTGAGGTTCACTAGGATAATACATTTTATCATTGTACGGTTTAAATGATATTGGATGATGAGGCTTGGTAGAGGCTGACCATTTCTTTCCAACGTAATTCTTTCGAGAAGTATGGGGGAAGTTCTTCTGATGTGAAGATAGAGATCTCACTGGAGGATCTCAATATCACCTTCAGTTTGACACGATCCTCAATCAAATAATGGGTCCCAATTGTAGTTATAAATAAGTATAGAGTTTTTCTTCAATGGTAAAAACTATATTTGGGATAGCTATAGGAGGTAGATGTTTCATGGGTCAACATCTAAGATGAGTATTGGGTAGTTTTCCATTGAATAACCATGAACGTATTGAAGAGACAATAGGTCAATTCACTTAAAAATGGTTGTATGTTAGTTTGGGAGCTGGGAATCATGTTTATTGATCTTATGAATTTTTTCATGACTATTTCCTAGATGAGAGGTTTCATGCATGTCATCATGAGGAGTAACTCTTCCCTTCAATCTAGAATTAATTCACCCCCTATACATTGCCAATGTATCAAGTGGTGTAGAAGAATATAGAGTTTATTCAGTATATGAACTTATAAGGAGGTTTACCATGAGAGGGTAACCATAATTGTGCCTTAAGAAGTATAGTTTTCAGTCAAATGCCTCAATAAAATAGACCATTGAGGTTTTGACCAATGGAGATTCATCCTCAGCCGCTTCCTTTTTGGGCTTCTAGGGACATTGGTTTTCATTCTTTTTACTATGGGATTTGTGCCAGTTTTTTTGGTTCTGGGGTTTGTGGGAATCTCCCAAACTAATACCCAATGGTTCTTTGAGCTTTGTTTATTAGAGGTGGATAGGTTCATTTCCATCCTCTGTAGAAGTTTCGAGTGATACCACTTCAAAAGTAGGGGCGATAGGCTTATAATCTACTGTGGGGATATGGGGAATGTAGGGGATAAACTTTGGATATATCTCATTTCCAGGGGCTACCATACAACTATTTGTATATAGGTGATCATGATTATAGATGTATATTATCTTTTCATGGTCAGTTTCATGTAGTGGAGCCTGTAGTTCCAATGGAGTAAGAGATCATCAGAGGTACGATTATCTTGTTTAGTAGCCTTGTTTATGTCTTGTTTGATTCAAGACCTCCACACTCCTTTTTTCACAAACTATATCCCAGTCTATATGACTATTGTTGAGGGGATTTTGGTTCCACATATGTTAATTACACCCATCTATGACCAAACTAGATGTTTTGATATATGTTGGAGATGTAAACTGATAACAAGGCCAGATAATTCTCATTGGGATCTTTTGTTATTACAGATGTATCTATAAGATATCATCCTTGGAATCAATTGGTTGTATTTTTTATGTTTTTTTATCAACTAATTTTTAAGGAGTGTATTTTTCTTATATTTTGATAGATATATTAAGGTTTTCATTGGAGAGTGATGTTTTTTGGCGGGCAGTATATGTATGAAGCTCCTTCTTTCTTAAAGGGATGAAGTATTGATGGTGGTAGTTCTCAGTATCACTAGGGAGTTAATGGATGTTTTCTTGGAGGTAATTATGATGCTACCACATCAATGAGTTGTTATATTTGGGATAGAATTGTTTAATGTTAATTCTATTATTTCAATGGATATTTATCATATGGATCTTTTTGAGTTGTGGGATTTGATGAATTAGATTGATGATCTGATAAAGAAGGGTCTAATTCGGCCCAGTGTATCATCATGGGGTGATCCAACATTGTTATACAAGAAGGATGATGGTAGTATATGGTTTTTTATAGACTACTAGTTGTTGAATTAAGCGATGTTCAAGAATGGTTTCCCTTTACGATGTATAGATGGTCTTTTGTCCAATGAGAGGGGCTAGTTGGTTTTCCAAAATTGATCTATGGTCTGTATAACATTAGTTGAAGGTGAAAGAAAGAGATATCAAAAATAGTACCTTTATATTAATTTATGGGTACCTTGAGTTTGTATTCATGCTATTTTGGGTTACAAATGTACCATCCATGTTCATCGGTATTATGAACTTCGTGTTTCCTAAGTTCCTATATTGGTTCATCATTGTATTCATCGATGATATCTTAATCTACTAGAATTCAGAGGTGGAACATCCTGAGCATCTCTGGGATGTTTTTTAGTTCCTTCAAACCCATCATGTTTATGTAACATTTTAAAATTTTATTTTTTTTAGCTGAGAAGTTAATTTACAAAGTCATTTGGTTCCTCAGCAATGTGTGGTTGTGGGCCGTTAATGGTCGTGAAAATTGTTTAATATCAAGTACCAAAGAATGTGGATGAGGTCTATAGTTTTCATGGTATTCTAAACTATTATTGTATGTTTTTTACCAATTTTTCTCAATTTATTTCCCCATTAATAGACTTTACTGGGAATAATAATGATTTTGTCAATACAGATTAGTTCCAAATGGTGTTATTTTAGCTGAAGGAGAAGTTGTTCAGTGCTCTCGTGCTTCAGCTACCTTAGGAGTGGGTGATATTTGAGGTGTTTTATAACACTTCTCATTTTGGATTGGTATCCATGTTGATGTAACAGAGAAAAATGATCTTTTATGAGCCTAAAAAGTTATGTACCCATAATAGTAACTGTTACAACCATGATCTGGAGTTGATAGTGTCGATTTTTGTGCAGAAGTTTTGGTTGCATTATCATACTGGCAAGCACTTTTGGGTCTACACCGATCATAAGATATTGGGGTATATATCTTCTCAAAATGATTTAAACCTCTGGTTTCTTAAGTGGTTGGAATTTCTTCATGATTACACTATTATGATCTCCTAAACCTCATGAAAAGGAAAATTGTTGGCCTATTTTATTTGTAGGAAGTCAGGGAAGGTTGTATTTTGAGATTCTGGGGATGCTTAGAGAGAAATGGAAGAGTTGGAAGCTTTGAAATTAGATGAAAGGGTGGATAAAGGTAGAGGAAATTTATTTCAAATGATGATGTATTCTTATATGAATCAGTAGGTGGATGATTCTCAATGTTTATACTCAGAGAGAAATATTATGTGAGATCTTATTGTCCATGGTGATGCTCTTGAGGGATTGTTATAGGATGCGTAGAAACAGATTTCATTTCATGGGATGTTGTTTATTTTAATAGTGATGTGTGAGGTAGTCCTACATAAATATATATCACATGTTTTATGATACTCACAAGAGTATCCAATATGTACTATGTCCAAACAATGTAGTTTTAGTGGCCCTCGATTAAACATCTAGTAGTGGGGTGTTTGGATAGGTTCTTTTTTCTGCAGGTAAAGAAGGAGAATAATTTTCCTTGTGATTTTATAAATTACATGGTTACAAATAAGATGAAATGGGGTAACTTATCAATGTATTTATTTATGGGGTTACCCCAATATCAGTGATGTTTTGATTTCACTGGGGGATCTTGGATCAATTGATGAAACAGTGCTACTTCTTTGCGATAAAGGAATTAGAAATAGTGGATTACAATGAAAAGTGGAATGAGGATGAGGTGGTGTGGTTTCATGGAGTTTTGAGATCCACATTCTTGGATCAAAACTCATGTTTTACCTTACAAGAATCAAAAAAATTGTAGCTTGATTTTGGCACTCAGTTACACCTCATCAATACTTTCTACTCTCATATAGATAGTATAACAGAGTAGACTAGCCAAAAGCTTGAGTAGATGTTGTGAGAATTCATCTTGGACATTGATGTATTAGTTTAATAACCCTTTACATTGATTGGGTTTTCTTATAACAATATCAAACAATCTTCCTTTGGAATGGATCTGTTTTTGGCTTTGTATTGGAGACCATTTTAGATACCATTCTCCTTCAAGTCTTGGTATTGGATTCTTGAGGTAGATAATTAACTAAGAGTTATCTGACTTAATTTTACTTTCCTTGTCGATCCATTACATTCCTTTTTTTCGGTGTTCGAGGTGTTTGGGTGTGGTTATAGGATTTTTCAGTGGTGGTTGGATGTGTAAAAGAGCTACTGTAAGGAATACGTTCCATGTTAATGTATTACATGTCATGTATTCATTGTTCATAGCCTATGTGGGGTGTTTTCATGATGTTTAATAAATTGAATTATTTAATTATTTTGGAGGACATGATTTTCCATGAAATATGGTATTTTTGGGTACCCATAAATTACACATCGTGAAAATGATTTACACGACATGAAAACATTTGGATCCAGGTTTTAAATTCCTTTTCTTAACCATTTTTTATTTATTCATCTTCTTCTCTTCCTCTCTCATTCTAGGTAAACCCAATGTTCACCTATGATTCTTCCATTTCCTACTTTGCCCTTTTTATTTGTCGGTTATAGTTGTTGTTCCTTGTCAATCTATGGTAATCCCTCCCTCCTTCTTGGTTGTTTTCTCTTGTTCTTATTTGGAGGTTCACTTTAGTTGTGTAGTTTGGTTTGGTTTGTGTGTTTTTTATGTGGTTTTATGGTCCTTGGGTGTAGTGCAGGTTGATCCAAAGTTTATCATGGTGTGATTTTGGTTTGTAGTCATTCTTCTATTCCATACAGTGTGCAGTGATTTGGAAAAGCAACATTAAGGTGTGTAATACCTCGTTACTCGTTATATTGTATCATGTATTAGGGGTTTCCTTCCATTATCTATGGTTTATGGTTGTGATGACTTAATAAAATATTCATAATTGTATAAATTGATATAAAGGGGGTAAATGGGTGTGAATCGACTATTTTTAAAACATTTTTATTTTTTTTGATATTGAGATTGTAGGGTCTCGATGCCCATCATGAATTTTTGGCAGTTAGGGTATTTTTTGGGGCTGGATGAAATGTATTGTTACTTCTATGACTGTTATAATTTTTTTTATATCACCCAAAAATGGAAATTATTTATCCAATTATATTTTGTTAATTAAATGGTATCCCTAGGATTACGAATTGTGTGATAATGCCGCTAAAATAATGTGGAATGTGATTAAAGACACTTTGTATGTCTATAAAATGATTTTAAAGTGTCATGATGTATGGTCGTGTACGTGGGATGATGATGTGTGATTGTGATGGGGTGTGGGGAGATATGTGGTTTGTTTCCCTATGTTTTTTGGGTGGTGAGGAGGTGTATTTTTTATCTTCTTTTGGGACATGAAGGATATAGTTCATTTTTTCATAATTTCAGGGCACCAAGTTGGTGGTAACTTTGTGCAAGATTTGTGAGTGTTGATTGAATAAATAATTTTTTTAATAATGACTATAATGGATAGGTTTGTTCAGTTAATCTGATTATTATGGTAAAGGAATAATAAAATGGTGAGTTGTTTAATAAAACATTGTTCATGATAATTAATGAAAAGAATGGTATGATTAAATTGAATTAGCTAGAAATATGAAATGGTGATTGTGGCTTCTGTGGTGTTATACATTTATAGGTTGTAGAAAAGGTGATGGTGTAATGATTTTTTTAGATTGTTATTTTGAAACAAGATTTTGGTATTGAATGTTTGTAGAAAAGGTGATGATGTTATGATTTTTTGAGATTTTTATTTTGAAACAAGTTTTTGGTATTGAGTGTTTGATTATATATATATATATTCCTTGTGATTTTTTTACATTCCCCATCCATGTTGAGCATGATGTGAAAACACCCACATAGTCACTTGGGTGGATCCTAACACTTCTTGAGGAGTATGGATGGTTCTGTATCCTTTATTTCCCACTCTCTTCTAGGTGACATATGTATTACACATGGTTTGTTAGTAGGAGGTCTATTATTTTATTATATGGTGATTGTAATATCGTATATGTTTTTGGGTGATATGTGGCCATGTTTGTGGGGAGGTGGCCTAGGTGTTTTTAGGTGATATTTTATATGGTTGTAGCTATGGGGAGACTTCTATTGGGGGTCATTTATTTTTGGAGGAGGGCATGAGGAAAATTTCCTACATGTTCATGATACCATGAAACTCTATTGTTTATAGTGGTTGTGATAACCCATCTGTTTTCAAGTAAGATGTGATGTGTTCATGCTTGGGGGCAGCGATCCCAGCTTTTTCTGGGTGAGAAGTGATGTGGTCCAACTTGTAGAGAGGAATTCCAAGGTGTCATTGGTAGTGTTGTGTTGTGATTTTTTTTTGTTTGTGTGGTATATGTATGAGATGGGAGGGTTAGGGTATATTATGTTTGGGAATGATAGTGACATACTAGTGATAATGTGGTGCAGGTAACCATTATCGATATGATAATTATTATATTATATAACCTGGCTTACATTATTCGGTGAACATGACTTGGTGAGGTTGGGTTGGTTAGTGTACTTGTATAGGCACTTCTTCATTCTTTGGTTTTCTTGTGGGTTCTTCAGTATGATTATTTCACATGTGCATGAGTAAATTTGGTTTTCCTACTTATAAAACTTTTATGATCAACTTATATATTTATATATATAACTATTTTCATGTTTCCTAGAGGATTACATGGACCGTGTTGGACATTACTATCATAAACCATGTATAGTTGCAGTGTAACTTCCTTAGCTTTTTTTGGGTATTTACTTTGGATACTTTTATCTACGTAATTTTTTATTTATACATGCATTGTGGGATGGTTTTGGTTTCTTTTCATATTATTCCTTTTTTTGATTGATTCATCTTTTCTCTAGATAATATTTATATTATAGAGGTAAATCCATCCCATTATTGATATTTTTATAGACTTGGTGATAATCATAAACTTGTGGTTTATTAGAGGTGGGGATTGATAATCATATCTCTCTCCCCTCATTGAAACATATTTGGAGTGATGGGTTCATGACAATTCATGATGACAAGATGTTTCATTCATTCTATACATGTCAAAATAATGATTCCTTTCACATTTTTGATAAAATACAAATGTGAATCATTTGGATAGTGACATGAATATTTCATTCAATTTTTTTTTTAAAATTCAAACATGCATAAAAATCCTTTTAAAATTCATATAATAATAACCAAAAAATTATTTTCTTAGAAGACATGGTTATGGAAGAAAATAAATTTTTGACTAAAGAGAGAGTTACAATCATCTTTTTTTTAAAACATTATAAACATTATTTTATGTACCAAAGAGTTCCAAAATTTTACTACCGCTATAAAATATCATGAATAACCATGTAATAATAAAATTCATGTTTATATTAATAAATAGATCAAAAGTTTCTATCATCAGAAACATAATAATAAACAATCTTGATGAACGTTGATATTATGACATATAACCATGACTACTATGGTAAAATTGAATCATAAATGACATTAAGTAATGAGAAAAAATGGAAAACAAAATATAATAAATATAATTTAATTCATGTATTACATTTAATATGGGTTGTATATACTTCTCCTGAAATAATATATTTTTCTAATATTACATACTCCTCAAATAAAATGAAAAGTTAAAAAACATGATAATAATAATGTTCATGATATATCATGTCAAATGGGTAGTATATAAACCACAAAAAAAAAAGAAACGACTGGTGAATTAACATCTCTGTCCAAGAAATAAAAAGAGAACCAGAATCTCTTACCTTAATTCTCAAATCCCTGCTTAAATATTAGATCCATTGGTATAGTAAATATAAGTTTATTATAAATCTATAACCAAAAAATAATAAGATATACAGTACCATATATTATTTTCTTATGACCTTTTATTTCCCATTTATTAACAATTATTTGTTAAGATCATGTTTCGATAAATAACAGATTTGTTTTTCATATGTGATTTCATTTTTTATTTTCCTTCCTCTTAATTTGAAAATCATTTCTTAATATAATGAATTTTAAAAATGATATAAATATAATATTTATTCTTTATATATGTTCATAGAGTAATCAATAAAATTTAAAAATAGAAAATGGAACACCCTATTCATGGTGCTGGTATGCCATACATATGTGTGAATATTGACTACATTTTATTGATAGATTAAATGAAAAAAAGTTAAATTATACATTATCATTAATTAATAATTGTTATTTCATATATATATATATAACATATTGTCATTAAAAACATCCTTATTACCTTCCCTTTAATGCATGAATGAATCACATTGTTTCGTGAGGCGGTAGTAGTCCAAACATATGAGTGACATTATTGTATTCCCAGAAAATAAAGAGTCTAATTTTATATGTGATATTATTAAAATAAACAAATAATCATATCATAAATATAATAAACAAATATTTAATCCATAATTATTACCTTTTGTGAGAGGTTATAATGGAAAAACAAATGAAATCAGTTCGTGAGGCTATAACATGTCGTATGCGTGAAAGATATTAGTAGCCCACTTGATGGAAGTGGGGATGGTTGTAGGTAATTACCAAATCATAAAAAATATTTTTATATTTTATATACATTGGTTATTATATCATCATGTTATAATAATAATTTATGGAGGTGTAGGGATAAATAATAATAAAAATCATTGGCGAATGTTGCCTCTTCTATGGGTATCTTTAATTGGTTTGCACAAAAATCCTTCCATGGTTCGATTTATGTCCAAGGTAAGAATTATAGGATTATTAGAGTTAATTTGGGATTTTATTTTGGAAGGAACTATCTAATCTACAATGGATTAAAGTTTTCAATAAGGGATGAGAGTGGGTGGCCTTTCGAAATCAAGGTGAGTGGTACACTTGTATATTTTTTAATGAAAGAATTTAAACCACAACTATTTATGTTAAAAGGATACAATAATGGAACATTATCAAAAATATAATATATAAATATGAATTATGACCATACAATGGGTGTAAAAAACGTTTTTTGTTTTATTTTACCGTCATCTTTCAAGTATGACCACCGATAAACCTATTTTTCCATTAACCATGGTAAATAATTTTATCAATTTTACTATTAAATTTGGTCATAATTTAGATGAACTTATTAGATAATATAATTCATTATAATTCAAAATATAGAATCATTTTTTTTAAATTCAATACATATAATGTAAAAAAATTATTTCAAAACTAATCTCCACAGATGCGATGAGAAAAATTGTTTTCAAAGAGAAAATGTTCAGAAGTTTACAACGTAATTATATCAAAATAAAATATAAAACTGATTAAAAGCACCTAATATGGATTAATGGATATATAATTGAACTAAATTTAATTTAAAACTAGTTTAAAATATAATATAAATTTATAAATGAATTTAAGGAAAATACACTTTTCAATTAAAATTATGTACTTTTCACTCTTCATAAAAAATAAAACTTTTCAATAAAATCCCAAAAAATCACCCAATGATAATTTTTTCATTTTGATTAGAAAATTGATGATTAAATTATTAAATTAGTTTTCTGAAGGTGTAAAAAATTATTTTTATTAATGATCAAAAAAATATACAAAAAAATCATCTTTTGATAAAGTAATATTTTTGAAAATATAAGACTATAAAAATTAATTATTTTTTATCAATATGTTTTAAATATATAAAACCAATATATATTATATATAAAAATTATTTATTACTATTATTTTCACTTTGTTAAATAGCTAGTTTTTAATGGTCATATTCGAATAATAATATTAATAACATATCATAGTTTAGTTAAAACTCAGTGTCAGCTGTAACAAAATGTTACACACTATTGTGTGGAGATGAAGTTCAACATAGTGTTATGTAAAACAAAACAATTACAAGGAGTTAATGAAAGATTTCAAATAAATCTAATTTATTAAAAAAATTACAAATACTTTTGGTGTTATAGACCCAAAAGGGCATCCTTTTAAGCTTATTTCACATTTATACCCTCAATCCATTAATTCCAACAAACATTCTCCACAATAATTTTTTAATTTTCCCCATCAATGGATCTGAAACCTTACAATATTCAAAAAACACCCAAAACAAATTAAACCAAAAGTGATATGAGAAATAGATGAATTAGGGTAACATGATGTTACAAACTCTCCACCATAAGACTATCCATCCTCGAGATGTCATGTGGAAGAATTGTGTTTAAAAATAGGTGGAGACCCTTCTCCTTATAAGTGACTCGAAATCTCATGTCTCATGAGAATCTGATCCATGTCACCATAATACTCTTCCCAAAATAATCTACTTCCCACATAATACCGTTAATTATAGTTCAATGATCTATACATTCTCTTATACAGTAGAAACATCTAGATTTAACTAAATCACTTCCAAACATAGAACCAGAGATGGATCAAGATAATACTTAATAAGATGATATATTTATAAAACATCATGACAACCTTTGAACTAAACATCTAATTAAAAATTATAAGAAAACATCCCAATATTCTCAGTAACCTCAAATAGTACAACATATGACAAATCCATCTTTGCAAGTTTTCTATGATTTCAGTGGACCAATCGGGGAGAAACATTAATGAATATGTGGCCACAAATAGAAAACTCCAAAGGAAGATGCTAAGAATTAGTATATGAATTATTCTGACTCTGATCTATAGCAATATCTCAATGTATATCCTAAATCTTCCTCTACCTCTCTTGAATGAGACATAATCATACAATAGAGGTCTCTCCCACCTCTTTCCAAAAACTTGGTTACCCACACCAGAGAGCATAAAATTCCTATAAATGTTACATTCTAATCAATGAATGATAACTTTTTTTTAATAAGATCGTTAAATTAATAGATTACTATCCCAGGATCCAATAAAATACAACACCCATTTATGATGTATATCGACAGATATAAGAATTTTGAACTCTATCCCGCCATCTTTATATTGATGGTAAGTGATGATCAACCTCATTTGAGTCCCCATAAATGCCTAAATACTCTTGAAGATCCATGCCTAATACAATGGTAGATGTAACCCCATGTAACCTCACAACTTTTTTTACATATAATGAACCCAATTATTTATCTTTAGTAGTTTACCGGATCGGAATATAGTGTTCCAAAATTGTCAATTGATCAATCACCACTCAGATAGAATTACTCCCTTGAGGTGTCTTTGGTAAATAAAAAAATACATGGAAACCTCATCCCATTTCTAAACTGGAACCTAATGGGGCTGTAAAAACCCATATGGTTTCAGATTCTTAGACATTGTCTTTTGGTAGGTGTAATAGAGGGACACATAATCTAAAATGTCATGCTTTATACATGGCCATCAAAATCATCATCTCATTTCATAATACATCTTCATAGTTCTCGAACTGATGGACTGTGATGACATATGATTTTGAAAAAAACTATACTCTTTAGATGTTCTGATGTCAACCTAATCCACAAAAAATAGAATACTATCTGAAGATATTGAAAAACCTGAAACGGTATCCCCACCATATAAGGTCTCTCAAATTCATCTAAACTCATCATTATGCTTCTGATCAAATAAAATAAACTCCAAAATAGATAATGAAAACAATAAAATAGTTATAATAATACCTGAAACATCTTTCTAAGAATCTAGGTGAAACTAAGTGATGATCCTCCTAGGGTTCTTCTCCTCCTTCGATTCCAAAATATCCTATGGTGTTACTATCCTTCTGAGAGTTTCTATAACGGGATTCTAATTTCCTAGGGTTTATGTGATGTTGGAGTAAAATGTATGAAGGTATTCCACCCACCCCCACCATCTGAGATACAAATATTTATAATAATTGATATAGCTCAAGAATCTTATGTTCAGGAATTATTGTGAACCACTCATGAAAATTCATGTCCCACCAACATTAGATTTCATACATAACTGTGGTATGATCTAAATCCTGGGTGGGTAACTTTTCTTATGTGTTCCAAGACAGATATAATTGTCAGTCCCCACATGATCATCCTATATAAAAATACATCCCAGAACAATACCAAAATCATCATTGATAACCACATACCAATTATTATGATTAGGTAAAATTTGAATAGGATATGATGTTATAATTCATGTGAGATTGTTGATAAAATAAAACACTTTTTACATATTTTTAATTTCACCCCATCCCTTTTAAGATAATTAAAAGGTAACACCAACATTGAGAAACACTTGAACAACCATTTGTATTATCCATAAAGAAAATGGAATCACTTAATCTAAAAGACATTAAATAGATCTTCCCATGACAATCCTCCCCTTAACATTATAGGGTCAACTGATAAAACATAGAAAAATAACATGTTCCATAATAACACCACTTCATGGATCAAAAAACTAATTTCTAAAATCTTTTCATAATAATTATTACACTTCAGTATATTTATAACCAAACTCAAATGTAATTCGAACTCAGGCTCAGATCTCAAATAAACCAAAATTACATCCATGAACATTACCAAAAAAAAATTAAGATACTCATTGAATATATTTCTCATAAATTACATGAAAAAAATTATATTTAGTCAGAAAAAACATGATCATAATATATTATTATTGTTCATACACACTCCTTAAATCCATCATCGATATTTGAAAAAACCAAAATCTGATTTGATGATAACACAACTGAAGTTAGATCGTTGAAATAAATTATTCACTAATAATTGGTAAAAAATATCCACATAAGTAAAAGGATACATATTATTTACCATTTCTCAGTTTAACTTCTGATAGAACACACATAATCATAGTGAACTATCGTCCTTTTTGGAAATGATCATAAGGGATTCCCAAGGCAATGAAATAGGGATAAAAAAGTTTCTGGAATGTGATCATCCATATGAATAATGTTCTCTTTAATCTCTAACTGTTCCATATGATAAGAAGGTATCGAAATCGGTTGTGTACTTCGCACATGATCAATCATAATATCTAACACGATCTCTATAAAATAACATGAGAAAACTTACTAGAAAAAATATTTAAAATACATGAAACCCAAGTGAAGATTACACATAACATAAATTTTATCAGTATAAATTACAATAACTTAAATCAAACTCTAAATATCTTTATGGGAAGGTCTTTCACGGTCTGACCTCAAATACCGCTCACCCTGAAACACTCGATAGTTGTCATTAGCCATTAGAAAAAATTCATGCCAATGATAAGAATGAACCTAAAAAAGATTATTGGTATGAAAAAATATCCTGATGATGACATTAAATAGACCTATATTGAGATTGAAGAAAACCCACATGAACGATGCATCAATTATTGATAGAAAACAAGAACTCAAAAACCCATACTCTATCCTCTTTTTAGGAGGTGTTTCTAACTACATAACAAAAGAAATGAGTTCTATTGGAATTTCAAGTATATCCATAATAATATCTAGATATAAATGATTGGGAGGAACCTATATCAAATAAAGTAGTTACAACCAATGATGTAATAAAGATGGTACCACCCACTATCATTGTACCCACATCTATATCATCCCAAAACCCATCCACTATGTGAAGATTATTTTCTCCTAAGGCCTATGGATAGATCCCTATAGTCTTTGAATAATATGATTGTACCACTATGACCTTTAGTGATGAAAATCATTGAACATAAAGGGATGTCAAAATATCCTAATAGTGGCTTTGTAGATGAAAATAGAATCCAAAAAAATTACACTTATTCATAGGTGTGGAAAAAACCTCTTGGTATCACTGAACATGCCACACTTATTCAAATTAATGGGAACACTACTATCCATGACTTATGTTATAGAGGAGTCTCATTGCTGAGAACCATCCCCTCCATTCCAGCGATAATCATGACACTTCCACTTCCTCGGCTTTGTTTCATTGAATATGTAACTAGGTTGAATATAAGTGACATAAAACAAAAAAATTCTTCCATAACCATCTTTACAATCATTTCCATATCTATTCTCCCCACATAGGTCAAAATAATTATAATAAATACCTAAGATCGGATATTCCATCTCAAACAATATAGTTACTTCTTACCTTTACATAATCATTATTTACAACCTCTAAAGAAAACAAACCATCTTCGTAAACTAATTGGTGTATATCAAAACTGGATTCTATCCCTAACACTAGGAGAGTAACTTGAGAGACTTCTCCATATACATAAACTATAGAAAAAATATTTAAATAGGTGGATCCTAAAATCCTTCCAATCCATTGACATGTTTATATCCATCTATACCATGGAATACCACTATTGCATACTAGGATCATTGAGTCTGAAAACCTCACACGTCACCTTGATATTATCTGGTGTATCTAGAATGTTAAAGATGAGATCAATGTTGTCAATAAAATATTGTACCTGTTAATGTTCATTTGTACCACTAAAGGATGTTGTATTATCACCTATGAAACTGGATGATTTATTCGATTATCATTCATGTCCTGGTTATACCACAAAAACTAAGTATTGTTTTCGTGGTACATTTCAGTCGATAAGATAAACTTCTTGCACAATAACCTCGATAAGATTTCGATCTAGAGGAAGATTCCATTTGAAGAGAATCCAAAAAACACACTTAAGTAACCCATAGAAGAGGTATCATAGGCATACTACTTCACGATGAAATAGAATAAATGATCAGATGATAAGATAATATTAGTACAAACCAGAAAATCAAAAGAAAACCATGATATTAAGATAAATAACTCTGAATATTAGAAACACATCCAAAAATCCCATAGTAACTGCAGTATCTTCATGAGAATAGACATCCAGGAACTCAATGTGTTCTACCTATAAAATGTTTTAAATCCTATCTATAGTCTGTTAACTTCTTAGAACTGAGTATAACATCATATTATACCGAACAATGACAAACCTTACCAATGTACCCTCACAAACCAGTACCCAACTCGAACTTCCACATACCCAAGGTGCATTCTCGATCGCAACAGGTTGAAAACTACAACCTATCAATCATTAAAAACTATTAGGAATAAATTTTCCAACCTAAAGTATAAAAAATGGAATACATGTATGAAGATAATAGAAATAACATAACAATTAACCAGAAATATATGACATAACAAGTATGAATCAAATTAAGCTGTATAACTCAAATGTAGAAAAACAATTTCCTTAGTACAATGTGTGTCGTATTTCTTTACATAAAAATACATATCATTGCCTATGCACTACTGAATAGGTGTGTAAGGTGTTATATATACTCGATTAGTAGGATCCCACCTAGTTTTTCTATATCAAGTCATAATACAGCAATCAATAAATGTTCCAATTTATAGAAAACAAGTAATGATAATAAGTTAAATAATTTTTATATCAAAATCATGGAAAACAAATCCCCTTTTTCTCATTTCCAAATAATATAAGTAACATAGTTTCCAAAATATCACACATATCAATTTTTTAAAATAAATTCATGTATCATATATAATATCAAATAAAAAGTATTCTAAACAAAAGAATAAGTAAAATCATGACAAGGATCACAAAAGATCTGACTATATAGAAAACCCACACCCAAACACAAAAAAAATCACTCATATAAAGTCTTTATACATATTAATTGAATAAAGAAATCATAGAAATAGCCCATCAAGTGAACCTTCTGACAATTCCACTATGTACCAAAAACTATGGGCCTAGGGAGAAGTAGAACACCCCATGAGTAAAACCCCATCTGTATCAATAGATAATACATATTATTATACCTTTCACCTAAGTACACAAGGCTTCACATGTACTAAATTTTACATTACCATTAATCAGTATAATGGTTCAGAGTATATTTCATAAATCCATTTCACAATTATTAAAAACATACAATTTATATTAATAAAACAAGTATAAATTCAACTTTTCTCAAAAAACCAATTCCACATACACACAATTCCATCATGAAAATTCATTTATAAAAAAATTATAAAACCAAACCAATATTGTTCATAAATAATAGGTTAGATATAGTACCACCAACAACTAACATGGGACACACACACACCCTTAATAGGATCCACCAATATTGAAGAATGAAAATATAATAGTATAGGCCTCATAATCAATCCATGTATCCCATAATCAATTCAAAAAGAAATATTATTGGTCGAGAAAATAACCCAATATGTACCTCAAGAAACACACATGACACACAAAATAAAACAGAAATATCATAGTTTATAGGTTTATTGAATAACAGATATATAATAGATCAATATAATCAACACCACGAGAGAAACAGATCAAAAAAAGTAGTGCAATGACACTTCTTCAGAAAAAGGAACAAAGAAGCTGAAATATCACATACCAAGAAAGACACAGTGAAACCAAAATAAAGATCATTCATCAAATGAACCAATCTATAAGAAATATATTTCATAATAATAACTTTTTAG
Source organism: Viscum album (assembly GCA_963277665.1). Taxonomy (NCBI): domain Eukaryota; kingdom Viridiplantae; phylum Streptophyta; class Magnoliopsida; order Santalales; family Viscaceae; genus Viscum; species Viscum album. The sequence continues at coordinate 2,108,839,069 of OY728156.1, read as the reverse complement.
ATATCCTAGTTGTTGGGAGACAATTCTGTTTTCAAATGAATATAAAATCAGCTGTTTATCATGGTTTAAAAACAAATCGTAAAACACACATCACATAAAACCCTTTCACAATGTGAATTCATCAATTTTTATGATATAATGAAAAAAAATATCTTTATATTAAAATTTACTATGATATAAATTTACATGATTTTAAGTAGTCTAATGATTTTTAAACATTCCAAACTCCGAACCCATTCAAAATATCTCCTCGAAAATAGATTCATGTCTTGTAACCAGTTTTTGACGGGAAATTGTCCAATTAGAAAATTCAGTATGCACATTTAGAAAACTCCATTGGGTCAACCAAAACCCCAAATGGAATCCTCTTAAAACTCATTATTATTTATTTATGGTCTCTATTAATTCTAAGAGACATACATCCCCGAACATTATTCCATTTTCTAGTGTAAGGGCCCTCCATCTATGTATGTCCCAAAATGTTGCCAAAAAGATGGAAATGAAAAGAGTGATGAGAAATACCCAAAATATGGTAATGGGATGTTACAAAATCCCCAACATAAGAAATTATGTCCCTGGGAATAAATGTTAAATAATGGTATCCTCAGTAGTTTCATTATAATCATACTTGTTTTTACTATGACAACCCTAATCCAATATATAAACACACTCATCAATAACAATTTAATTATGTTCATTCAATATTTATTAATATCACAATTCCTAATATAATGGGTGACTATTTAAAATCATTTATACTTAATGGTTCTCCACAATATGAATCTCCTATTAAAAATAATATTTTTGCTTTATAAATAGTAAAACTATAAATTTCACACATCAATATCCCAAGAAATACACTAATAATTGTCATCTAATCATAAATATCTTGAATCATATAATTGGAAATAACTCACATGAAAAGGCCTACCGATCACCCAAAAAACACATATTTCAATCTACCATATTATGAAACATCAGTTTCTTAGTTTTTAAATACATTCTAAACATTTTATATAAACCAAAACTCAGCCATGTTTTCCAAAACACCCCTTTGACATCGATGGGATTACTAAAAAAGTATAAATTTTTACATCACGAGCATCATCAATTATTTCTAAACAAACATTTTCATTTAAAAAACCAATTTTAAAATAAAATTTTAAAATAAAATTTTTTAATATTTTATGAAACAATAAAACATCATAATTATTATTTAAGGTAACCCACTTCCTATAAATCCAAATTATTAAAAAAATTCAAACATTATATTACATTGAATTAAAATTTATCCCCAATATTAGATTCCATTAAAATCCTTAATTCAATTTAAATCCCTTATTCCAATTTTAAATCTCATGTTAAACCAAACAAGAAATTAGTTTTATGCATGCATCTTTTCATTTATGAGTTTATCCCTTTATTATTATACCAAAACAATTTCTTGAAAGTGTTTTCGAAATATAAAACCAATAAACACATCAATAGGTAAACACTATTCTATATTAATCTAGTCAAAAATTAATTTGATAAAATATAAAATAGATTATCATTTTAGTTCAAATAATAGTAGTCCTCATTGAGCTAACTTCCAAAGAACACAACACCTAGGTACATATACTATTATCTTATAATTACACTAATGTGATAAATGATTACAATAAAAAATATCTCTACTTTGTTTCCTATTTAATATCTTGAGAATCATCTATCCTATGAAATAGTTCTAAACCAAAACCACAATCTTTTCTGGATTTATTAATCTTAGAATTTTATGTCCCTTGGAAACAATGTACTAAAAAACTATCTTTTTTTAATTAAATATAATTTTTTATTTTTTCAATCCTTACATCCAATATCCACCTATAACTAAAATTTTCTCTATAAAAACAAGATCTAATACAAGTTTATAATGTTCCAAACCCATTTTACCAAAAACATTCCGAGCCAGTTTACCAAGGTCGTACATGCCTCTACATATTCTATAAACTTCCATATACTGATGAGGGCCCTAATATATTGTGTGGAGGAAATACCCTCCAAAGTATCCTGTAACAATGATTCCACAATCTCTATAATATTTATCATGGCCAATATTTGCACCTAGAATACCAAAAACCTATATATAAAAAACTGAGATCCCAAAGTGGAATCCTTCTATCCAAATTATTCTTGTAAAATGACTATCTATTATAAAATTTATATTCAATGTTGCAGTATAAAATCATGATAAATTATAAATTCATAAACAATAACATATAATGGTCTATCCTCCATTACATATATAGAATATATAAATAAATGAAAAACTAATACATGTTACAATATTTACTCATATGTCAACTTCATATATTGGCCTCTATGATATAGATAACACCAATATGTATATCCTACTCAATGATAATAATTATTCATTAAATGTAAAATGAAACAATAACCACATAAAACAAATCCCACTCTAAGTATTTTTGTATGGGTTGAGTCCAAAAACCCTATTGGATTCACTCACTCTGTTTGACTCGCTGAGTTTTGGTATTCAAGTGGATGTATATGGAATTTTATAGTGTGTTTAAATTAACCCCTTAAAAACATAACCCATTCATGAAAATATAATACATACTTATATACTATTATAGAGATGAATAAACACATACCCCAACGAAACATATTGTTAAAATATAAATCATGTTATGTCCCATCTACTAATAATTTTTGTCTTGTAAACCACAATATCATGATGGAGTTTACTATACAGTAACATTCATTTATTAGATGTTATCATATATCATTCTCCAAAAAAACAAAAAATATTATCTCATTCGAGTAGAAAATGACCCATTACTCAACTCATTTTCTATTAAGTACCTAAAACCTATATTTTATTGGAAATATGAAACAGGTCAATTAAACTAAATATTGAAAATAAAATTTAAATAACTATACGAATTAAAAATACCAAATTTCATTTTATTCTCTCTCTCACCTTACTACTAATCATGAAACATATCTTCTAGGATACTAGTAGAGAACCGTTGAATATATCTCATATATTAAAATTCAAAATATCTTATATGTCCCAATTTATAATCATACAACATTATGGCTATGCATAGATCACTCAATTGATTTTTTAGCCTCAATATAGTAAGTGTTTGCAATAAGTTTTGACTTAATATAGGAGACACATAAATGGAAGCTGATATATTATATCATGTGAACCTAAATAATTCTATTAATAATATTTAATAAACTCTCTTATATCCTCATTATCCATTATTCTATATCTTTATATCTATGCGGATGTGCACATTTATTTTGTGTATAAAAATAAATTTTACTAAATTATTAGTACATATGTAGTTAAAAGTAAATATAAATCATGTTCCTTGAGATTAATATTAAAATTTTGGTCTTTATATATGTAACCTATCTAGGAGGAATATCTGAACCAGGGGGCCTATTTCAAAACACCATATCATCATTAGAAACATGGATTGTATCCCAATTTCAAAAATACTATAAGCCAATAATACGTTGTAGGGTTACCATTCTTCCTCCATCCAGTAAGTGGAAGGGTTGAATATATTATCCTCATATTCACAAATCCATTTCACTAAAATAGATCATGACTACAATATTACTATATTTCTCCTAAATTGATGATTTCAACAAAAAGTGAAGTCCCTTGATAAACTATAGATACCCAACCATCATAAAAAATTTCAAACACAAACCAATGGATGATGGTGAACTTTACCATCCCTTAATCATCCAAACAGGTATCTAAAACAATCATATGGTTAATCACATTCCATGATCTCATTTTTTGTGTGATAAACCAATATTTTATCATAGGGATAAATCAAATTATCTTAAATAATATAGGTATATTAAGTAGTCTAGACTTGATTATAATTCAGAATTGGTACCTCCCAGGTTCCCATATACATATTGTCACAAAAAGAACACTATACATTCCAAAATTTGATTAATAAAATCATCACACAAGGGAAATTTTTTAATATAGTTACTATAATATCATTCATAAAATTTCCATTAGAGATAACATATATTAATGCCATAAATTTAAGTAGATCAAAAAACCAAAAAATATTTGAAAAAACCTCAATCTTCATAATGTGGTTAAAATAACCAACCATTTTTTTAAAAGATAAATTCATACATAATATATAAAAACTGATTATAATATCTTTGTTAAACAAATTTTTAATGGAATCTAATGAGTTCATTACACACCTAATGACCTTGGCTAATACAAAAAAACCTCTTATAAAATATCCTATTTTTAAATTTGATGTCCCATTTCAAAATCATAAATTTAAAATTAAATTTTATATTTAAATTACATTTTGAGACCATTAAAAAAGTGAAATATAAATTTTATACGTTAAAAAATATTGTTTTAGAATATCAATACATTAATCAATCGAAAAGTCAATGTAATCCATAAGTTGGGATATAAATTATTATTAATCTATGGAACCAATTAATAGAGTATTAGGATAAGGTCATAAGATAATTCATTGGATATTAATCTAACTATACTTATTTTCATTTTATGGAGGGAAAAAATGATAAAAATTCATTCCATGAATTATAATAATAAACAAACAATCATAATATAATCAATAGTGAAGACAACATATGAAAACGAACTACTATACTCATAGGATAAAAGAAACCTTCCTTATATAGTGATCCAATTAAAATTCAAAGATCCTTTTATCCACTATTATGAAAAAGTAATATATTTCATAAATAAAAACAACTTAATTACATTGTAAAGTGTTCTTAAGGATATTCCATGATTTGGATAAAGTTGGTAAAAGTAAAATAGTGGTGATATGGCTATGAAACCATGAACACCATGGTGAAAATTGATCAAAACATGAAATTGAGTATAATTCCAAGAAACTAAGTAAATTATAACACCTAACATAAAATGAATTTAATCACAAATTAAATAAATTCAAATTAAAACTCACAGTAAATTATAACATATGTTATATACTGTGTGATTGATAGAAAACACCCATCCATACTCTAATTATTAAACCAATGATGAACATCATATTCTTATGATATGCTTTATCCATATTATAGTGAATTAAAGAAACTAAATGCATCTCTATTAAAATAGAATAATAAAATATAGATAAAAGTAATAATGAAGGGAAAAATTCATGACTCTACCTTAGATTTGTAAATAATACTCCCCCAAATCACCATGGAGTGAGGTGTATTAAGGTAGGGTGAAAAGGGATAAAAGGGGTGGGTCAAACCTCTTTGTGATTTATTAAATAAAGAAACTCCATATTGTGTGTCATTTTAATAAAATGGAATACCCTAAAAATCACCACATAAAAATGAATTTTTGTTCAGTATATACTTGGTAGTACTTCACTAAATATTGTATATCCTACTGACTGTCTAATGGATTAACATAAAGCTTCTTGTGGATAAACCAGTTTGACACCTTCATTGACCTCTCAAAAAGTTACTTAATAATAGTTTCGAGGTACAAAATGACCAACAACATACAACTCCAATAAATTTTTTATTACTAAATTACTAGAATAAAGATATAATATTACCCATCCATCATAACATATATTTCTATATTTTAATACTTCCTAAAACAACCTTCATAAAATTTGAAATAAAATAATAAATTCTACATAGCTGTAATTTCATTAAAAATAAAACCCAACTAGATTTCTATATAATCCCATGACCAAGGTCATTATAATATATCTATTAAAATTTATTTTTATATAATTCGAACACATCAATTAGTTTTTAGGATTTTAAATGGGATAATATTTTTTCAAACAATATAGAAACGAAAAACAAAACCCTATATTGTCACAAAATCCATCCATCTATTTGAATTTATGAAATTGAAATGAATAACAAAAATTTTTATTGATAAAACCAATATAACCAAGAACATTAACACAATATTGATTTATATCCCTGAAAAGAAAAAATTATTCCTTTGTAAAAGGTAACTAGAAGGATATAATGAACCTCCCAACACATTGGAAGGATCCCCTCTTCCTCACTTTTTTCTATAATTGTTGTTAATGTAAAAAAGATAGGGGGAGAACATTGGTTTGGAAGAATTTATATAACATAAATATAATAATTAAATAAAATTTTTTTCACTAGGATTTAAACTATTTTTAAAAAAAGGATAGTAAATGAAACTCAAAAATTACTTAACTAGTCATCCAAGAAAGAAATGTTTCTATAATGGTCTAATAATTGAAACTCATTATAACTATGATTAAATCACCCAATTGAATGATTATATTATAAAAAATAAACATCGATGTTTGTTCATTTTTTAACACCATCATTTGATATTCTAAACTAATCATATTATAATAGGTAATGTAACTAGATCATAGATTATAAATTTAATCCTGAAAATGAATTCATAAAACCACATATTTGGGGCCTTTACTATGTCTGGGTTTACAGTAGAACAAGAAAATATATTCATCATGCCAATATTTCTTAGATTAGTAGTCCCAGATTTTGAGGTTGGAGATAAGGTGTTCATTTGTATATTACTATAGAATAAATTCATGAGGTTTGAGAAGAATGGAAAACTTATTCCAAGATACACTAACCCCTTTGATAACCTCAACCACATTGGAGATGTGGCTTATCAACTTGTACTCCCACCTAACTTATCTCAAGTGCATGATGTATTCCATGTATCCCTCTTGAGACTGTACATACCAAACTTTTGACATGTACTGAATCCAGTGGTGGTAGCCTTAGAGAACGATATTTCATACGGGGAGCAACCGATGAATATCTTAGATTGTAGAGACAATGTTCTATGGAACAAGAAAACTCACATGGTTAAAGTTTTGCATCAAAACCATAAGTTTGAGAAAGAAACTTGGGAACTGGAAGAGGCGATGAAACAAAAATACCCTAATCAATCCTAGTGTACAAAATGAAATTCTGATTGTGAAATTTTTGAAGGGGGATGAATGTAATGATTCAAATTTTTATATATGATATTACCTTTTAAATTAATATATTACTTATTAAGTATTATAGTTATAGAAAACACATGAATTAGTTTGGAACAATTTTAAAATATAGCCTATAATATTTAAAATATCAATAGTATCTTAACTATTGATAATATAGCCATTGTATAGTAACTGATAAGATTATTATATATTAAGGGTTATGATAAATTCTAATTTTCATTTATGGAAGGAGCGATAACCTCAACTAGTAGGATTGTACCTTATGAAGCCTATTTGTTGGATCTTTTGAGGGAGGTGACATCGTAGGGTTTTTCCCTTGACCAATCCCTTTATGAAATTGAATAACTAAAGCATAAACAAAACCATTTACTAGAGAAGTTCAAGCTTATTGTGATCATGACCCAAACCATATTTGCAGAACCACTATAAAAAATCCCCACCATTACATAACTTACCCTTAGGGATTACGGTGGTGTAATAAGGTTTTATGTATCTTGATCGTAGTAGTATTAATTTTTATATTTTTCTTTTTAATAAGATAATTATTATATTTATCCCTTTTAATTATTACTTTATAGATGATTCTATAATGATTTTGATAAAAATTATTTTTTTATATGAAGAAATCAAATTTTTATTTTTGGGAAATATATAGTTTCCACTAAGAAAATATTTTTGATAAATTAATTATGTTTTGAAATAAATGATATTTTAATAAAATATTCTTAATAAAATACATTTATGTAAATATAAATGATAATATAATTTAGGTAATTATAATATTATTTTTATAAGGGTCAGAAGGTGGTTAGTATCATAAAAACTAGCATTTTTCAGTAAGTAAATATTTTTTTAAAAAGTAAAAATAATTATATTTATAAAATTATTTTTTTAAAATAAATATTATTTTTGAAATCATCACATAAAAATTATCCAATGGTGATTGTTTCATAATTTTTTGAGACTGTTAAATGTTTAGGTAAAAATTAAATACGGTATAAATGTATGGTCCATATTATGACATCGTAATAGCCCAAAAGTAATGTAATAAATGACATAAAAATAATTAATTTAAAAATATTTATTTATTTTTAAAAAAATGTGTTTTTAAGTTATTTATTTAATTTTATAAACCCTTAATGAATCCTCCAAAAACTACATTATATTTTAAGGTTTTAAAATCAATTATTTGTAAACATGAATCAATTCCATATCACGAAGGGTATTATTTTTAAAAGTTAAATTATTTTAATTATAAAATATTGAAATCCAATCCTCTATAATAATCCATGGGTAAAAACCATGAGATTTTTTTTGTTTTTTATTATTTTATTATATAGAGTCCAAAACCTAAGTTTAGAAATTAATAAATAATTGCCCCTATTTTTCTATAAATACCCACCAATACTCCCAGTCATATTAACTTAAAACCCATTGAGTGTAACACCAAAATATTTTATGGAATTTATCTTTTTAAATTTATCCTCTTAGTTAGATTACGTTGCACGCAACGCCCTGGTTAAATGAAAAATGAAATATTATTATGTGATTGTTATAACCTAGATATTAAATTGTTAGGAACAAATAGTATTAACCCCGTAGAATCCCCAGTTTGAGGTATGTAACCCTTTTTTTATGCTTTTGTTATGTGTTTAAAGTGCATGAGGTGAGTTGAGAAGAGGTTGGGAGAGTTTCGAATGGTTTTGAATAAGTTTGGAGGCTTTTCTTAGGGAGCACGGTTAGGGGAAACCGTGGAGGTTCTTCTAGAAACCATCCATACCCCTCCTCTTGAGACAGTTGAGTGATCATAGTTAGTTCACAGTTTGTCAAACTGTGTAGACTAACCGTGCGACCACTTAAAGGATGGGTTTTTAAATTTGGGCTCCTTCGGGCTTGGAATATTTCACTCTGGATCTTCTCCCACTCGATTCTCACTGGGATTTTGGGTTCTCAAAGGTTCAAGGTGATCTCCCACTCATTTTAGAAGCGATTCAAAGGAGTTTATTGGTGGATCGGAGGCGGTTCTCCTCAGGTAAGTACCTCTTTTGATTCTTTGAAGTTTTAATTTGGGTTATCACTCTCCCTCCCTAAGTTTCCTAGATCTACAAGGGTTGCATGTAGATTTAGAGTTGTGTTGCCTTTGTGTGTTGATGGTTGAGCTTTTTGATGTTAGGGAAGGGTTTTGAGGTGGTTTAGAGGAGTCATTCAACCAGTTTGGAGTGCATTTGGAAGAATGATCGATTTCATCGGAACCCTAAAGGTAGGTGGCTTCTCTCTTGACTCCAATTTTTTAGAACTCGAAGATTGGCTAAAATTATTTTGTTTTTATTGAAATTAATTGTGGTTTTGAGGTGAGAAATTAGTTGGTAATCCATTTGGGGATGTTTTGTGGATTCTTTTTTGGAAAATGGGGTTTTACGGTTGAATGTTCTTGTTGTTAAATTTTAAAATGTAGATTATAAAATTTGTTGCTTGGATTGGGTTAAGGAAATGGTTTATGAAAACGAATTTCAATAAAAAGTTGTTTTATTGAATCAGGGTTTTGAAATGTAATATTATAAATGAGTGAGTTCAATAAATGGGTGATTTATTGAAGTGGATTGACATGTGATGGAAATGGTTATTTGCATGTTGTTGTGGCCTTGGTGGGTTATATGATTGGTTGTGACTTGTTGAAATATTGTGTGAAAGTGGGCGGGAAGTCTCACTATAAAAGTTGATGGATAATGGTTGGAAGTACCACCATGATGTATAGTGGTCGTGAAGCACCGCTAGCTGAAAATGCGGTGAACGGGATGGGCCAAAGTCCCACCATTATGGTTGCTTTGTTGTGTGTTTCTTTGCAATATGGAAATTGTTGTGCTAATGTGAAATTTTGAGATGGATTATGGAATGATTGTTTGGATTTCCCTTGGGTGCTTGGTTTGGGTGAGGTGGCTTGGTAAGTGTATGTTTGGATCATGGTATTGGTTTCACTTGTGATTATTTTATATAAACTGCTTTATATAAATGTGATAATGATTTTATCCTAGTGGTGTGTGTAGGGAAGTTAGTTGGGGAAATCCTACTGAGTAGTTGTAATCACCCCCTACTTTGGAACTTTGTTTTCTTTGATGATGTCGTGTACCATGACATGGAAATGGTAAGGCATCACCCTCCTTTAGTGGTGCATTGTGATGTTCTGGTGGATCTTGGAGCTTGGAGCTTGGTGTGGATCTGTGGTGGTGTCACGACTCATGGTGTTTCGTTATTTAGTTTTTTCTTTGTACTCTAATGTTTTGTGGAAATGTATAGTGGAATGGTTTTGGGGTTTGTGAGGGATTTGTTAGTATCACATGGTTGGGATTGAAATTGCATGCATCTTTAGTTTTTGGTTGGTTGAGTTGTGTTATCTTCTTAAGGGAAAATAATTCCCCACTATTCCTTGAATCCCTATGCATTTATTTCCAGCCTTTGGCACCTTGGGAATGTCTCTTAAGGCCAAGTTACCCTCACCGTCTCCTCAAGCCAATGAGGTAGGAAAGGGGTGTTACAAGTGGTATCAGCTTGTTCGGTCCTTTGGAGTTGATTCTTGGATTTGGAGTTGACATTAGTTGTGGTATATTCCTTGAGTTGAGATGGTAAAATGGCATAGGAATGTTGGAACTTATAATGTATAGCATAAAATGACGTAGCTAACCCTTTTATGATGAACTTCTAGTTACCAGGGAGTTGGGAACATATGTGTTTTGGAGACACTTATAGGCATTGGAAATCTCATTGTCGCGGGTGTAGCCAACGAGATGTGCATGGTATATATGGTAGAAATGACTTCCCTCTAGGATGTAAATTTCATTGGGCATAATGATTTATAGAATGAATTGAGAAATGGTTTCTCAGATGTGTTAAATTGTAATGTGAATAAATTTGGTATTTTGAAAATGGTTTGGTTTTCAAAAATGATGAAACATGGAAAATGTGGAAAGGTGGAAAGACTCGTTGTGATAGTGTTGTGTAATGTGATTTGAAATGGGAATTCTTGATGTCTACGGAAGTAAGACTCATGGTTGTTGGTTTTCTGTTTATAGAAATGGCACCAGGTTGGCGTTGTAGAGACCAACCGGAAGTGGATGATGAGAACGTGGTTGCACCTGAGCCCCAGGTGAACCAGAAGTTAGTCCAGAGCATAGTGCAAGATTTTCAAGCTATGGGAAGTGTGAATAGAGTGGAAGAGCCAATGAATTTTGATTATGTGGCTCAGTTTCCAAAGAAGTATCCACCCATCTTTAGGGGTTATTCGGACCTGGAAAGGGCAGAGGTGTGGCTATCTATAATGAACAGAATTTTCAAATTCTTAGGGATACCTGTATATCTGAAAGTAAAGCTAGAAATTTATAAGCTAGAGGATCTTTCTCTTAAGTGGTGGGAGTTGGTAGTCCAAGTGGGAATAGACCAGGGTATGATGTGGGAAGGCTTTGAGGAATTGTTTAAGAAACAATTCTACCCACATACGTTTAGAATTCAGTGCACAACTGATTTCTTCAATCTAATGAAAGAGCATATGCTTGTGACCGAGTATGCAGCTAACTTTATGATCTTAGTTTGGTTTTCACCTGAGGTGGTGGGTAGCACGTTGTTGAAGTCAAGGATCTTCTAAGTGGGGTTAAGGCATGAGATCCGTTCAAAAATAGTAGTGTAGTGTATCAGTGATTACACAGAGATGGTGAATCGAGCATCGGTGGATGAGTGGGATCTGTTGGGAGATCTGGGTAGAGGAAGCATGGTGATACCCATGGGGAATAGTAGGAAATCTAACGCTGAGTTCAAGCGGAGGAGGGACACTTATTCCCATGGTGGGAGTATGGCACATAATCCAATGGCAGGATCGGTAAATCTTCCTCCGAAGCCCCAGAGAAAACCAGGATGTTTTCAGTGTGGCTCTACAACCCACATCAAGCAGAACTATACGACACAACCTCGAGCATGTCAAAATTTCAAGCAGATGGGGAATCTTCAGCCCTATTGTTGGAATGCTCCGAGGTCGGGTGCACTTGAAACTCCTCAAGGATCATAGACGTCGTATGATTCGATGGGACGAGGATAGTAGCAGACCCCTCCACAGTAGAGAAAAGTTAGTTATAGTGATTCTCGGAACACCACAACTCCTCAGCAGGGCAATAAAGAGAAGATGTGGCAACCAAGGCCTTGTTCGGAGCCGACCAGGTTATGGTGGATGATTATTCGGGACCCTCCACGGTGCGAGGTACTATTATTTTTAATTCTGCCTTGATGCAAGTGCTGTTGGATATGGGTGCTTCACACTCTTTTATTTCTCTACGTGTGGTTGAGTTGCTGGGTTTAAGGGTAGAAATGATGCCTTCGGTTTTGAAGCTTCAAACTCCTCTAGGTCGAAGAGAGTGTCGAGCCTTCTTATGTAGAGAATGTCATATCGTTGTGGGTGAGGTTGAGCTAATGTGGAATTTCTCAGTGCTTGAGATGGATGGGTATGATTTAATCCTAGGAATGGATTGGCTGGTGGTGTTTAAGGCCCACATCAACTTTAATGCATGAACAATGGATTTTACGACACACTATGGTGTTAGACATCTTTTTATAGAAAAGAGGCATGAATGGTAGGGGGAAACGGGTTTTTTGGAACTAGAAGTGGGAAAATTATCATATTAGTTGGTGGTATTGTCATTGGAATCAGTAGAGGGTGTTGAACAGAGTGTTCTTCCAGAAGTGTTGGATCAGTTCATGAATGTTTTTCCCAAATAATTCTCTAGGTTCCCTCCCATAAGAGAAGTGGAGTTTACGATTGATCTCCTTTCGGGGACCATTCCTATATCACTTCTATCTTATCTGATGGAACCAGGTGAATTGTGGGAATTGAAAGTATGGTTGGAAGAGTAAGAAAACAAAGGGTTTATCCAGCTTAGCACGTCTCCGTGGGCAGTGCCAGTGTTGTTTGTGAAAAAGGCGGATGGAACTTTGAGGCTCTGTGTTGATTTTTGTAGACTTAACCAAGTTACGATAAAGAACAGATATCCACTTCCACGAATTGATGATTTTTTGACCAGTTGAGGGGATCCCAATGGTTCTCCATGATTGACCTGAGGTCGGGATATCATCAATTGCGGGTGAGGAAGGACGATATTCCTAAAACAGCTTTTCTAAGTAGATATGACCATTATGAATATGTGGTTATGCCCTTTGGTCTAACGATTGCGCCATCAGTTTTCATGGAATTTATGAATCAGATATTTCATAGATATCTAGATTCATTTGTGGTGGTGTTTGTAGATGGTATTATGGTGTATTGAAAGACAAGGGTAGAGCATGAGCAGTACTTGGAAACAGTGCTGGGGATCTTGAAGGATCACCGGTTGTATGCCAAATTTTCAAAGTGTGACTTTTGGATATAGGATGTCTATTTTCATGGACATGTGATTTCTTAAAGGGGTGTTTCAGTGGATCCAGAAAAGATAGAGGCTGTTATCTCATGGAAACCGACAAAGAATGTGTTTGAGGTACATAGTTTCCTTGGTCTAGCTGGGTATTATTGACATTTTGTTCATGATTTTTCACATTTGGATTAACCTATGAAAGATTTGACAAGAAATAATGTTCCATTCCAGTGGAATGAAGAGTTTCAGCAGTGTTTCTAAGAGCTAAAGGATTGCCTTACATCAAAACCAATCTTGGTTTTTCCAGAACCAGGAAAAGGGTATGTGGTGTATTGCGATGCATCGAGATATGGGTTGGGGTGCGTTCTCATGAAAGGGAATCATGTGGTTGCATATGGATCATAACATTTGAAGGTTCATGAGAAGAACTACCCAACTCATGATTTGGAATTGGTAGTAGTGGTCCATGATTTGAATGTTTGGCGTCATTATCTCTTTGGTGAGAAATTCACGGTATATACAGATCATAAGAACTTAAAGCACATTTTATCACAAATGGATTTGAACTCGAGGAAAAGGAGATGAATGGAATATATCCAGATGTTTTATTTTGACTTGATGTACACACTGGGTAAGTGAAATTCGGTGGCGGATGCATTAAGTAGAAAATCAAATGCTCAGGTGGTGAAACATGCATCAGACCAATGGTAGTTGATGTTGGTTATAGCGGGCATGTAGTTGGAATGTGAGGAACAGGGTGATAGAGCAGTCTTCCTTCTAGTTTTGTTGATTCCAGACTTGGTTAGATTGGTTAAAGAGGCATAGATATCTGATTATGAGTGTGTGACCATGAGGTAAAAACTCAATGGTGGGGAGACCATTGAGGGTTAGAACATGAATGGAGATTCAGTTTTGTGTTTTCAGAATCTAATAGTTTTACTAGTTCCTTGTTAAGAGGATCTTCTCAGTGAGTATCATCATTCCAGATGGTCTGTTCATCCTAGAATTCAAAAAATGTATAAAGTGTTGAAAGTGCAATTCTGGTGGGCTGGTATGAAAAGAAGAGTGGCTGAGTTTGTTTCGAGATGCTTGACTTTATAGCTGGTCAAGGCCGGGCATCAAAGACCAGTGGGAATGTTGCAGTCTTTACCAATCCCTGTTTAGAAGTGGGAGCAAATAGTGATGTATTTTTTCATAGGTCTCCCAAGAACAGTTAGAAAGCATGATGCCATTTGGGTGATAGTGGATCGTCTAACGAAGTCATCCCATTTCATTCCAATTCATGAATCTCATACGGTAGAGGATCTGTCAAAAATCTATATCTGGGAGGTGGTAAAGAGGCATGGTGTTTCAGTTTCGATCGTATCCGATAGAGATCCGAGGTTTACATCTCATTTCTGGATATCCTTATAGCAAACTCTTGGAACTAAGTTGACCATGAGTACGATGTATCACCCTCAGACAAATGGTCAATCTGAGAGGACGATACCAACTTTAGAGGATATGTTGCGAGCTTGTGTCATGGATTTTGGTGGATCGTGGGAGGAGCACTTATCGTTGGTTGAGTTCTCATATAATAACAGTCATCAGGAATCCATACATATGGCTTCGTTTGAAGCATTGTATGGGTGGCCGTGTCATTCTTCACTATACTGGGTGGAAACGGGTGAGTCCTTGATGGTTGGACTGAGCCTTTTCCAGGAGACTACAGATAAGATCAAGTTAATCAGGAAGAGAATGGATATGGCTCTGATTTGTCAGAAATCGTATGTGGATCATCGTTGACAGCCATTGTCTTTCAAGGTGAGTGATCATGTTTTCTTGAGGATCTCTCCTAGGTTGGGACATCGTCGGTTTGGGAATTTGGGAAAGTTATCTTCAAGGTATATTGAACCTATTTAGATTCTTGATAGGGTTAGTGAGGTCGATTATCATTTAGATTTTACACCTAGGTTCAGTGCGGTACACAATGTGGTTCATGTTTCACAATTGAAAAGTATCAGCCGAATCCGGGCCATGTTATTCGATGGGATCATGTTGAGCTAGAGCCGGATGGTTTGTTGGTGCATGTGCCAGTGCGGGTTGTGGATATGCAAGAGAATGTCTTATGGGGTAAAAGTATAGGTCTGGTTCGGATTTTGTGGTAACATGACCATATCCAAGAGGAGACTTGGGAGAGGGAAAAATAGATGGTCGAGCAATGGCCCGAGCTCTTTTGGCAAGGGGTGGGTTCACTACTTTCCGAGGACAGAAATTCTGATGGTGGGGAGAATGTAGCACCCCCGGTTTAAGGTACGTAACCCTTGTTTATGATTTTTATGTGTTTAATGTGTATGGGATGAGTTAAGAATATGTTGGGATAGTTTGAAATGGTTTTGAATAAGCTTGAAGGATTTTTATAGGGAACATGGTTTGAGAACAGTTAGGGGAAACCGTGCAGGTTCTCCAGGAAACCGTGCAGGGGGAGGCAGTAGGCTTCGCATGGCCTGTGCACAGTTTGACAAACCATGCGAGGAAACCATGTAGACCCCTCCTCTCGATATAGTGGTGTGCACACGGTTAGCGCACAGTTTGTCAAACCGTGTAGACTAACCGTGCGACCACTTAAAGGAAGGGTTTTTAAATTCGGTATCCTTTGGGATTGACCTATTTCACTCCCAATATTCTCCCACTCTATCCTCACTTAGGATTTTGGATTCTCAGAAGTTGATGGTGCTCTCCCACTCATATTGGAAGCGATTCAAGGGGGTTTCTTGGCAGATCGGAGGTGGTTCTCCTCGGGTAAGTCCCTCTTTTATTCTTGGAGGTTTTGGTTAGGGTTAACCCTCTCCCTCTCTTAGTTTCCTAGATCTACAAGGGTTTCATGTAGATATAGGTTTGTGCTTCCTTTTTTTGTTAAAGGTTGAGATTTTTGATGTTAGTGATGGGTTTTTGAGGTGGTTTCAAGGAGGCATTCACCTAGTTTGGAGTGCGTTTGGGTGAAGGATCAATTTTTTTAGAACCCTAAAGGTAAGTGGATTCTCTCTCGACTCCACTTGTTTAGAAATGGAATCATGGTTTTGATTAATTTTTTTTTCTTGAAATTAATTGTGTTTTTGAGGTGCAAAATTGGTTGAAAATCCATTTGGGGATGTTTTGTGGATTTTTTGGGAAAAAGGGGTTTTACAGTTGAATGTTCTTATTGTTAAATTTTAAAATGTAAATTTTAATTTTTTTTACTTCGCTTGGGTTAAGGAAATGTTTTATGAAAATGGATTTCAATAAATAAGTTGTTTTATTGAATCGAGGTTTTGACATGGAAAATGATAAATGAGTGATTTCAATAAATGTGTGATTTATTGAAGTGGATTGACATGTGATGGAAATGGCTATTTTCATGTTGTTGTGTCCTTAGTTGGTTATATGATTGGTTGTGACTTGTTGAAATGTTGTGTGAAAGTGCACGGGAAGTCTCACTATAAAAGGTGATGGATAGTGGTCGGAAGTTCTACTATGATAGATAGTGATCGTGAAGCACCAATAGCTAAAAATGGGGTGAACGGGATGGTTGGAAGTCCCACCGTTATGGTTGCTTTGTTGTGTATTTCTTTGCAAGATGGAAATTGATGTGCTAATGTGAAATGGTGAGATCGCTTATGGCATGACTATTTGGATTTACCTTGGGTGCTTGGTTTGAGTGAGGTGGCTTGGTAAGAGTATGTTTGGCTCATGGTATTGGTTTCACTTGTGATTATTTTATATAAACTGCTTTATATTAATGTGGTAATGGTTTTATCCTAGTGGCATGTGTAGGGAAGTAAGTTGGGGAAATCCTACTAAGTAGTTATACTCACCTCCTACTTTGTTACTTTGGTGTCTTTGCAGATGTCATGTACCGTGACGTGGGAAAAGGTAAGGCATAACCCTCCTTTTGTGGTGCATTGTGATGTTCTGGTGAAGCTTGGAGCTTGGAGCTTGGTGTGGAGCTGTGGTGGTGTCACGACTCATGGTGTTTTGTTGTTTAGTTTCCACTTTGTACTCTGATGTTTTGTGGACATGTCTAGTGGAATGGTTTTGGGGTTTGTGATGGATTTCTTTGTATCACATGGTTGGGTTTGAAAGTTCATGCATATTTAGTTGTTTGTTGGTTGAGTTGGGTTATATTCTTAAGGGAAAATCAATCCCCACTGTTCCTTGAAGCCCTCAACATTTATTGCCAACCTTTAGCGCCTTGGGAACGTCGCTTAAGGCCAAGTGACCCTCACCACCTCCTCAAGCCAATGAGGTAGGGGCGGGGTGTTACAAACCAAATTTTAAAATATATAATTTTCCAACTCATTTTTAATTTATTAACTAATTCTTTGTGAATAATGACTTAATTTTTAGTAAAATCATTTTATTCTTAAGAAAACATTTTCTTCAAAAGTTATTTACTTTCTTTTTTTATGTAAATATTATAGTAGATTATAAAAACATCTATAAATTGTATTTTATAAAAATAATATCATTTTTTAAATATGAGTATCAAAATTATCATATGGGGTTTTTTTGGAAATTTACTGAAAATCTAATTTTCTAGTGAATAGTGAAAAATATCAAAATTTATAAAACTATTATTTTATTTATATTAAAAAGTACCTTTATGATTTGAATTTGAGTCAAAAGTATCATAATTAATCATTAGTTATATATAATCTAATTAATTTAATTTTAATCATCCTTATAATTTATTTTTGTATAAGTAAATTTTTTAGCTTAAAATGCATTTTTCAAGAAAACTTTTTCATTGCGTTTTATGGGAATAATTTTAAATAAAATTTGAAAACTTCTATATTATGAATTCTGAAAAGTGAATAAGATATTTTTATTAGGGAAGTAAAAATTTATTAAATAGTTACATTTTAGTTTTGGTCAATATGAATAGTAACATTGATAATTTTTGTTACCAAAGTGAAGGGTAAATTGGGTAATTTAGGTTAAAAATATAATGATAAGGACTATAAAATGACCCTAACACTAGCCCAAATTTTATTTCATGAGTTATTTACATTCATAATAATTTACGGTTCAGTAATATGAAAATTTATGTCCATTTTCATGGGATTATGATGTTTATAATATTTTATTTAATGAAAAGTCAAAGATGTCACATTCATGTTTATAATAACTATAACATTTTTAATATGGTTTTATAAAGAATTTATATTTGACTATAATTTTTTATTGAAATAAAAAATATTTATCTACATGATCATAATTTTTTTTAAATTTTTGATAAATAAATAATTACCTTAAATAATTACACAATAATGATGAATTAATTATTAAATTAATGGAAAAATCAAATAAATGGTTTTAAAAATATTAAAATAAATATATTATGAGATTATTAATGTCATTAAATAATTTTATATATTACCTTGACGTATTTGGGATGTATTAAAATATTTTTTTAGAAGTTATATTATTTTATTGATTTTATTAAATTCGATGTAATGAATAGCTCTTAAAATTGGAATTATGAATATTTTACAGTATGTAATATTTTATTAAATGATTTAAAATTACCAAAAACTTAAATTCAGAAAAAAATATTTAGATATTATTTAAAATTTTACATATGATCCATTTATGGTTCTTTTTCTATTTTATAATTACTATTTTAACCCTCAAAGAGTAAAAATCGATGTTGTCACGGTAAGAGTCAGAAATGTTAAATAAGGGTTAAAACCAAAAGATAAGGGTTGTAATTTGGTCCAAAATTTTCAAAATTTTATTAGATGAGTGTATTTAGACACATAATAATATTATATTATAAATTAATTAGTTTTTACCCATTTTAATTGAAAATTAATTTATATTAAATTAATATATTAATAAATTCCTAAGTGCCTCTCACTACAATTGTAAAAGGGAACCCCTCTTTTCACTTATTTACACCACATTGAGAAATATATCTTCACCAGAATATTCCAATTTACCTTAAAAAATTCCTTATAAAAGTTATGGAGGTTCTAGTATCCTCAAAATTCCAACCTTAAGTACCTTAAGAAGAGATCTAAAGGAATTCCTCTGAAGAAGAGATAATCATCTTTACTAACTCTTTCAAGTTTATTTATTCATCTACGTCCTCTTCATGTGTTATTTACATCCAAAAATAATAAATCCAGTATAATATATATATATATATATAATGATTATGATACAACCATATTACACATTTTATCCATCCTATGAAAAACAAAAGCACTATGCATGCGTACGTACGACTTACCATATCCACGCAGTGATGTAATTTGTTTTTCATCACCGATTTAAATGTATGGTACTAATTTTGTAAATAATTGATATATATGATCATTATGAAATTATATTGATTCTAGAAAATTAAAATTTCATCCATTTCCCTACCCATTCACAGTTTAAGGGATTTATACCATCACTCATGCATATGTATGACCTACTATATCCACGATGTGATGAAATTAATTTTTCATGGTCAATATTAAATATTGTTTAGAAAAATATATTTATTGATTAAATATAATATTCATAACATTAATATATTATTGATATGGTGGATCTCTATGCTATTCAAAATAACTAGGACATTCATGACAAAACCTCCATGAGAAAACAAGGAAACTAACACCAGAAACAATGAAAATAATGAAATATTATTAATGAACGGGTGGTAAGAGGTTATAAAAAGATAATTTAAGGTATTATAAATTTGAATTTGGTAATTGAATAATTTAATAACATTATTTAAACCATTATATATAATTTTAAAGTAGTAACAACTAAAGTGAATCATGTGGTATGATATTTCTTAACGCAATTTCCATTCATTGTGTTAAACTTCTACTTCATTGTTTATATCATGATAATATTTTATGTGAAATGATTTTTAATATTATATTTTATTTCCAATTGTTTTATGTGAATTTACATTTGATACGTATAATTGATACATTTTATTAACTCCCACTTCAATGATATGATCTTTGAGGTATATTTTAATGTTATGCACCTATATTATTTTATGAGGTATATATGATATCCCTTTGACATGTTATATAATAAATTTATTTATTATCATGATATTTAAAGTTTTGTTAAAATTTATCCATTCATGGAGAATACTATTCAACTAATTACAATTGGTAAGATAAATTTTCTCAATTTTACTTTATTGAGGCATATTTTAATATTATGAACCTACTTTCTTTTCTATGGTGTATCTACCACATTTTGATTTATTTATGATAATAATTTATTTAAAATCATATTTCTATTAAATATATATATATATATATATATAATTGTTTCATCCATATGATTATTTCCTAAAATGTATACCATTTCAACATACGATCTTACATTTTGGAAGTGTTTGATTAAGTGAGGAATTATGGATAAATATATATTATTTATTCAGTACATATATTTGTTTTTAAAGAATATTGATTTACGAATTAAATCAATTATTAAATATATAAGGAATTATTTGAACCAAAAAGTTATAGGTGGGCCCTAGTTAATGATAGCCCCTTG
Source organism: Viscum album (assembly GCA_963277665.1). Taxonomy (NCBI): domain Eukaryota; kingdom Viridiplantae; phylum Streptophyta; class Magnoliopsida; order Santalales; family Viscaceae; genus Viscum; species Viscum album. The sequence goes on along the minus strand of OY728156.1, from coordinate 2,108,818,110 downwards.
ATGCATCAGTAGTCTCATGATGCGAATCAAGTTAAGCTAACATTAAACAGGTTTTCACTTATAGTTTAAACCGTCATGTGAAGGATCTTGATGATAAAGGTATCATGTTCCTGGTAAACATGACATATGATAATTAAAATTTCCTTAATTTTAGTTATTATTATTATCCAGGATATTTTAACAATGATATTATCTCTGGATTCATTTCATTCTCAGTCATTATTTAAATGGCACGTGTTTAGTTATTTACCTTACTATATTGATTATTCCTTATATATTAATGTAGTAAAGTTATTTAAATGAAATGCGTGTTTAGTTATTTACCTTTTCATATTGATTATTCCCCATATAATTGTGATATTTAAGATATTTAAATGTAATATGTGTTCTATTGTTTACCTTACTATATTATTTTTTCTTATTGATTTATGATAGCTTCCACTATACTTAATCCTTACTAAGAATTTGATCTCACCCTTATTTTTTTCCCTTTCCCTTAGAATATATTAAGTGTACTATTATTTTTATGAATGGAAATTCTAGAGGGAATAATGTCATTCTCAAAAAAATTATGTTTTAATTTGTCTTTTCAAGTGTAATTTGTGAATAATGTATGTATCTAGTGTACCGAGACTACTAAACTATTTGGTCCATCAGGATGTGCTTCCTTGTATCTTACGACAATGTGATAGTGTAACCACTAACTCTGGGCTACTAGGGTTAGGCTCTTTATAGTTGGTATCAAAGCAAGTTTTTTATAAACCTTGGGAACTAGATTTATGAAAAAATTGATTAGGAAAGATAACCTTATGATATACATTGAGTATAAATATAGAAGAACATCCTAAAGTTTTGGGATTATACATTATGTTTTATATTGATATTTTCTAATCTAGTAGATTACCTTATTTAGAAATGGTTCCTATCTAAAACAATGGGAACCAAATCAATGAATGTAATCCAAATGGTAATAATAATCATTTCTTTTGTGGCTTTAAGCCAATATTTTGAAGTGAAGTAGTCTCACAAACATTCTCATAATATAAGGACATAGTATAATGTTATTACAAGATATATAAATAATTATATAAGTATTTTAACTTCAAAGGAAAGAGATAGAATAATAGGATGGTAGAGAAAAAGAAAAACAAATATAAGAAGGGAAAGATGGATTTTTCTAAATGTGATAATTCTGAAAGGAAACACTTTTCTAAACGCTTAATCGAAAATGGTTTTTTCTTCATGTTTGGATAAAAATGCCACCATGATCATGATTTCAAGGGCAAGAAATAATTTTCCAATGTTCAATTCTTCAACTATAAGGATATGGGGAAATACAAAATTGAATACCCCATGTGTCAAAGGAATATATCTCAAAATAAGTTAATGGATCATGGTAAAGATTATGAAATTACCATAGATATAGAAGAATTATTGATGTTATTGTCTTTGGATTCAAGAATTATGCTGTAAAAGTATTTTATATATGATATTTTGGTTATAATAATCATGAGATATGTATCTATTTTATTGTATCATGTCTTCTTTAAGGTTTTGAGAGCATATGTTGAATGATATTGATGACCAGGAATAATGATTTAGTGGAAAGTTTATCTTTTGGAAAGAAAATTATTGGGAAAAAATAACACTTAATATATGCTTGATGTTGAGATAATAATGATAAATATATTTTTATGGGATAATATTGGTGACCATAAATGTGGTTAGTGATTTTATGGTTTATGTTATTTTTTGTTGGGTTTAGTACATGTTTGGATTTAAGGAATATATTCAATAACTTGAGATTTTTTTGGAAGCATGCCTGTTTTCATTAAATTTTTAAGGTGATAAAGGTATTCATATATTTGGGATTTTATCATAATATCTAAATTATTTTTTCTGGATAATCTAATGTTAAGTTGATTTTATAAATTTTGTGACCTTCCTTCTAAATTTCTGGACTTTGAATTTGGGTAGATGTATTTTAAATGAGTCTTAAGGTTAAATACTTTTGGAATGGATTAACTTGAAATTTAGATAATATAGTTTGAGGTTAAAGTATGATTAAATACCATGTTCTAACCATTTTTTATTTTGGTAAATATTTTATGGCCGAAGGAATGAATTATGGATCATTTGATAAAATTGCTTCAGGTATAAATTTTTTTCATGAATATCCAACTCTAGGTGTACGAAATGAAGTGGAAATAGATCGATGCATAGCCAAAGGATGGGATTTTTATTATGACATAGAAAGAAAAATAGTAAGTTTATTTTTATCAATTTATTTATATGGATAGTAAATTAATCTCTAAAATCTAGGAAAAGGATTTTGGAACAAAAATATCATCCATTTACTTTTATTACTAACAAATAAATGGTATTTTAATTGATCATAGAGATACAATTTCACAATGGTTGAATTTACCATAATAATGTTTTCTATCAATATAAATCATAAATTGATTGATATATTTCTATTTCATGTTAATATTTTCACTTCCCACTAATTATCTTCTATCCAGAATCTGAGTTTTGTGGTGACGTTCACATTTTACTTTCCTACTTTTTAATAGGAAGATTTATTAACCCTTTTTACGAGGTGGATTTTCCATAAAGGAATTTTAGACTATAAAATTTTTATTTTCAAAGTAAAATTTAAAATTTTGAGGATTAAATTTATTTAATGAGTGGATAATGTAACACCCTGTTATTTTATGGCATGTCTCTTTTTAAATTTAATCTATTTGATAACTTATGTTACATGCAACACCCAAATTAAAAAAACAATGAAATATTTTTATGTGATCATTATAACATAGCTGTTAATTTTTTAGGAATGAATAGTATTAACCACATTATGAAATATATAATTTTACAACTCCTTTTTAATGTAGTAATTACTTCTTTGGGAATAAGAACTTAATTTTTAGTAAAATCTTTTTTTTCTTAAAAATTGTTTTCCCCAAAAGTGGTTTTATTTCTTTTTATGAGTAAATATTATAAAAGATTCTAGAAATTATATAAGTTTTATTTTAAAAAACCAATATAATTTTGAAATCATCACATTCAAATTATCTTATGGTGAATTTTTAGAAATTTTCTAAAAATGATTGATTTTCTAGCGAATAGTGAAAAAATCTGAATTTTATAAAACTATTATTTTATTTATAATAAAAAGTACATTTATGTTTTAAATTTTATTTAAAATTATGATAAGTGCTATTTAGTTATATGTAATATTATTAATATTATTTTAATAATCCTCATACCTTATTTTTTTAAAAGTACATTTTTTAGCTTAAAATGCATTTTTTAAGAAAACTGTTTTCGTTGCGTTTTGCAAGATTAATTTTAAATTAATTTATAAAATTTTGTGTTTAAAATTTTTAAAGATGGATTAAATATTTCAATTCAGGAGGTCCAAATTTATTATACAGGGATTTTTATTTTTTTTCCAAAATAAATAGCAACCTTGGTATTTTTTTTACCATGGTAAAGTGTAAATTGAGTAATTTAGGTTAAAAATTAAATGAAAAAGACAATAAAATGACCCTAAAACTTGTAATTATTTTATTAAATAATTATGTTTTTCCCATAATCATTTAAATTTTGGTTAAATGTCTATTTATGGCCATTTTAATGAGATTTTAATGTTTATAATGTTTTATTTAATGAAAAGTCAAAGATGTCACTTTCATGTTTCTAATAATTATAAATATTTTAATATGGTATAATTAAGAATATATATTTGACTATAAATATTATTTTTAAGGATAAAATATTTATATATGTTATTTTAAATTTTTTAAATTTTTAGTTAAAAAATAATTATGTTAAATAATTACACAACGATGATGTAATTATTCAATTAATGGAAAAATCAAATAAATGATATTAAAAATATTGAAATAATTATAATTTGAGATAATTAATATCTTAAAATAATTTTTAGGAACTTTACATATTATGAATGTATTAAAATATTTTTTTTAAGTTATCTTGTTTTATTTATTTTATTAAATTCAAATTAATGAATAGTTTTCAAAATTGAAATTATGAATATTTTATGGAAAATAATATTTTATTAAATGATATAAATTTCTTAAAAATATTAAATTCAGAAAAATTATTCTATATTATTGAAATTTTCATACATTATCCATTTATGGGTTATTTTTCATTTTATAATAACTATATTAACCTTGAATGAGTAAAAATCCATGTTTTCATTGTAAGTGTCCAAGAGGTTAAATACGGGTTAAAACCAAATGATAAGGGTCAAAATTAGTCAAAACTTATATAAATTTTATTTTATGAGAGTATTTCAACCCATAATTATCTTATATTATAAATTAATAAGTTTTTATCCATTTATAATTGAAAATTAATTTTTATTAAATTAATATTATAAAAAATTCATAAAGTTCCCCTCACTTCAATTATAAAAGGGCACCTATTCCTTCAATTATTTACACCACATTGAGACATATCAATTAACCAACATATTCCAATTTCCATTTAAAACTTACATAAACATTTTATAGAGGATATAGTCTCCTAAAAATACCGACCTTATGTCTATTATTAAGAGATATAAAGGAAGTTCTCCAAAGAACAGGTAATCATCATTACCAACTCTTTCATGTTTATTTGTTTTTATACTACCCATTCATGTGTTGTTTACATACTTAAATAATAAATCCATTATAATATATATAATGATATTTTATTATAATTATTATACAACCATATAAAACTTTTTCCATGTTATAAAATATGAAAGCACTATGCATGCGTACATACGAATTACTGTCTCCATGCAACGATGTAATTTTTCATCATCACCACATTACATGGATGGTACTAATGATGGAAATAAGGGATATATATGATAATTATGAAATTATATTTATTCTATAAAATTAAAATATCATCCATTTCCTTATCCATTCACAATTAAGGGAATGATACCATTGATCATGCGTACGTACAACCTACTATCTCCCTGATGTGATGTGTTCCATTTTTCATGTTCTAAAATCTAGAATGGTTTTAATACTATTTTTAATTATTACGTATGATAATTATAAAATTAATATAATTTTTAAAATTATGGATCTTTATCCTATGAAAAATAATTGGTACATCCATGAAATAACATGTATGAGACAACAAGACAACTAACACAGAAAACAATGAAAACAATGAAATATTATTAATAAACAGGTAATAAGATATTATAAAAGAATAAAATATGGTATTATAAATATAAATATGGTTCTTTAATAAATTATTAACATTATTTAAACCATTATACAAGATTTAAAATTATGAACAACTAAATGGAAGTGTGAGGTAATGGATTTTTAACTCTATTTCCATTCATTGGGTTAAGATTCTACTTCATTGTTTATATCATGATAAGTTTATGTGTGATATGAATTTTTTTATATTATGTTGTATTTTGACTTTTTTATTTGGATTTATATTTAATACATGTAATCGATACATTTCATTTACTCTCACTTCAATGATACGATCTTTGAGGTATATTTTGATGTTATGAACCTATATTATTTTATGAGGTGTACATGACACCCATTTGATATGATATATCATGAATTTATTTATTCTTATGATATTTAAAGATTTGTTAAATTTTATTCATTCACGTGGAATATGATTCAACTGTTTACAAGTGGTAACATGATTTGTCTCAATTTCACTTTATTGAGCCATATTTTAATATTATGCACATAATTTATTTTATATGATGTATATATATCCCCCTTAATTTATTTATGATCACAATTCATTAAAAATTAAATTTATATTAAATATACATATTCTTTTATTATGGTTATTATTATTTACTAATCTGTATACCATTTCAACATATGATCTTACATTTGGAAAGCATTTGATTGACCGAGAAATTATTGATAAATTCATATTATTTATTCAATACAGATATTTGTTTATAGGGAATATTTATTTATGAATTAAATTGATTATTATATATATGAGGAATTATTTGAAACTACAAGTGATGGGTGGGGCCCGGTTAATCATATCCCATTGATGCATCGATAATCTCATGAGGAGAATCAAGTTTAGCTATCTTTTAGTGGGTTTTTACCTATAGTTTAAATAATATTGTGTAAGGTATTAATGATAAAGATATCATGGTCCTAGGAAACATGACGTTAGAAAATTAACAATTTTCTTCATTTCAGTTATTGTTATTATCTAGGATATTTTCATAATGATATTTAATCTGGATTCATTCCATTTTTAGTTATTATTTAAGTTGTATGTGTTCAGTTATTTACCTTTCCATATTGATTATGCCTTATCTATTCATGCAATCAAGTAATTTAAATGACATGGGTGTTTAATTATTTTCCTTTTTGTATAGACCATTCTTTATATAATTGTGATAATTAAGTTATTTAAATGGAACATGTGTTTAGTTATTTAACTTTCCATATTGTTAATTCATATTTATTCATTATATATTTTGATGTACTAAATCCTTACTAAGCATTTGAGCTCACCCTTATTTTGTTTCCATTACCTAGGAATATATGATGTGTACTATGATTATTATGAAAGTATTTATTAGAGGAAATAATTTCATTCCCAAAAAATGAAATTATGTTTTAATTTTTGATTTCAAGTGTAATTTGGGAATCATGTATATATTTAATTTACCAAGACTACTACACTGTCTTTTCCTTTGAGATGTGATTCCTTGTATCTAATAACAGTTTAATAATGTAACCAATAACTCTAGGATACTAGGGTCAGTGTATTTACGTTGAGAATGATGTTTCTCTCCCTATCCCTCTATAGACCCCTCAGAAGTTATTCTCAAAATATTAAGAAGATCTTCCCAGTCTTTTATAAGTTCTCTATGATGGTGAGGGACTCTCTCTTATTATTTTTTTTCCAGTACTTTCTTTGTACTTATCCATTTTTATTTCCAAATTTATTTGTTGTAATTTATTTTTAATCATCCCATTACTATAATTATGATGACCATGTATTAGATACCACCTTTCAATATCATTCACCTCTTCTATAAACCTTTAAGTACACTCGTTATGCATCCAAAACTATCTAAGGGTTTTCCAGGCCAAACATTTTTATAGTGAATACCCATCCACATTTTCACTCCAGGGTATTCACCTTGTTGTTACTACCCATTATTGATTCTGAAAATCCATGTATAAAACCCACACTCTTTAATCGTGATATTAAATGTGATGTAATATATTCTTATGTTTAATGATCTTTGTGGCTCACAAATTCAGGTACATGATATGAATATGACAGGTGGGCTTGAAATTATATATCCCTACAATGCATTGGATGATGTATTTATCTCAAAAGATTCCTTGCATGGTTAATAGAAGGTAATTATAAGCACACTATGTTATTATGTAATGGAAGTCATCATTGACTTATGATAATGATGTCATGTTTTTATATTGTTTCCACATTCCCATGATGCCTTGATATTGTCATTTTATATCATGTTTTGATTATGATGTTATAATTCTCACCCATTTTATATCACCTTGATATGCCTATTGACTAATATGTGTTACTTTCATCATGTTAAGGTTTAATTATTCCCTTAATGGTATTTATAGCTCACTATTTTATTGTGTACTCTTCAAGGTTATCCCATGTAGTAATATATTATCCATGGAATATATGAGAATGTTTTGAAGTTTTCAAATAATGTTGTTATAACCATGTTTAAAGATAATGTGTTATATACCTAATTTATGAAAGATACCAGGCCTCAAAATTTTCTAGGATTGTATTATGTATATCTTTATGTAATAAATCATTAATTAAGGTGTATTAAAGATATGAGTTTTCATATTTTGAGAGGGGTTTTGGGTGATTAGGTAAATATTTGAGCGAGGTTGGGCTGACCACCATTTTTTAGTAGAAGGTAGCAGGTCACATTATGACCCATATGTTTCACTATGAAGGACCCTTATAGAGACATATTATTTTTTCATGATAAATATGGATATAACTTGATTAAGGGATTTTTTTGGTAGGTTTTGGTTATGTGAAATACTCTTAAATAATGGTCTCATCATGAAGGGGTGGGGGTTCCATGAAAAAATGACAATTCTTATGATGGATATGAGAAATATTATGTTTTTTCCCTTTGTTTTTCATAAAGGAAACATTCTTCATACTAAATACCTTAGGTAGAAAAAGGAAGGCCTACCATTAGGGGTGACATGGGTAGAGGGAAAAGTCACCACACTGTGAGGGAGAGAGGTCATTCCTTGGGGAATGGTCCTCACATTGGTGAGGTATGTCGTGTTTCTACCCATTGGGGTCACACCATCATGGTGATAAGAAAATGGATAACCCATTTTTCTAGGATAGTCAACATGATCTATAGGGGATCACCAAAACCTAGCCAATTGAAGGATCACCATAGTGAGACTCTCATGATAGCACCATAACTGACCTATAACCTTATTTTTTATTAGTTAAAGACCTATAATTTTAGTGTCATCCCATATTCGATTTTAAGTCAATCAAGGTTAAATAGAGGACCATTTAATCTAGATACATCCCCTCTATTACCTCATTTGATTATCCCTTGGATAGGGGAATTTTTTTAGGTAGTCCATAGAGAGTTTAATGTGAATTACTCCCTTCATTCCCTCTTGTTTTTATTACCCTTTGATAATTGATAATTTAGACGTATTTAGATAAGTATTTGACACAAATTAAACTAATGCATTATTTAATCAGGTAGAAATGATGATGATTCTATGTGTGATGAATATATGAGTTCTTAGTGGGATGAATGCACATAATTTCTCACCATAGTTAAAATTATAATTTACTATAATTTTTCTTGATTTTTAGATAAATTAGATCTAATTAACCACTAATCTAGTAAATAAATTAGGTATTTTTTTGGATTAGGTTTGAGATCATGTTAGGAGTATACCAAACCCCATTTATTTGGGTTTTAATGTTGTTATTCCATTAAGTGAGTTTTTAGGAAATTATTACTTATTGAAATAAATTAGGAAATAAATTATAAATTTTTATAATTAATTGGTTTGCATGTTATGAAATGATATAAGTGGTCGGTGTTGATACAAACTTGGAAAAGATTAGGTGATGGTGTATAATATTTCTTAAATGGAATGACTCTATGTATGATGTGGGTAGTACCTAAACATCTTCCAAAAGTTTATTCATTTTTATGTGAATTTGACATGTGATCTCATTACTCATGGGAGATAGACCTCATATATAAATGGTTTTTTATATTAAATTCCCATGTAATTAATAACGTGTTAGGGGCTAGGTTGGACGCTTTATCACTAGTTAGATACCTCAACCACTAAGGGTTGTGGAATTTATTTTAAATATATATAATGAGATACATGGATCCCAAAGGGGTATAAATTACATAAAATTAATGAAAAAAATAAAGTTTGGGATATATTGGGAGGAGTATCCTTGGTTTGGGGTAGGTTATTTAGTGATGTTTTGGGAAAATAGTCTCCTAGTGAATATGTCACTATGGGGGATAATATGTATTTTGATGTTTTAAGAGACCCGAGACGGGTAATTGGGCTTAGGATGAGACACACATATCCTTAGATTGTTTTATAACACTATTGGAATAGGTGTGGAAGTATCATGCCTATTAGAGGTAGGTGGTACAATAATATTTCTCACGTATGATGAAAACATCCATTGAGGATGGTTTTGATCCTTTTTATGTGCCATGGGTAGGATAAGTTTTCTTGGACTATATATTGAGTGATAGGAAGTTTTAATCTAGTTAATTGATTAAGATCCCATTTAAGGGAGATGTGAGAAAGGTCCAATGAGGATTAGGTGAAATAATAAATGACATTTCATCAGGATTTCAAGTTCCCTTGCTGAGGGTTTGCTCAAAACATCCCCGAGTTATTAGGGCTGAGTTATGTTACAAAATGGAATGAGTAGATGTATCATCCTCTTGATACTAGGATTAGTTAAGGTCTTGTGGGAAGAGATAACACTGAGGGAGTCATATATTCCTTGGTTCTAGTGATTATAGGTTAGGATGGATCTGAGGGGACCTAGTGGATTTTTAATGAGGAGTGACAATAATGAAAATGGGTTTAGTGTGATGTTCTTCTGTGACTATCACGGTCTTGAGGGGACTAACTTTTAAGGCTAGATCAATAAGGATACATGACTTGAGTTATGTTTCAGGCCTCTATTGAAGAGTCAAGGTTGTTTTCTTGAGAGGAAAACCTAGGAAATATGTGTTTGATTTGGACGAGTATCGAGCCTGACTATATGATATATATTTCTTGATCTGGAGTAGGTACACCCCTGAGTTCTTGAGGATATTATATATGTTTCTAGTTGGGGAGTAGAAACTACCCCAAGTTTCAACTAATAAGATATATCTTTCTAGTTTAGGAGATTGTGCACCCCTAATTTTTGGATAATGTGATATGTTTCTAGGGAAAGTTTCAAGGGTGCCCATGGTTTCTCAATGATTTGATGCAATATGTGATTTTAGTGTGGGGGAATTTTCTATAGGTTTATGATGATATGTTACACGATTCTAGGGTGTGAGATTCTAACCACAGTTCCTAATGATGGGTTATGTTATTCTAGGATGGGTTGAGCTATCCATTTAATTCTCAATGATGAGATATATGTTTCTAGGGTGGGGATAAGACATGTCCTTAGTTCTTGATGGTATGATACTTTTGATTCTATAGCACAAAATGGTTACCAACAAAGATTATGACTTATTCTTATAAAAATATAACACTGGAAAAATTTGGTATGGTCAATTCTAGGTGTCACCTTAGAACTTGAGAAGAAAAGATGATTATTTTATTATGATTATTTAGTTTAATTTATTTTATTATCGTAATAAAATAACATGCAAATAAACTAATATATTAGTTATGTTAGAAACACCATTGGTGGTGGAATACTTTGTTTTACTCAAAATTTACTCAACCATCCCTAGAACATTAGAACTTAAGAATCCTTCCTAATCACAGGTCCTGGTACGACCAATGATTGGGTTTGGATCATTTAGATGGATATATTAGATGGAGTTTGGATATTGGGATGAGGTGAGTCATGATGAAAGAAGTAGTTAACATGTGTATCTATTTACTTTATTAATTATATATATATGACTATATCAATAGGATATTAATTGGGATATATGATTTTATGCTTTCATATTATATTTGATATATCATGATTTTTGTTTATTGGATTGAAGGTACTTTGAGTATTTATTTTGGATGTTGTTTTGTTATTTCCATCACTGTTTAATTTGGTGTGTTGGTATATTCACCTCATTATAACACCATTTATCCTTTTTAATATTCACAACACTTTGATGTATGGTGAGGAATGCCTAACGTCATTTGATGTCCCTTACCCAGACACTTTTTAGTCTTATTGAATCAATGGGGTACCACAGAAAGAAAATGAAAAGTAATTTTTTCTATAATGAGTTGTTGTTAGAACCATAACATGAATTATTTGATTTATTTCTAATCATTTCAAATTAATTTGTTTCTATCTGAAAATAGTTGTAGAATAAATATAGCCAATTTTATCATTGTTTTATTACTAAGTTTTTGAAAAATTCAAGATAAGAAACCTATTCATGTAAGGTTTATTGAAAGATTATAATTTTTATTTTACAAAAAAGGAATTAATGGAACCCTATGCACATAATATTTATTTTATGGAAAATTAAATATTCATAAGGTTGAATAAATACTTTTTAAAGGTTTATGGAATATTCATAATGCTTTTGGAAGTCATCAGAAAGTTAAAATATGAACTTCATAAGGTTCATCAAGAATGTTATAAGTATTATCATAAGTTTGAGTAAATTTTTATAGTTTTAGTTTATAAACTTTGTAAGGTTTATCAGTGAACTTTTTAAGGTCTATTTGGAGTTCATAATGTTCACATTGAAAATTGTATGGTATAAAAATAATTTATTCAGCTTCGTACCCTTACCAAAATTTGTTATTCAGAAGGTAGGTGAATTTAATAAGGTTCATTTCCCTAATATTTTTCAATGTAGTATCATCACGAGCTATAGAAAAATGTTTAATTAGTCAGAAATTAGATTAATAATGCAGTACACTACTCATAGATATAATCAATATTATATCGATGGAAGATTGTATTCCAATATTTCTAGTGAATTAAAATGCATATGAATAAGTTCTTGGAAGCCCCATTGATTCCAATTAATATTATAAATCATAATATATAATTGATAACATCATCAAATTTGAAAATTAAAGCTGTTTTTTGAAACAATGATGGTAGTGACTTATTATAAAAGGACACAAATATTATAGAACATTAAAAAAAAGGAACTACCTAGTACTAATTTGACTAAATATCCAAAAAATTGATAATTAATATGTGGTAAGAATGAAAGAAAATTAAGTGAATTTCATTATGGTTTTCATGGGGGTTCCATATTCTAATATATGGAAATGTTTTAAATAAGAATAAGGATAAAAATAATAATAAATATTTGGGGAATAAAAGGATAAGTGGAAGAGAGACGAGTAAAGGTCACTATATCTATAAAAAAATGTCCATTAAAATAATAATAATTAAATATTATAAGAAAAACAAGTCACTCTTGATGATATGAGGTAGAAGAAGAAGAAATGAAGAGAATGATAACACCGTTACTAGTTTGGTGTTATTTTATGGTATTAAAAATATTGTAAGTAACCTATGTGTTGCATATTTCTTTATAATATTTTACCCAATGTGATTATAATATTTTAGGAAGAGGAATTTCTCCTAGGATCATAATATTTTCCTTCCTAACCTCTTATAATACCTATAGTGGATAGTATTTCCTCATAGTACATTAACACACCATCGATGTAGGATCATTTGAGAAACCATTAGTGTATAAATAGGTCGAAAATATTGTCCTCAAAATTATTCTTATATATTTTAATGTTGTGTGTATTCATGTTAATTAGTAGATTAAATATTTATTTCTAACATAAGGACAATATTCTGTGAATAAAAATAAAACTTTAGCATCCTAATTCACCCCATCATAGGATGTATTGGGAATCTAGTTAAATAATTTGTATTAGATAAATAAGGTTTAGTTTCTAAATATATCTTATTTTGTTTTCATATTTGGAGAGTATAGTGAATATGATTGGAATCAATTTATTCGAAAGGTTCAATTATAAAATCTAGAATAATAGAATTTTTTCTCACCTATGATCTATTGGTATTGATGTTTACATTACAGATATCATTGTAATATATATTATTGATGCATATGAATTTTATATTACTAGTGGAGATAGAACAATTCTTGATTTTGATAATATGATATGAAATGATTTATCTGTTTCACTATCAAATCAGATCTATATAAAGGTCATAAGATTCCCTAATATTAAGGCCATCTGGGATAAGTTGGTTAATATATAAAAAGGTGAGATCAAGTTCCAAGAATAAAATAATTAAGTTTTACATAATAATCTTGATTATATAAATATGTATCCATATGAAAATATTGATGGGTTCTTCAATCGTTTTATTGAGTTAGTCAAAGAAATGAAAGGACTAGGTGAATAAATAAAGGATGTGGAAGATGGGAAGAAAATATTTATAATATTTCCCCTATATAACCAAAATGATTTTAATATTGAAGAAGAAACATATTTTATCTATCACTACAAAACATAGAAAATACCATGATGTCCTATGAAAGGCAGGACATGCTTAAGGGAGTTCCAAATCATATAAATGCATAAATGGAATTCAAATCCATAAAAAAGCTAAAAATTTATAAAAATGGTTTTTAAAAGGATGATATAGATGATGAGTTTACATATTTGGTAGAAAGAAAGTTCAAAATAGGTTATGAGAAACTTACTAGAAAGCTACACTTGGCTAGATTTGGGCGTGGAATGGTAGGACATATTATAGAAAGAGTCATAAGGAATTTTTAGTGATGAAAGTGAGGTAGTATCCAAAAAATATCCTAAAAGAAAATTTATATTTTAAAGGGTATTCAGAAACAAAAGTTCCTATATTAAAATACTTTGAAATATCATTTTAAGAAAAAAATATTAATCTGATGAAAATTATTTAAAATAAGATGAAACTAAATTTAAATCAGATATAAAAGATTATATGATGGACGCTTCTAATTTCTTTTGAAAGTGAGAATGACCATCAACCTAAGGGAATGGTGAACCTGAAAGTTGAATTAGAAGGACACATTAAATAAGATGATATTTAAATGAATAAACATTAATAAATTAGTTAATTTTTGAATGAATGCATAGAATATGTGTATTAACTTTAAGTCGATATAGAATATCTATAAAGGGGGTTGGAAGACCAAACATATATTCATTAAATTTAAAATGGGGTGGTAGATTTTATACCAAAAATTTAAGAACAAGTAAATATTATTATTGATATTAATGATTTTATTTAGGAAAGACATAAGTGAGTTAAGTATATTGAAGAATAATTTGTTACTTTGAGAAGTAAACTTAAAACTGAATTAAATATAGGTGATACAACAATGAAGTTTCAATTTGGAAGGTTCTCAGATAAAGAACTGATGGAGAGATCCAAGTGAGTCTCATATAGATTTGAGATGGTTATATGAGAAAAGATACTCAATAATACATGAAAATTTTTGTTTGGTTTTGATACTTAGATATATCAAGTAGAATTTGTTTTATCTTAGAATAAAAGGAAGAATATTTTTTTAAAAAAAACTCAATTCTAGAAGACTAATAATCAACCAAATATTTTTTTCAAAGGTAAGATATAAGTAGATTGGATGTGAAAAAATGTCCCCCTTAATAAAATACCAATTTAGTGTGTGTCTTGGCAATATTATGACTTTTGATCTAGAGGAATAAATTTATTTGAGGGGAGAAGCACTTGGAAGTTAGGAAAGTTATATTAGACCATATCATTTATTATAAAGAAGAAAATGTTTTTATCGATACTGTTTTTACTATTCTAAATTTATCCATAAATCTTTTGATTGTTGAATAAGAGAAAACAAAAATGGATTCTGAGGAAATAAATTTCAAGTGAATTAAAGGAAAATATAACTTGAGGCCATAAATATAAATACTATCCATTTGGAAAATATGGTGAATATGTCAATTACATCTATTCTGGATAAAAGAGGGAAATTTTATCTAATAAATCAACACCATTTACTCTCTATTGTAAGGAAAAGAATATGTGGTAGAAGGAAAATCTAGCTATTTTTTTACTCAAGGTGATAAAAAATAATAGTGCATTGATTATCAATAGTGGGTTACCACCAAATATGACTTTTAAGGTAAATATCATTAAAAATATGAAGTAGAGAGTTGATGATATTGTTCATTTTAGAAATGATGGAGCCCTAAAAATATACAAGAGTGGAAGAAAATAACTGATAGTTGATTAAATCAAGAGCATAAAAGTTATCTTAGTGGATGGATTGAGGAACAACTATCGGGTCAGTTAAGAAGAAAAATGGCCTAGAGGGAGGGAGTGTGAATAGAACTTTTAAACATTAAATATTACTATTGAAACTGAATAAATAATTTAAAAAAATAATCAATTAGATTTATTATTTCATATAATAATGGTGTAATATAGTCTTGTGTTTTAAAATAAAATGCTGTGGGAATAAAATAAAATAAAAATATTTTTATAGAAGTTCAAATAGAAAAATCCTACATCTACTCTTAACTTTTCATTACTCAGTGAGATGAATGGTACTCACTAAGAAACCTCACTTTTAAATGGCGTGATTACCTTTTTAAAATTATTACCCATTGTCACTATGAGGTGTAACCAAAAAACACCTAACTTTTTATAAAACAAGGCACAATTAGAAGCCCTACTTTTTTTTCAGGATTTATAACCCAATGGCCAACATTTTGGAAAGATGGTATAATAAATATTAGACATTATTTTGTTTGGGAAAATCATAAACCAACTTATTACATAACAAAAAATAAATATATAGAGTGAAATGTTGATAAAAAGTATAAAAATATAAATAAAATAATAGAGATAAAGAATAGAATTCTAATGAAACTTTTTGATCTATTGAGAAAAATAATGAATATTAAAGTTCCCTTATGATAAAAAACTATGGAATAATAGTTATATAAAATATTCAAAACTTTTAAATTCTTATGTGACTATCATGTTTATCATCACTATGATTTGAATCCCCCTTATATTTTATCAAGTTGATAAGATCACATTCCAACAACATGTTCATCAATTCCATTATCTTCATTATGTGGATTTTTCTTGAGAAAAAATAATAGGATTCCATAGTGAGAAATAATAATAAAAAATAATATTATTGTTTAACTATTCATGAAAAATACCCCATGATTACTTCACTTAAAAAATTTAAAAACACTAAGAATAGATTTTTTAGAATATATATATTTGAAAATTCAAGAAAACATATATAAATTATCATATAAATATACAGTAATTAAAAAAACTAAAATAGTTAGAAAATAGACCATTAAAAACACTTAAAAATGAAAAAATAAATTTTATATATTTTATGAATTTGAAATAATCAGAGGTATTAAAATATAAAGAATTTAAAAACAAATTGAATGACTTTAAAATATATTATTTGACTTTGAAATAGATTGAAATAATTTTCAAATGATCATATAAATTTGAAAATCATATGAATTTTTAAATCACATGAATTTTAAAATGACCATATGACTTTTCAAATCATATGATTTTAAAATAAGTTTTGAATAATTCCACTAAACCCACAATTATTCCTATAATGGGCCTGGAATTTCCAAATATATAGAAAAAAAACATACCATGAAAATTTCTCGGATTAGGTCTTCTATATCAATATATTTTGATTATCTATTAAAAACACTATGAACAACACCACAAATAATTAAAACACTATGGTTGGGATAACCATTTATCATTGGAATTTATCTAACATAAAATGACCTATACTATGGTGTGATTTACAAACATTGACCATTTTTGGGTGATTAAGTCACCTAGTTTGATTTTTCCTAAATTTTGAAACACCCATGGCCCTTGAAAGCACCAAAGGATAAATTTTCATTTTCTTACATTTTGTGAAAACATTATCTGTGATAAGAATAAACATTATTTTAATAATTTTTATAAATATTAGCTTACATTACTATATTAACATCATTCATATTCCATATAAATAAGAAAAATGTTTTCATAAGAATAATTTATATTTTATAAATCATTTTAAGTTTTAATAAGCATGAATTTAGATTTTGTGTAAACCTCTGTTTATACTTTTTGAAAATCATAAAAAACACAAAGTAAAAAATTATGACTCCAGAATCCTTTATGAAATATTATGAACACTATTATATACACATGAACACATAAATAATAAACATAATGTGATTTAATAGTGTCAGGGAAAATTATAATTATCTATTTAAACATGTGAAATATTTTTAAATAACGTGAGTTATTTATAAAATTCAAAATAAAAAAACATTAACATAGATATGTCTATTAACCAAACTTAACACTAACACCCCATATTTTTGAAATTACAAAACTAAATGAGAAATAAAAAAATTCTCTCATTTTTTAAAGTTGATGAAAAAGTTAACAAAAAATATATAAAACAAAAAAAATACATGACTTTTAAATTTTTAGAGTATTGAGGTCAATAAAAAATTAAAATGCTAAAATTTTAATGAAGATATAGTCAAATATAATCAATTCAAAAAATAAAAATATTTAAGCTCCACCTAAATTATCACATATAAAACATTAATAAATAGAGAAGAAGATATGAAAAATATTTTATCTGAAAAATTTATTCTTATAGAAAAATTACTTAATGAAATATATTTTTTAAGAAATGAGTAAAATTTTAAATATTTAATCAATTCCAAAAATATTTAGAGAAATATGTAAAGTATATTTTCTTGAAACAACAAATCAGTAATTTAAATTAAAATTTCCCCAAATTAACAATAAGTTTGAATAATTCTATGAACAAACATAACTTTCTTAAATTTCTTAGCATGATGAGGTTTAGTAAAAATATCAGCTAATTATTATTCATTTGAAAAAATTTATAAAATAATATACCCATTGTTTACATGATCTCTTATGAAATTAAATTTAACTTCTATATATTTAATATAGAAAGATGTAAATGATTTTCAAGGAAGAAATAACACTACGATTATCATATAAATAGTAATTATATAAAAAACAGTATAATCACACAATGTTTTTTAAAATATATATTCTAATTCTAAAAACTAGTAATAAAAAAAATTCTTATATGATTATAGGGATAAAGAAATTGATAGTTTTTTAAAACACCAAGAAATAAAATTTATTCAATGAAAACAACACATAACTGATGCACTTTCCCAGTCAAGGCTATAATCTCCAAAAATAGAACTAAAATATGATAATAAGTCAAATTTTTTTATTAGAGTAAAATAAATCGATAATAATATTTCCTTTAATGTATCTGACATTTTATTTAACAATATTAAGGTGTCATTTCCTTAGGATTAGGCTAAAATCTAGAACATAAGAAAACTAAAAACATTATATCAGGTCTATATGTATGAAAATAAAAAAAATACATATGATACCTCTATAAAATTTAACATAAATACATTTTCCATATTCATCTAAATCCAATATATAAAGTGTACTCACGTTTGTTTTAAAATTTTTACATGAATACAAACCAAAACTTTTAAAAAGTTTTCTTACACACTTATATTGATTTTAAAAAAATACCATATTTTATTTGAAAAATTTAACGACCAAGAAAAAAAATTAATTCGCCCGTTGAGAATATATCAAATTTAGAATAAATAGAATTATAAAATCCATCGCATGAAAATTCACTTGAAGAAGAAAACATAATATATTCAAAATGTATTTTGACAATTAATATATCATTATATGTTTTCTTAGTAAACAATGGAGGATCAAAATTTCCTTTAACAAAACCATTTTGTAATAGTTTTTTTAGTATATCATACTAAGATCTAAGGTCATGATTTATACCATAAAAATCTTTAGACAATTTGAAATCGTGATTCATAAGTATCTCATTTTAAAATAAAAGTGGTTGATTAACATATACCTCTTTAGAAATTATTCCACTAAAAAATATAGTCTTAATATTTCTTTAAAACAGTTTAAAATTTTGAAAACAATTAAAAATAAAAATAATTAGAATTTATTCTATTATTACAACATGAGGAAAATAATCTTCAAATCCAATTCCATATTACTGAAAATATCCATAAGAAACTAGTCAATATTAATTTTTAACTCTATTAGTTGATCCATCCATCATATTTTGAATAGTACACTTAGTTCATATGGCATGTTTATCTTTATCTAGTTCAAATAGTTTCAAAAATTTCTTTCTTTCAAATTTATTAAGTTCATAAAACAGAGAAATAGACTAATTTGAATCATTCAAGTCATTATTAAATTTTATAGGAAAAAAATTATCAACAATTATTCTTGATTAAACATTTTCCATTATATTTTATATGGAATGATCTCTAGGAGTTTTCCAATTTCTTTGATCAAATTTAGAAGTGATATTATCCCACTAAATTGTTACATTATCATTTTATGGTTTATATTCACCATATTTAAACTCTTTGAATTATTCTTCAAGATCAACTAAATATGACTTATATTTATCATTATTTTCAATAAATTTTACAAGCACTAATTTTTCAATAGTCATATTTCTCTAATAACATACTCAATAATATTAAATATTATTTGTGTATCCAAGAAATATATATTTATCATTTTTATCAGTAAACTTATCTATCTTATACATAGTATTTATAATAAAAATCTTAGACCCAAAAACATTAAAATGACCAGTCTTGGTTTCTTAAGTAGTTCATAAGGTGTTCTGTTTTGAAAGGGATAAATAAAAAATCTATTTAAAATATAGAATGTTTTATCAATATATTCTTAAATAAATAATTTTTCTATAATAAATTCATTAAGCATGGGTTTTTCCATTTCGTGAATAGTTTTATTTTTCTTCTCTAAAACACCATTTTGTTATGGTGTTCTATGACCAGAAAAATTATGAAAGTATCTATTATTTTAACAAAATTTTCCAAATTATTAAAATGTAAATTAACCTTGTTTATCAATTCTAATAGAAATTATTAAATATCCCTTTTGGTTTTTAATTAGTTTACAATAAGAAATATATGTGTTAAATGTTTAACTTATATGTGTTAATAAAAAGGTCCAAGAAAATCTACTAAATTCATAAACAATTAATTTTTTTCATTCATAATCTATAATTTTTAATAGGGCCAAATAAATCAAGATGTAATATTCCTCAAAATCAAAATATGTTAATGTTGTTAATAGATCAGAATATTTCATTATGATACTTAATATTTAAACAAAAATCACAAAAAATAACTTAGCTGATTTAATATTGAGTAGGTCAATAACCTATTCATGTTTGGCCAATTTGTATAGATATAGAGAATGAACATGTCTCTACCTTCTATGTCAATTATCATTATATGTTTCTAAAATAGTTAACAATTTATAGTCTTCTTATTTAGTTTAGAAAAAAAAATGTGTATATATTCTTATTATTATTATAGGTATATAATATTAAAACAAACCAAACATGCACTAACCCTAGTACAGATGTGGTTTATAATTAATCTCTCCCCAAAAAAATAGTTAAGCACTTAGATGGACCATATGATTAATGGGCCAAAGGCTCACTAGGATGGAAGCCCAATAGATGACATAAAGTCCTTGGGTAATTTTAATACTTAATTTTTTTCCAGTTTATTTTCCAAAACTAGGACACATCTCATTATCTCTCCCTATACTATTGTTCAATTTAATTATCCCTCCACTACCTTCAGCCTTCCACTATTTCCCACCAACATTTATATACGGGCTTTCCGCTGGCTGCTGAGCATCTGACCCCTAACATCTCTACCCGTTCCGTTGAGTGGGGTCCCTTTCACCTAGAGGACCACATCAATGCCATTTTTATCACCTTACTTTTAGTGGCGGACATATTCCATGGTGGAACACCACCATTATTTACTATCAGTACTATAGCCCTAATACCCCTTGTCATCCGTCATAAGCCTTTCCATATAGCGTGGCACCTTTTACTAATTTCATAATGAATTATTCCCTACTTCTTTATGAGACAATACTTCTCACATATCTAAAATAGGTCCATATACACCCTCTATCAATTTAATTGGTGGAAATGATAATTATTTAGGCATAAAAGTCCCAATGGGATGCATTGTGGTTAGAGCATGTTCCACTCAAATTGGAATGTAAATGAAAATATTATATATTTTTTCTTTTAAATTTTTATAATATAAAACATAGTTTTCTTTAAAAAATAAAAATTTGTCATCTTATAACTTAACACTCATTCATTTATCACAAAGTTGTGAAATAATTATTAATTTGAGTTTTACTTCTTTTACATATGGTACTTTCAAAATAATAAAAAAATTTAAAACTGTAACCTTTCTAAACCATTTAACCCAACCATTAAAATTATCTCCAAATGTGACCAGTCTAGCATTATATGAATTGAAAGATATAAAATTAGAAATTTCACCAGTCATGTATTTGAAACAACCACTTTCCATACACCACAAATATTTGAGGAATAAATGGATGAATTCTTAAAATCAATCAAGTAAAATATTTTTTGGTACCCTTTCTATCTTAAGTATAATTGTATTTTTAGTATAAAATTTAAGAACCCAAAAAATTTATAATTATTTTTGGATTTTTAGAAAATAATTATTTTAAATAATTATTTTAGTTTTACCAAATGATTGATTAAATGTTAAGGAATTTTAATTGTCCAAATGATATAAAATATACCCTTAAAACATTTTATATTTAAAAATTTTATTTTTAAACTATTCAAAATTAATGTTTTATTAATTCTTGGTTGTAGAATTTATAAAAAAAAAATTTATTTTTTATTATCTTTCATCATAGAAATCATATTATCATACTTCTCCTAACATTTAAAAAATTTAGATAGATCATCCTACAACTTTAAAATTTCATATTTTGACTTTTCATTTTGCTTTTGAATAACTTCTAAATCATCATAGTCTTTATCATTCAAATAGGAAGATCTATTTCTTAGTTTCTTATTTTCATGTTTGATATTTTTATATTCATTCTAATATTTTTTCACATCATCCAAATTTAATTAAAATATCCTCTTTCTCTATCTCTATAATTTTAAAAAAATATTTAACTCCTTCATTTTCAAATTTGATTTTATCATTAATTAATATATTTTACAATAATTTGGAATAAACTTCATTTTCTCTTTTTCATTATTTAAATAATAAATATTATTATTTTTTTCATTTTCCTCATTGAAATTATTATTTTATTTAATTACCTTCCTATTTTAATTTTTCAATTCTCTATATAATTCATTTATTCTAAAAATATCTAGCTGAAACATTTCATTTTTGTTTAATTAATTATTTAACTTCCATTTTAAAATCATAGTTATAAACCGAACTAGAATAATAATTACTGCTTACATCATTCATAGATCTTGCTATCAAACATAGTTCGGATAATTCTTTCCCAATCTTTGAGTCATCACTACTTGAGTAAAAATATTTAGTGAAAATCTATCCATCCAAAAAAGGGCATCTTCTCTTTATTTTTATATTTCTTATATTTCCTTTATTATTTTAATTTTGTAAAAATTAAACTTTATTTGACCCTTTTTCCTCCACTCGTAGAAAATATATTCGGAAAATTTATTTTATTTACTTCCATTAACCTTCTTACTTACCTTTTGGTCACCTATTTGATGATTTATTCTAGGATGATTCTTAAAATATTTCATTCTTTTTATATATTTATAATGTTCTATATAAATGTTGTATATTTCATATTATTCACTTTTTTGTAGATCAAAGTTATAATATTTAGTAGAAAAATTAATATTATATATCAATGTAATACCTTTATTTTTTAAAACCAACTTGTAAACACTATTTTTTAGTTTAAGTTCATAGTACAGTAAAGAACCGATTAGTTAATCAAAAATATACCCTTTAAAGTTATCGCTTCCATTAATTTTAACTTTATTTTCATCCCAATTATTTGGTAGTTTCTTTAATACCATTTTACTATAATAGTGTTATCCAAAGCCTCTCTAAGAACATTCATACTATTGATAATAATTGTGAATCTATGTAACATCTGATTAAAAGATTTATCTTCTCCCATTTTAAAATTTTGGTACTCCACAT
Source organism: Viscum album (assembly GCA_963277665.1). Lineage (NCBI taxonomy): Eukaryota > Viridiplantae > Streptophyta > Magnoliopsida > Santalales > Viscaceae > Viscum > Viscum album. Next base: position 2,108,794,660 of record OY728156.1, on the reverse strand, counting down.
GAAGTATTCCTTTCCTTTTCTTTTAATATTATCTGACCCGTAGTGAATTACTTGCAATATTATCCATATGCATAGAGTTATATTACAAGACGAGACTTGTATAAACACACTTTTTCTTACAGAACAATATAATATATTCAGTACTTTATAATTCAAAACATAATTTAACATATCATTACCTATAAGAGCATTTAGACCATTGTCTTAAACCTTATAATTCTAGGATATACAAGTTATCATAATGAAAATAATGGACAGAAAAACCAATATCCAAAGGAATTAAAACATGATACTAATTTTTTGACTAGTTAATATGAAAAAATGGTCTTTGGGGGGGGGTGAAAAATAAAAACATTTTAAAATTAAATCATATTATTTAAACTCAATAAATACTTTGAAAGAAGTAACCAAAAATAGTTAATATTACATGAATTAATAGTTTAATGTAGTGAAATGATCAAAAATAAAATTTAATGAAAATAAAATATTTTTTTTATAGTACTACTAATCAAAAAATCCTACATGCAGTCTTCAATATTATTTACTTAGTGAGAATAATGATACACACTAAGAAACCTAAATTTTGAAATGTGTCATAACATTTTTATAACTCATACCCTTTCCTCAATTAGAGGTAAAACCAAACAAAACCTACCTTTTTACAGACCAATGCATAACCATAGGACCTGAATTTTGTTTAGTATCCCTAACACAAGGACTTATATTTTGGTTATGTGGTACAACCAATACTATAATTGTTTCTTTGTTGAGAAAATCATAAACTGCTACTTAAAACACAAATAGAAACTATAATGAGTATAATGAAGAAAACCTATATGAAATTTTGAATAATAGAAGATCATTGAAGATTAAAATTCTTATATAAATATATGATCTCTTGAAAAAAATAATGAAGGTTGAATTTCCTTCACGATCACAAAACAATGAATCAATAGTCATAGTAGAGATTAAACACGTTTCAATTCTCATTCAAATATCATGTGCGTCACCACCTTGATCCAAGGCCTCTGTGTTTTTTTAAAGTTGTTGATATCACATTAGAATAGCATGTTTATAAATTACATGGAACTCTTAACATGGTATTTTTTTGAGAATAAATCATAGCATTCCATATTTATAAATAATAATAACAAATAATATTATCGTATTCCTATGCATGAAAAAATACCACATGAATAATTTACTTAAACAAATCAAAAAAAATTGAATAGATTCATTAGAATATGTATATATTTTATAATTAAATAAAACAGATATAAAATATCATATAAATGTGTGATAATTATTAATATTAAAATATTGAGAAAATAGAACTTCAGAATTCACTTAAAAATGAAAAAATAATTTTTTTAGATCATACGACTTTGAAATAGATCGGTATAATTCAAATTGTAAGACTATAAAAAAATATTATATCTTTTTAATAGATCATATAACTTTTAAATAGATTATAAAACTTTTCAAACGATCTTATAAATTTGAAAATCCAATGACTTTACAAATCGTATGACTTTTCAAATGGTCATATGACTTTGAAAATCATATGAATTTAAAATAAGTTTCAAATAATCCCACTACTCCCATCATAATGCCTATAGTGGTCATTCCACTTCCAAACATACGGAATAAAGAAATATACCATGAGAATTTCTGTAATGTGGTATTCTATATAAACTCATTTTGGGTATCTTTAAAAAATACGGCGAACTACACAACGACTAAGTAAAATGATAAGGTTGGGAATTCCATTTATCACTACAATTTATCCAAGTAAAAATGGCTAATAATGTGGTGTTGTTTAAAAAAAATAAGAATCTTGGGTGATGAACTCACCCAAAATTATTTTAATTGGATTTTTAAATGCATATTTCCTTTTAAATAACCCAAGTTCAGATTTCCCATTTCTTACACTATGTGAAAAAGTCATATATGATAAGCATATCATTTTTATACTTTTCATAAACATTAGTTTACATTTCTTAATAAAAATTATTCACCATGTATGTAAAAATGAAACATGTCTACATAATTATCATCTATGTATTCATAAACATAATTTTAAGTTTGTGTAAGCATGAATTTAGAGATGTGAAACTTTATAAATACTATTATAACAAATTAAACACTTGAAGAATAAACATATTATGATTTAAAAGAGATGTGACAAATTATAATTATCCATTTTAACATGTGATATGGCTATAAATAATGTGAGAAAAATGTGAGTTATTTTTAGAAATAAAAATAAAAAACAAACATCATTAAAAATATCCCAATTAATCAAAGATAACACCAAGAACAACCACCTAATAATGAGCTACCCTTGTGACTGTGGTCTTTAGGTCACTTTCAATTTAAATTTATAGTTGATCAAAAGAAAGGCTGAGAATTTCTTCCTGAATGGTTAATGAATAAACATGAGACTCTATCATGTGGATAACAAAAATAAAACATGTTTCTTCATTATGTGGGAAAAGAATAATTTATGAAACAAAAGGTTGGGACATATTCAAAATAAAAGTATAGTTAATTTGTCAAAAATGAGAGAAAAAATAGACAAACCTAATATGAAGCGCATAAGAGAGTGGATGTGTGATGCATGTATTCTTAAAAAAATGGTATGAAATCTATTTTAGAAAAATAAGAGAGCATCTTACTCACTCTATATAGTCAAATGGTGGAATCAAATGATGAATAACGTGGCTAAAATGATTTTTATTAATGTGATATATATCATCACTATTGAAAGAAGTAATTTTTTTTGTAATATGTACTAAAAAGAAAATTTTTATAATCCTCATATAATAAAAAACACCCTACAAAATATGGCATATAATAAAGTCATCATTGGAGAAATTTCATGTTTTTATAAGTAGATTTTATATGAAAATAAAATAAAGTAATTAATATAATAATGGAAATACTACAATTGAAGCAATTTTATTAGGCTACTCTATGAAGAGTAAAACCTACAAGTGATCCTACAAAGGGTTGATAAAAATTATCAAGAAAAATGATATGAAATTTATCGAGGATAGAGTTGTAAAAAATTATATAAAAGCAACCCTAGATGAATTTTATGAAGAAGACAATGAATTTGGTGAAAATATTTGGATTTTCCAATGTTACCCAAAAGATAAAGGTTCTAAGGATGAATTGGAGGAAGAAACATAAATTTAAGAAAGTTATTCTAGGACTTATGTAATAAGAATGGGTATAGAGGGAGATATATAAAATCTTTTTTCAAATAAAACATCAACAACTCATATGCGAAGAATATGGTCAATAGATATTGCCACTCTGCAATCCACTATGGAGATTGAGTCATTTGGAGAAGCTATGAAGGATAAATCATGGGTAATAGAAATAAATTAGGATATAGAGACATGGAAACTTGTGAAGAGACCCAAATATCACAATTTAATTAAAACAACATGATTCTTTCAAAGTAAATTTTTTAAACATGGAACTGTGGTTCGAAATAATGTTTGGTTTATGTGCAAAGTCTAGGAAAATACTAAAATAATAAATATTGTAAAACATTTAAATTGGTATCCCTACTTGATTCAATACAACTCTTTGTAGTAGTGACTATCCAAATAGGCTACATGATCCTTCAAATGGATGTTAAAAACGTTTATTTAATGGGGTTATTAAATAGGAAGTATATATTTAATCATAATGATTTTTTTGTTCGGTAGTGATGAAAGAAAAGTATAATAATTGTAGAAAGTGTTAAATGGTTTAAAATAAGAACCACATAGATGGTATGATTTTATTGATTCATACCTAAAAAAATCAATGTTTAATATATGGGGTGTTGATCATAATTTATTTGTGAATTTTTTTTGATAAATAATAGTCCCTGGTACTAGTGTATGTTGATAAAATTACTCTATGATAATGAATAGTTCATGTTAGTGGTGTATGTAGAAGAAATTTTTTTAGAGGGATCAAATAGAAATTATTGGAATAATTTTTTAATCTTATGAGTTCATAATTATATATTTCTATGATCCCAAATTTTATTTACTTTTTGGTATTGCAAGATATTCAAAATTGGAGATAGGCATTGATATTATCGTATAAGTATACAAATAAGTTGATCACTAAATTTTACATGCATCACTAAAAAATTAAATCAAAACTAATTGTAGGTGGAACCAATATTTGGAAGTAATGAAAAGGGAAAATATTGGATCATAGGCCTCTATAGAAATATTATTAGAATCTTGATTTATTTAACAATAAATCATCTTTAAAATGATTGTGTTACTAGTTTAACAAACCAATTTTAAAGAAATATAAATAAAGAATAATTATTAGCAGTGAATAGAATTATGCAGTACATACTAGAAAATATCAATTATAGTATACTCTTTAAGGTAGATTATGATCATAATTTATTTTCCTTGTCTTATGTTGACTAGTATTGTGATTTGGTGGATATAAATTCCACAAGGGTAGGTTTATTTGTTATTATCACTAATTGTGTAGTCTGGTAGAGAAAGAAGTAAGAAAGAACATACCTCGGTAAAATTGAGGTAAAATACAAATCTATTACCAAGGCATGAACACAACTTCAATGGATAAAACAAAAACTTTAATATTTAAGTGAAAAATTGTAACGACCTATGGTTATATCATGTTGCCACATGAGTTCCCTCGAACTCACAGAGAATTATATTAAGAACACTTGAACTAAACACATTGAAAACTAATATCATTTTATTAATTAAAATGTGGGGTAATGAATTTTCAAGGAAGTGTGTGTTGGGACAGAGAAATAGGTAGCATATATCATGACCAAACCCTTTTTACACTAGTATTTGACAAAAATAAGTTAAACCTAAGTTTTTAACCACCTCTTACAAACCAAGGAGGTTTTGAAGTATCTAAACTCTCCATTATATATCACAATTTATTTTTTTTATATTTTTTCCATGTTCTTATATTGTATTGAAATTGGGAACAATGGGTTACCTATGGAGAATGATGTAAGGAAAGAGGAGGAATGATCTGAATTTTGTAGACTAAATTATAACCATTGATATATTCTCTTATTTCTTACACATAGTTGTATCTAACATTTTATTAAAGAGTACATTAATGATAATTTTCTTTGAAGTTTGGTGGAAATTCCAAAATCCCAACAATATTAAGATATTAAGAACCCACATTTTAATTTTATTTCCAAAGGGGGAGGAGAGAAGAAATAGAAGAAATAGGATACTCACATGTAGGGGAATCATTTAAGAAGAGTTTAAATCTATAAGGTCAAATTATGGAGTAAGATCACGAGAATGGAGGATATTTTAGTGTAATATCTTTATCATGGTTCTTGAGAATTGATAAAAAATAAAAAGTGTGAGAATATTGGAACCATAGATGGCATTATTGGACTTTCCCAATCATTTCAAAATAACTAGGTTTATATCATGGAATATTTTTGGAAGAAATATGGATATGTTAATATTTGAAGGATTTATGAGTCTTGAAAAATGCATGAGAATATCTTAGTGCATGTATGGTTTATTAAAAAATTGTACGACCCATTTTGTAGAAAAGTAATGAAATCCACCCTTTGTTCATACGACTCATTTTATGGAAAATTAAATCTTTATAAGGTTAATTTCCCAATTTCATATATTAGATGTAATCTTTATATGGTTTATGGATGATGCATAAGGGTAAAACATAATGTCAATTGGGAACATTTTAAGGTTCATCATAAGGTTGAGAGAACATCATAAGGTTGGTAGATAAACTTTGTAAGGTTTATCTGTGAACTTTTTAAGGTTCATATGGAGTTCATAAGGCTCACACTAGACTAGGTCAGATATATCAAATGTTTCAAGGTTCATTACCTTTTCAAAATTTCACATGAAAGAAATAAGATAAATTAAATTCCATAAGGATCATTTCCTTGGATTTTTTTTATGGAGGATCAGTAAGAGTTGTGGAAAAATGTTTTATTAAGTATGAAATATGATCAACAACAAGAATAAATACCCATAGATAGAATAAAGATTATATTGATAAAATATTTTTATGTTATATTTTCAGTGAATTAAAATGAATATTTTCCAATAATAGGGAACCATGTGGATTACAATGATTGTTATCAATAATAATATATGATTGATAACTCAGTCAAATTTGGAAATGGAAGCTATAATTGTTTTTAGAATAATTAAGAACATAATTTATGATGAGATATTATGAAGACTATGGAACATAAAATGGAAGGTAATACCTAATTATGACATCAAAAATTTTCTATAATAAAAATATTGGAGCTTTCATATAATGAATATGATAGAAAATAAAGATAATAACACTATAGTTTTCACATGGGTTTCTATATTAAGAAATTTTGAATTGTTTTAAATTATAATAATAATATTAATGAATATTTAGGGAATAAATAGATAAGAGGAGGATAGTGGAGTTGAGGTTAATTAATATATCAAAGAACATATGTTTGAAGAATAAGTTTAGATTTTTATGCCTTCTAAATGAGTATTTTAAATTTTAGGAGTAGATAAATACCAAAAAATGTTATTATTTTCTTCATAAAGAAATTTAGAATCATGAGATCTGGTCATATGCTTCATGTGACCTGCTCATGATAAAGTGAACCCCCTTCAACAGGCCCTCCGGATATCATGAAATCATCTAGATAATTCTCCCTGATCATGGGAAGCCTCATCAGACTACCTACTTAATAATGCACAGTCCCTCAGACGAATCTTCTTGATCACGTGAAATGGCATCTTATTTTTTTTGAAATAAACCTATGTTGTTTATATAATAAAGGATGAAAAAAGTTGAAGCTTCATGGGAGAATATTTATTATTGATTTTCATGTGAAGGACTGATGTAGTTAGTGTGAACATTCTGTTGATCATGAAAAATCCCAAGGGACATGTAGGCTTCATCAATTTAAAGGACACAAGAAATTTTTTTATTCATAATGAGAAGGATTTTAGACATATCCATTTTATCATTTGATGGTGTGATAGATAACTAAAAGATAAAAATCATGTTATTTAGAGAAAAAATATAAAAAGGGGGTAACCTTATATGAAGAAGAGTTACACCATTTTTCATGCGAAGGGTTTATGCACTACATTTCATTAGTATATTGATCACATGAAGGCCCTCAAAAATTTCATCCTGATCTTGATAAGTCCTATTGACATGTCAAATTAATCATCGGAATTATATACAACATGTCCTTTTGATCATGTGATGGCCATATGGACAGGCAATTGGAAAAATCTATAGTCTTTATAAAATAAAATTAGAAAATGGTGGAGGAATCACATGAAGGTAGTTATATTTATTTTCATGTGAATTAATTATATGCTTCATGTGATATGTTAATGATCATGAAAATACCATCAGATAATCCTTCCTTGATCACATGGAAGCCTCTTGGATATGTAATATGATCTCATGAAGACTACCAGGCATGTTGTCCTGATACTATGATGGTTATTCGACATTTCAATTTGAATATCAAAAATCCATTTGAAAATACACGGTTTCAATAAATGTGGAAATGATAGGATTATCATGTGGTTTATATTTATCATGCAATGAGAACTTGACGTCATAGATGGCCTGTAGCTAGATCACCCGAAACACATGGTGCAATACTCCCTCTGTTGACTCAAGCCCATATATGATATTTAAGTGCCAAGTGAAGCAGTATAGATCCGAGGAAATGATGCCTTTAAATTCCACCACAAAAAAAATGCATGCACATAGGGTCACATAGGTGATAGAGGACTTTCAAGAGTGGAGAATCATGCAATTCCAAGATTCTTCCTTGAGGCAAGCCCCATGAATGAATTAAGGTATTACACGATATGTTTATGTGATTCACATGATTTCCCCATCGGGAACACCAAGGACCTTTGGAATTCATACTAGATTACGTGAAGTATTTTTCATGTGTCAAATTTATCACATAAGGCATTAATAGGGAATCGGATGAAGAACATTGGGGCATTTGTGAAATAAAGGCTTAAAATGATATAAGATTCATGTGAAGATAGATACACTTATTATAATGTGAGTGGGTCATTCACTTTGTCTGATATGTTCATCTCCCATGTGACGTCATTTGGATATTTAACCAAGATATTGGAAATACCTTTTGACATATCAACCTGGTTATGTGAAGAACTATATACTTTTCATCCAGATTATGCACGAAGACCTTTGGATATATGACAACCCTTCTTTTTATTACACCTGAATTCATGATTTATTATATAATATTAAACATAATAAAAACTGGAATATCGACAAGTCTAGTGTCTTATGGAATTAGGTACGTTACATAACAATTTAAAATAGGGAAAAATTATCTTTATTGAAAACTTCCTCAAAATGTTTGCAATTAAAACTCTATAGAATAACCTGGGGACATACATAAGAAATGAGAGAGCTATAAAGACTAGTTATGGAATAAAAATGGCATAAGGTAGTAAATATTAAAAAATAGACATATTAATGGGGAATAAAATAATTAATAATTGTAAATATAAATAATAAGGTATGATATATAATGATAATCATAACATGGTAAATTAAACAACAACTTAAAACACTACATCATTAACATAGGTCAAGGATAAATTCCAAGACGTCATGATGGAAAAATTACTATAAAGAAATAATGTTAAATCCCAATCCCAACATGATGTCTCATGAGACTAAATATTACACAATTTATTAGAGATCTATATAATTATGGACACCCCCATCATTTTCATTTCATTCACATTCTTAAGTCATCCACATAGATCATACAACACATATTCACTCATCATTATATTTTATTCCAGATCAAGGAGTGAGAAATAAATACAAAAAAGTCTTAAGTCAAATAAGTATATGTGTATATAGGTGAACACACATGATAGGAAATTGTCATACTGTTAACTACACAATTGTTTTGGCATTGAAAATCACAGTGAAATTTAAGTAGCATCACAACGTCACATAAAAATTCATAAAAATAGATTGATTAGAGAGAAAGAGGTATCTCATAATTTTTACTTAAAATATAAAGTAATAGGTACATTTAATGACATATAATAACATTAGTAATTATAAATAGAATGCATAATATAATAAATAACTTGAATAAAGAAGAGAAGAAAAGGATCCCTTACAAGAGTGTGTGACTCCAAATGATTGGAAAGAGATTATTGAGAGCTTAGGGGAACCTTGGGGGGACTCTAGATATGGTTGGTCAGATTAATTATGTGATCCTAGTATTTTTAGTGAGGAGAAATTTGATCTTAGTTAGTTTTATATAGGAAATGAGTGGGGATTTCTTTATTATTTCTCAAACTTAGGTTTTGGACACTATGTAATAATATAAAAAACCACAAACCTTGCCATGGTTTTTCCCATGATTTATACCTAATGGGAGTGGTTTTAATTATTTTATAACTCCAAGGGACTAAATTAATAAAATAATACCCATACTTATGTGAAAGTGAGTCATACTTTTATAAAAATGATTTTAAAACCATTAAAGATATTAATGGTTTTGGAGGATTTATAAAGCCTTTGTAAAATTATTCAAATAAACATAAAATAAAATTATTTTAAATGGAAAACATATATTTGGTCATTAATCCCATTTATAGTATTTATCACATCACTTTCGGGTCATTATAATGCCATCAAACACAAATTATGTTTATACGATATTTAATTTTTACCTGAAAATTCGACTGCCTCTGAAAATTATGAAAAATAAACTATTGGATAATTTAAAAACTATTATTCCAAAAATAATATTTATTTTATCAATTTTTTTTCAAATATGTTAATTTTAACTTTTAAATTAGTAATCGACATTTATCAAGAAATTCTGTGTTATTTTGACAAAAACAGTTTTCGAACCCTTATAAAAATTACATTTAATTCATAAAAATTATATGATAAATTTTATTTAATAAAAATTATTTAATAATAATATTTTGTTACAATATTTTTTATTTCAAAAATCCATTAATTTATCAAAATAAATTCCTTAATTTAATTCGAATATTACACAAAAATACTGTTGGTGTTTTATTGTATAAAAAAATCATTTATAAAGTAACAATAAATGGATGAGAATATATCCACAATAAACATAATCATATTGATAGGGTCTTGATACATATCCCTTTAATACAATAAGAAAACTCCATAAGAGTAAGGTGTGGGACGGTGAGACTCTCATGGGGTGGTTTGGCATATATGGTTTGGGCCATGATCACGATGAGCTTCAACTTATCACATAAATGGTATCAATAGTGCTTAATTTGTCAGATATCAGCTTGTGATTGGTCAAGGGAAAATCCAACAGATTATATATCCTTCATAAGCCCTGATAAATTGGATTCATAGGGTACAATCCTATTGGTTTAGGGCATCACTTCCTTTTTCTGTGTTAATCGGATTTTCTAAAAACCTATATTTATAATAATCATGTGATCATTGTTCAACGACTATATTATCAATGTTAAAGATGCTTAATATTCATTTAAATCCACTAATATATAATAAAACCAAATAACTTCATGTTTTTTCTATAACCATATTACAAAATAATACATTTAATTAAATCATAAGAGAAATTATATTTATAACTGTTCGGGTTGTTACAATCTTCCCCCCTTAAAAAATTCCACCATCTAAATTTTAATTTCCAACACTAAAAAATATGAGGGTAACTATATTTTAACACCTCCTCTATTTTTTACATTTCTTATTAAAACTTACGGTTTCTCCATAGAACTTTGGAAAGGTCCATTGTCCAATTTCGTAGAAATTTTTCTCTAAAACTTAAAATCTAAACTGGATGCTCCTCATATGAGAGATCATTATCCTATGGTACCACCTCTGTATTGAGTACATATGAGGGATTTGGTACGTACTTTTTGAAATGGGATATATGGAATACATCGTGTACTTGAGATAGGTTAGGTGGGAGTTATAGTCGGTAGGTCACCACTACTATGTGATAAAGGAAGGATTCTATTTCAGTTAATCTTTATGATGTCTCTGATCAGCATGTCACAGTCTTGGTTGATAACAATGCTTATCAGAGTTTTTTAACCATTGTCTATTCCAAATGTGAGTCAAGGTTGAGGGATCAAATATGGAACGATCTTGAAATCTTCGATCCGGGGAATATCGCTTGGCTCCTCAATGGTGATTTCAATGTTATCTTAGACCCTTCTGAAAAAAAGGGAGGTGGAATTTATCATCGGAAGATAATGCATTCCTTCACCTCATTCTTGGATCGAAAAGGACTCCTAGATTTAGGTTTCACTGGGGACAAGTTTACATGGTGTAATAACAAAAAAGGTTGTCGTCGTATGTGCAGTAGATTGGACCAGTTTTTGGAAAACATTCATGCAATTTCTGAATATCCATGGGTTCACATTTATCACCTTGTTTGTGCTCTGTCTGACTACTCTCCTTTTCTGGTTCATATGTCTTCCGCTATGGATTCTGGTTCAGCATTTTTCTTCTCTAAACAGTGGACTTTCGATCCTAATTTTATGTCTATGGTGCAATCTTCCTGGAGCAAGCCTATATAGGATATTTTGTGTCTTGGTCTCCATAAAAAACTTAGAAGGTTGAATGGGGGTCTGTTTACTTGGATTAGAAGTCGTCTCCCTCTCTTTCAAGAGTTGTATATAGTGGTGCAGGAACTTGAGGAGGCTGAATCCATACTTGAGGAAAACTGAGATGATGATTTTTTCGGGGATGTCATTGACAAAAAGAAGAAATTAGAGGATATTCTACTTGCACAGAAATGATCTACTCGTGATAAATCCAAACATAAATAGCTTAAGGCTGGTGACAAAAATACCTCATTTTTTCATGCTTGTATCAAAGAGAGAAAGCGTCACCTCCCCCCAAACATTTTCTAGGAGGAAAGTTCTTTCACAAGCAATCTTGATGAAGTAGGTGATATGGTGGAAGGTCATTTTAAATCCTTACTTGTAGATAGTAATCCTAAGATGCTATAGGGCTATCCATTTGGCCAGTCTTCCTTATGTGAATCTATTCCGAATGTGGTGTCGGATGGTATTAATTCTGAGACGAGAAAGATCCCTGATGAGAAGGAGGTTTGGGATGCAGTGAACTATCTAAATCAGGAAAGTTATCCTAGGTTGAATGGAATTCTGGGTTCCTTTTATGTGGCTTCTTGGGAGGTGGTTAAAAAGGATTTGGTTAAAATTATGCAGGACTACTTTCATGGGGGAAACTTTCCTCGTGTGGCTTATTCTACAACCTTAATTCTTATTCAGAAGGTGAAGGACCCCTCCTCTATAAGGCATTATAGGACAATTAGTATGTGTAACTTCCCTTATAAAGTTCTAGCTAGTATCATCAACAGGAGGCTTGGCACCCACCTCCAAAATTGGATTTCAGAAGAACAACACGGTTTTGTTAGAGGGAGATCAACTTAGGAGGCAATTTCTCTTGCTCAAGAGATGGTTGAAGACATCAACAGGAAAACCACAGGATCTATCATGGTAATTAAAATTGACATGGACAATGCCTATAATAGAATTGAATGGGGTTTCATTTTGAAAGTCCTGACCTTCTTGGGTTTCTCCAATTGAGTGTCAGACTTATTCTTCAGGTGCTTCAGCTCTCCCTATTTCTCGGTTAAGTTCATGGAAAGAAGCTGCGGCTTTTTAAAATCAGTTTGAGGTTTAAGACAGGGATATCCTCTCTCCCCAAGCCTTTTGATTTCGGATCAAGACTCCCTTAGAAAGTACTTATCCAATTGCATTCATAACAGAAATATACTGCCTCTTAGATGCAGGTCTCATTTCAAGGGAATATCTCACCTTATCTTTGCCGACGACATGCGTATTTTCATTAACAGAAGTAAGAGATCAATTCAGGGGGTGATCAATGTCATGCAAGAATACTGCAAGTGGAGTGGACAACGTATTAATGATGAGAATAGAAACTTCTATATCTCCAAATATTGTTCTGAGTGACATGTCAAAAAGATTGAGGACTTACTAAGGGTCATTAGGAAACCTTTTCCAATGGAATATATGGGGCCCCCGATTTCCCCCGGTGGTCTTCACATCCAGCACTTTGATAGCATGACTACAAAAATCACGGGGCACATCAATAATTGGAAGAGTCATTTCTTATCGTTCGGGGGTCGTATTAAACTGATTAATTGCATTCATACATCTATTAAGATTCATGTCCTTTCAGTTTTTAAAGTCCCTAAAGCAGTGATTCGGAAGATTGAAAACACCATGGCTGCATTTGTTTGGGATGCGCATGGATAGGGTCGTTCCCACTGGGCGTCCTTGGCTAGGATGGCCAAATCAGTGGATGCAGGTGGTGCTGGCCTTTAGAGTGTGACTATTACTATAGATAGCCTTCAACATAAGATGGATTGGGGTGCTTTATAAGGCAATTCCCTATGGGGTAAATTTGTGACTGGAAAGTACGGAGAGAACTTGAGTTAACCTAGAGGGAAGTTTTCCTCCATGTGAAAGATATTATGAAGGAATATTCTATAATTGCAATGCCCATCCAGATGGCTTGTTGGATGCGGTGATATCAGCTTTTGGCATCACAATTAGGTGGGAGAGATCATTAGCTTCCCAGGCTTCCCTATCCCTGATATCTCTTTTTCTCTAGCTAGTACTTTTCCAAGGCTCATTCTTACCACACTTGACTCACATCAATTGGAAATTTTCAACAACATCCAACTCTCTATCGATCCAGATAAGCTTGTGTTCACTAGCACTTCATCGAGAGTCCTATCTGCCAAAAATTTTCATCAGGCTTCTCAGATTTTACCCGATGCAGGTGCGGGCCAGATTGTATGGTGCATGGTGGTTCCGATCAAATATAATTTTCATGCTTGGTGTATCTGGAACTGTGCTGCTCCGATGGATGATCTGATTCAATGGAGAGGTATCTCCTTGGTGTCCAAATGCTTCTGCTGTCAACGTTCCAAGGTGGAATCGATCAGACACTTATTTTTTGATGGCGACTGGGTGAAGGCAGTGTGGTTCAATTTCGGAAATATCATCGGTGTTGATATGTCAAATGTTAACATTGAGAATTTTGTGCATACCTGGTTTCACGGGATCGTAGATAGTAGTGTGGAGAGGAAATCGAGAACCAGCCTGATCTTGGATGGTTTCTGGTCAATTTGGTGTTCTAGGAATAAGTCTTGGGTCGAGGGTGCGGCAAGCTGAGGTTTAGCGTTGTTTACTCATTCCAGAATATTAGTGGTGGACTTGAGGTCTCTTTTGAAAGGCTGGGATGCTGCTCCTTCCCCGAGGTTGTTATTGAATGGTCGTAGATCCGCACCAAATTATAGGGAACTACCTACACCAGGCCGATGGGTTCACTTGAATCACCCTAGACATGGCCTCAAACTCAACATTGATGGATTTTGTAACCTTGGAATCATGAGAGGTGGAGGCGTTGTTCGCGATTCCTTCGGCTCGGTCATTATCACTGTTAGTAGTTACTATGGTCTTGGTGACTCGCTTATTGCAGAAGCTAAGGTGATGCTTAATGGGATTCATCTTTGTCATGCCAAGAATATTATCCTTAGTGAAATCGAAACTTACTCCTCATTTATTTGAAACTCCTTACATGGAAGGAATGATACCCCTTGGTCCATTGTTTATATTATCAGAAGATGCTTGAACGTCATCAGTCGAGCTCGCTTGATCCACTCATGGCGCGAGGGTAATGCTTTTGATGATTTCATGGCATCCCAAGGAAACATATGTGATCGTTCTGTTATTTATTTCTCCTTGGGATCATTACCCCATGAGTGTGTGGATTTTGTTCGGGAAGACGCCCTTGGTTTTCATTTTTTCAGGCCCCCTTGACTGTGCCTCTGTCATTTTTCCAGTTTGTCTCTCTTCTTTATGATTAATAAAAAAATTCCCATGTTCTGCCTAAGATTTAGTTTATTAAAAAATCTAATAACTTTCTTCCTTGTATATATGTGATGGAATATCATGTATCTAACGTCAAACTCCAGTTCTTGTTGATGATTGTTAGCATAACTCTTATGTCAACTTTGAGCATCCTTGACGTGTTTTTGAATAGTATTAACCTTTTCCACCATATGCTCAAACATTTAAGGACTTAGAAGTTTTTTTTCACCAACTTCATCCCAATATTCAGGTGTTCTACACCTCATCCTATAAAGCCCTTC
Organism: Viscum album; assembly: GCA_963277665.1. Taxonomy (NCBI): domain Eukaryota; kingdom Viridiplantae; phylum Streptophyta; class Magnoliopsida; order Santalales; family Viscaceae; genus Viscum; species Viscum album. The sequence goes on along the minus strand of OY728156.1, from coordinate 2,108,779,383 downwards.
ATAGGGAGCCATTTGGATGCTAGATTGAAAACTGTTATTATATGAGAACTCGACCAGAGGAAGATGTTGATCCCATCTTAATTTTAGTTAATTGATCAAGATATAAAAATTTACTCAAGTGTATGGATAGTCCATTTAGATTGGCCATTAGTTTTAGGGTGATAAGTCATACTAAATTTCAACTCAGCATTTAGAGAGTGTTGGAGAGTCTGACAGAAAATAGAGGTAAATCATAGATCTTTGTCTGATATAATCTATTGTGGTGTTCCATGAAGCCTCACCACTTCTCTAAAGTATATCCTTGAAATTTTATCAAGTGAAAATTTCTATAAACTCACAATGAAGTGTGAATTATTTTTAAGATGATCCACCACAACCCAGATAGTATTGTTTCCTTTGGATGTCTTTGCAAGTCTAGTAATAAATTCCATGGTGATGTTTTACCATTTCCATGTAGGTTTGGGTAATGGTTACATCATACCATTATATTTTTCCCTTTCTTAATTCACTTTCTAACACACAAGACATCTTAATGTATATTACACAATCTTCTTGTTCATATTGTCTCACCAACAGTGTTCTCAGAGATCTCGATACATTTTTTTGCTTCTAGGATGGATAGAGAAGGTTGAACTATGTGCATCATCCAATATCTCATTATTTAACTCAATATTTGATAGTACACATAGTATTTACCAAAATATAAAAAGTCCTTATTCATTAACATTGAAATATAAGGATTTCTATTTTCTAATAGTTTCCACTTTATTTGAATTTCCACAACATCTATTTGAGCATCCTTTAACATCTCCAGAAGAGACATTTAAGAAATAATTTGTGAAAGGATTGATGATGTTCCTTTATTTATGATTCCCATGGTCATCCATTTCAAATCTAAGAATATCAGATCCCTCCCAATTCTTATAAATGATATAATTTCTGGATCCTTTCAATTTAGATCATTCTCCACTTTATTCACTTTCCTAGGATATTAGTTAATAGAGTAGTTATAGTCCTTGATCATCTCTAACCGTCTTCATTGGAGCATATTAATCTCTTTTTATGTGAATATTCACTTGAGGCTTTTGTGATCCGTATATATTTCACACTTCTACCTAAAGAGATAATGCCGCCATATTTTCAAAGTGATGATCACAACATCAAAATCCTGATCATGTGTTTGGTAGTTTTATTCATGAACATTCAAATACCTTGAATAATAGGATATTAATTTTTCATTCTGCATTAACTCATAGTCTAAAATTTTATTCTAAGCATCGTTGAATACTGTGAAAAGTTCTCCCCTTCTGGGTAGTGTGAGTATAGGTGCAGTGATATGCATCCTTTTCAACTCCTTGAAACTCTTTTAACATTCATCATTCCAAGAAAACTTGACTCCCTTATGAGTTATCTTGGTTATAGGGTTTTACAATCATGATAAATTTATCACAAATTGACTATAGTACCCAAAACATAATTGGAATCTATGGATATCTATCAAAGATGTTGGCTTTGACCATCCTTTAATTGATTTTGTTTTTGAAGGGCCCATATATGTACCACTAGTTGTGATGATATTCCCCATAAATGAGACTTCCTTTAGCCGGAAATCACATTTGATGTACTTGTCATAATGATTCTGCTTTCACAAGGTCTTTAACATAGTGACCAGATTCTCCTCATGCTCCTCCTTGATTTTAGAGTATATTAGAATATTATCCATAAAGATTACCAAATTTTTTAGGTAATATATAAATAATATATTCATCAAGTCTATAAATATTTATGGAGAATTAGTGAGTCTGAATGGAATTACTATGAAATCATAGTTCTCATACCTTTTATGAAAAGTAGTCTCGGGGATATCCTTGTTCTTCACCATAACTTGGTAATACCTTGACCGTAGATCCACCTTGGAGAAGTAGTGTGCTCCATGTAGATAATCAAAAAATTCATCAATCCATGGAAGAGGATACTTTTTCTTTATCATGATATTGTTGATCTCATGATAATGAATACAAAGGCACGTTGAATCATCCTTCTTCTTGAAAAAGAGGAATGGTGCACCCCAAGGTAAAACACTTGGTCATATGAACCCTTTATCCAAATTCTCCAATATTTGTTTCTTAATCTCCTCATGTTCTACAACATCCATTATATATGGAGTGTTGGATAATGACAACACCCCTGGTATAAGCTCAATAGAAAATTAAACCTCTCATCTAGGAGAAAGACTGAGAAATTCCACTAGAAACACATCGGTGTATTACCTCACAGTAGGCATGTCTTTGAGGATGGTTATTTCCTTAAAATATGTTGGACTCCTCATGTATTAATAATGTTTTAATGATCACAAATATTATTAATCCTAGTTAACTCCTATAAATTATATCACAATCATGTGTATTCATGTGTATTTTTGTTTAAGTAGTCTCATGATTTAAGAAGAGCCATTCAAGATCTTAATTGATCTATATTCAGTTTACTTACTTTATATTGTATTTGATCTACTCTCATAATACCTTATTTGACAAATTCTTAAGTCTAATCTAATCTATTATCATCATTGCTTAAGTCTGAATACAATCACTTTGAAAAGTCTAAGACACCGTGAAAAATACACCGTGAAGCAGACACTGTGAACAAGACACTGTGACCACGAGATACCACGAAGTAGACATCGTGAACAAGACACTGTGAAGAAGACACCGAGAACAAGACACCATGAAGCAGACAACACTCATAGCATTTCTAAATCGTGACACTCTATTTTATAGATGAGGACTCGAATTATGCATTTGTTTCATCTCAAAAGTCCAGTGCTGCAAAGACCAACACTCATAGCACTTCTAAACCTATCTAAATATTTCTGCTCTGTTGTGTATCCTTTATTAACTTTCGAGCAGAGTGTGTATCTGTATAAAAAAACACTATGTATCCCTCATTAAATTTAAAGATACAAGATATCCTTACTCAAACATTCTTTTACTCTTGTGTATACCCACTAATAAGTGTGGAAGAGGTCCCTATGTGTCCTGGTAGTTTGTACCCATGAAGAACTATGGAAGAGGTCCATGTGTGGCCTGGACAGTTAGTGTACTGTTGTTAAACCTGATCCAGGGTGTGGATAAAAGTTTATTTATATAAACTTCTTGGTGGCAGGTGATCACCAAGTGGAGTGGATTAGGTCTCGACTTGAGACTGAACCACTTGTTTCATATTCGCTGTGCTGCTTAAATTAGTCTTCTCTGTTTTATTGCTTTACTGTACAATTCAGAAATCACTAATTTCACTTTGATAGTTAGTCTTGGAAAGAAGTTATAACTAGCTTATCTTAGTAGAATAACTTCAAAAGTAATATTAATAACACAAATTAAGATTACTGAGAATTAATAAATCTTCTAAGAAGTTACTTAAATAGTCAAACTCTTATAACAATAAAACCTTGATTGACTGGGATGTATTTAATATTTGGGGAAACCTTTTTTAGAAATAATATTTACAGAAATTTTTATAGTTACTCAATTAACTCCTACCCTCTTGAGTAATCTACTCCAAGCAACATTTGTTATCAGAGGAAGATTATTAGGACTATGTGTAATCTTATTCAACTGTGATTGTAGTTATACTTTAAAGATCTGTAAATTTCTATTAATTATATATTTATAGATCTTTTAAAGTAATGATTTTTATGGATAATAGACTGTAAGGTGCTTCAACCAACAGAACACCATTCCTTAACAGAACCAACTATGCTTGATGTAAAATTAAAATAAAAATGCATTTAGAGAGTATGAGTTTTGAAATTTGGTCATCCATTATAGATGAATACAAAATTCCAGCTACTGATATAATCAAACGGGATGAACCTTCCAAAAATTCCTACAATAAAAATTGTAAATCTATGAATTCTTTATAATTCTTCTTAGGAGATGAAGAGTTTAATATATTTTCGGTTTGTAAAACTACCCATGAAATTTGTGATACCCTGTCTGTCTCACATGAAGAAAAATCTAGTGTAAAATAAATGAGACTTAATACTTATATTATCAAATATGATAATTTTAAAATGAAACATGGTGAGCTTATTTATAACATATATCTTAGGTTCAATGAGATTATCAACACAATTATTTCTCTTGGAAGAGAAGTCACTGCCAAGGAACAGATAATGAGAATTATTAGATGTCTATCTGACAGATGGAGGGGAACCTCTGTATCTATTAGAGAATCGTGCGACATCAGAAATCTACCTGTAAAATAACTCATTGGGAAACTTATTATGTATGAAGAATATTTTAAAGTCAACAAGGAAGAGAAGGATGAACTAAATAGGAAATATGTTGCATTCAAGACCACCACCTCTAAGCACAAAGAGAAAGGGAAACTGGAAGCTTCTGTAGAAATCTCCACCAGTGAACAATCATCAACTAATAGTGATGAGGAGAAGGCTCAACTAGCCAGAAGATTCAGATGATTTTACAAAAAGAAGATTTTTTTTTTTGAAAGCATAACTTTAATAGAAAATATGGCCAAAAAGGAAACTGGAAGAAGTATTGGAAAAGAAGTGACCAAACTCATGAAATTATTTGCTATGAATGTAAGCACAAAGGACATATCAAGGCTGACTGTCCAAACCTCAAGTATAAAAATAAATATGAGGACAAGTAAACGAAGTATAAAAAGGCAATGAAAGCAACCTAGAGTGCTTCTGAGTGTAGTTCAAGAAACCCAGAGACATCACATGATGAACAGGACAACAAATCCAATATGTGTTTTATGACAAACACATCTGAGGTAACACTAGGATCTTCTGTACATAATTTATACTATTTCTAAGATGAAAGTGACTCTGAAAAAATTACTAATGAAGAAATGTTTGAATACTATAACATTCTTGAGGAAACATGAAATGAAATAAAAGAAAAATATAAATCATCTAAGAAACAACATGCTCTTACTGTGATTATTAAATCTGAACTCACAACTGAAAAGGAGAAAAATGATCAACTTCTCAAAGAATACAATGAATTAAAAATTTCTAATGTGCAATTAAAGAGTGACTTAAAAAAATTTACTAATGGGAAAAATACCCTTACCCAAATGCTAGGAAAACAAATTTCCCCTAAATACAACACTGGCATTGGTTATCAACCTGGTAAAAGAGACCTTAGTAGAACAGATTTTGTTTCAAAATATAGGACATAAATTTTTACTCCTAGTTCTGGACTCAAATCAAATAATTCAATCCATGATACATATTCTAATATTTCATGTTTTTTTTATTGAAAATACAGTTTATTTTTCAAGTACTTTACATAATTCTTATAGGAAAACTATGAGGCAAATATGGGTTCCTAAATCACTTATTACTAATATTACTAGACCCAAAAAATTATGGGTACCAAAATCTGTTTTTGTCTAATCTTTTTGAAGGAAAGCTGCTTAATGAGGTCCTAAAATAGTCTATGGTACTTGGACAGTGGATTTTCAAGGCACATGATAGGATACTACTCATGATTCAAGAAGCTAATAAAAGTAGATGGAGTACATGTCACATTTGGTGAAAATGTCAAGAGAAATATTATTGGCCTCAACCAAATCAGTAACTCTAACTCAGTTTTAATTTATAAAGTACTATTTTTTGATGGTTTAAAACATAATCTTTCTATTATCTCACAATTACGTGATGATGGATTTCATGTTAGATTTGAAAATGATGCTTGTAATGTATTTAATTCTAAAGATGAATTATTATTTTCTACATTAAGAAATGAAAATGTTTATTCTGTTAATTTAGATTCTTTTGCTTCTCAAAATGATTCATGCTTAAGCATTTTTAATAAATAATCTTGGCTCTGGCATATGAGACTAGGACACTATAATGTTCACTCCCTTAGAAAGATAACTAGAAAAAGGTGAGTTAAAGAATTACCCAAACCTGAGTTTCCAAATGACAAAGTGTGTAATCCCTGTTAAAAAGGAAAACAAAAAAAAGTTTCCTTCAAACCAAAGAAAGAAGTGTCAACTCCTCAACCTCTCGAACTAGTTCACATGGATTTTTTTGGAAAATCTAGAGTTTCTAGTTTAAATGGAAAGAACTATGTTTATGTTATTGTAGATGAATTTTCTAGATATACTTGGACCTTCTTTATGGATCAAAAAAGTGAAGCCTGCTGTTATTTTACTAAATATGCCAAGTATGTAGAAAATATTATTGGACTTAGAATTAAATCTTTAAGAAGTGATCATGGATGTGAGTTTGAAAATCATGAGTTTGAATCCTTTTTCTCACAAAATGGTTATAGTCACAATTTATCTTCCCATAGAACACCTCAGCAGAATAGAGTTGTAGAGAAAAGAAATAGAACCCTGTAAGAAATTTCTAGAACAATGCTTAGTGAATATGACCTACCTATTTATTTTTTGACTGAAGATGTCAATAAAGAGTGCTACATAATCAATAAAGTGTTGATTAGACTTATTCTTAAGATAACTCCTTTCAAATTATTAAACAATAGAAAAACCAAGGTTATATACTTCAAAGTTTTTGGTTGCAAAGTCTATATTCTTAATACCAAAGAAAATCTTGACAAATTTGCATCCAAAAGTGATGAAGGTATCTTTTTAGGATATTATATGTCTAGTAAATCCTATAGAGTTTTCAATAAAATAACTAAATGTGTGGAAGAATCTGTTCATGTCAAATTTGATGAAACAGATCCACATGAGCCTAAAACCATCCTAGAGAATCTGGAGGATGATGTATCAAATATGATCATAAAATAAAAATCCTAAAATTATTCTGTCAAAGAATCCGTGAAAACTTCCAACTCTAGAAATTTCTTAGAATCAAGTCACAATGAACCTGAATTTGTTGATGAACCTGAAATCACCAGTTCCTCTTTTTCTAGAACTGTTAGAACCCTTAAGAACCATCCCTTAGATGCTGTTGTAGGAGACTTAGACAAAGGAACTCAAACTAGGGCTTCTCTTAGAAATCAGGTTGAACATCAAGTCTTTTTGTCAAAAATTGAACCTAAAAACATTAATTATGCTATCAATGATGAATTTTGGGTGACGGATATTCAAGAATAACTTAATCAGTTGGAAAGAAACAAATTTTGGAAACTTGTTGAAGGGCCCATGGACTCATTCACCATATGCACTAAATAGGTGTTTAGAAATACGTTAGATGAAGTTGGTAACATAGTTATAAACAAAGCTAGATTATTTTCACAAGGTTATAGTTAAGAAGAATGAATTGAATTTGAGGAGACCTTTGCACTAGTAGCCAGACTTGAAGCCATCAGAATATTGTTTTCCCATGTTACACATCTGAATTTCAAACTATATCAAATATATGTTAAGAGTGAATTCTTAAATGGGTATATTGCTGAGGATGTTTTTGTTGAACAACCCACTGGATTTACAAACCCCCATTTTCCAAATCGTATTTTTAAACTATCAAAAGCTTTATATGGTTTAAAGCAAGCTCCAAGATCTTGGTATGATATATTGAGTACTTTTCTTATTTCCAAAGGTTTTACAAAAGGAATAGCTGATCCTACCCATTTTATAAAAAGAATTTCTAATGATGTTTTAGTTGTTCAAATCTATGTAGATGACATTATTTTTGGATCTTCAAAGAATTCTTTATGTGTTGATTTTTCTAAAATGATGAAAAACGAATTTGAAATGAGTTTAATGGGTGAACTGAAATTCTTTCTTGGATTTAAAATCTTTCAAAATAATGATGGAATTGTTTTAACTCAAAGTAAATATACTAGAGGTATTATAATTTTTTTTGGATTGGATAGAACTAAAAGTAGTGACACTCCCATGAGTACCACTTGTAAGTAGGATCTTGATGAAGATGGAAAATCTGTTGATCAAACCACTTATTGAGGAATGATTGGAAGTTTACTCTACTTAACTACTAGTCATCCAAAAATTATGTTTAGTGTGTGTATGTGTGCTCGTTTTTTAGAAAATCCTAAGGAATATATTTTAAATGATATAAAGATAATTTTCAAATACCTCAAGCATACATCCAATCTATGACTGTTTTATCATAAAGGACAATCATTTGAATTAGTTAGTCATTCTGATGCTAACTTCAGTGGCTGTAGGTTAGATAGAAAAGGAACCTTTGGAACATGTCACCTTTTAGGCAAGTCACTAGTATCATGGTGTAGTATGAAACAAAATTCTGTTGCATTATCTATTGAAGAAGCTGAATATATAGTTGCTGGCAGTTGTTGTGCACAAATTTTGTGGATGAAACACACATTACTAGATTATAGATATCAATTAAGACATGTACCTATAAATTGTGACAACACAAGTGCTATTAACATCTCAAAAAATACTGTTTCACATTCTAGGACAAAGCACATTGATGTAAGACATCACTTTTTGAGAGATCATTATCAAAAAGGTGGTATCACTTTGTAATTCATTGGTACTGAATATTAGCTTGCTGATATATTCACCAAACCATTAAATTCTAAGAGAATAGAATACATCATACATGAACTAGGCATGATAAATCTCAAGTAGATATCTTACTTTTTACTCTTTCATGTCCTACTATTCGATATCTTACTGTTTCATGTTTACGGTCTCACAGTTAGTATTTTGTGATTACTGTCTGATAGTTACTGTCTCACTGTAACACACACTGAGAAGTTCATTCACTATCTCACCGTGAAGTTCGTTGACTGTCTCACCATGAAGCTCATTCACTATCTCACCATAACGTATGTTTACTATCTCACCGTAATGACAAGAAATGGTCTCACCATAAAAATTCTTTATAATTCTTTTTTGTAAAAACCCATATCGCGGTAATTATTTCCCCCCTTCTTTATTTTCCCGCGTTTTTATTTTTACGACATTTGGTATTTCTAAATTATAAAACAAAGAAAATATCACCCGATTCTTCACTCGGGGTTTCTTCTACTTACTCATTTCGAACCCTTTTTCATCCCTGCAACCATTCTATCTCTCTTGAACCTTTTTTGAATTCCAGGGATGAAACATCCTTCATCGTTGACACCTAAGAAGCACAACTTAAAGAAGAAGAATATTTCACCTATGCTAACACCCTGAGGACCTTTAAATCCAAATCTAGGAAACCACATTGTTGTACCTGAGAAAGATATTTTCCCTAAATGGATTCTCTCTAGTAAGTATTTGGTATTGAAAGTGTTAGAACATCAAGGATGGTTACAGTGGTTCTCTAAGGAAGATAGACCCATCTACCCTAAGTTAGTGGCTCAGTTTTACCAATACGTACAGTTCTCTTTTGATTCTGGTGATAGTTATGTTGTAAGAAGCTGGGTCAATGGCCAGAGATTCTCATTCTCTTCGAGGTTATGGGATGCATGCCTTAGGATACCTCATGAAGGCATCTGTGAGGATTATCAGAGAGAACCTACACCGTCCAAAGAATTCTTTGATTTGGAAGATGCTCTAAAAGACTTAAATGAAAATAGTACCAAGAGGAGGGCCATTGCCGCTGAACTAGATAGAGAATCAAGGCCCCTGTTCAAGTTTATTCAGAATACAGTTATCCCTAGAAAAGGTGATTTTGTTGTTTTGAAATATCAAGATGTATTTATGATCCACCTTATAAAAAATGGGCATAATATCAACCTTTAAAGATATATCATTCATCATATGTGTGAGTTTATGAAAGACAAATCCAAGTCAACTTCCCTGTTTTACTCTCGGCTGATCTCAACCATGCTGCTTGCCAAAGGTTTGGTTGGACCTAATAAAGAAGTTATAGAGGACTGTGAGTACTGCCTTTCCAAAGTAATCATAAAGAAGATGAAAATAAACTGGAATACTTGGAAAAAAGAATGGGTGGAAGACAATGATAAATTTTATGAGAAATTCAATATTATGGATTATCCCTCAAGACCAAGAGATATTTCAGATCTTGGTTTGGAACCAAATGTGATTGTTTAGTATCCTGAAGAAGAGGAAGAAGAGAATGAAGTTCCACCTAGGGAAGATATTTTTGTTGAGGAAGACAGGACTACTGTTCCTCATGGAGTTCTTGAAGAAGAAGTTCCTACTCCTAAAGAAGCTGTTAATCTAGAAACTCAAACCAAGGCTAAAACAGAATCAGTTTCCAAAGAATCTAAAAATCATGCCATCTAAGAACCTATAGTGTAAGAGCTACCTGTTATGAAAGAAGTAAATCTTGAGGAACTCCCAGTGAAATAATATGTTCTTGAAATCATCCATTCGGCTGAAGAAGGGATGAAGCTAGCTTTTCAGTTGGCTAGATAGGAAATGAGTAAGGAAATTAGAGCTGAGTCTATGGAATTAGACCAAGATCCTAAACTTCTCAGTCCTGAGAAGGAGGAACCTGTTGAGGGGGAGAAAAACCCAAATCTAGAGTCTATTGAAGCTTCACATCCGACTGAGTCAAGTCTTGTAGACACCCAGTATAAGTTCCCTAATTTATATGATGTGGATGACTCTCAGTAGGCTTAAACAACCGACCTTCATATTTCCTCTATATATCAGTTGAAATCAGTCTTTAACATTATCCCTAAGAAGAAACTTGAGCCTTTACTAGTCCCTATTCTTGAACCATTTCTGAACAACTATATTTTGTAAGTAAGAATTATCTGAAGGAATTTGGTGATACCCTCTTGTCTGGAGTTGAGAAACTCTTGAATACCCAACTTCTTCCTGTGACCAATTTAATTGAGAGAGAAGTCTCACTAATATTGGATAAATTTATTTAGAAAATACAAATTAAAATGCTTCATGAGATTTAGTAAGTAAGAGTTGAAAATAATCCACTCAGTAATGAAGTGAAGACCCCAAGAAGTATGGTTGAAGACATGCAGAGAGATTTGCATTCGAGATCAAAGACTTTTGATCCTCCTGTAGAACCTATTGTTCCTCAAAGCCCACATGTTGTTGTGTCTCATATTCAACCTTTCCTAGCTTCCTTAGATGAAAAGAACATTGAAATGAACAAACAAATTGCGAAATAAATGAGAGTTATTATTGTCAATCTTAACAAACTCACTGATGAGTATACCAGGTTTCTTAAAATGGTTCTAAATCAACTCAAATATCTGACCACAACTATCAATGCTTATAGATCATCTGGTCAATCCTCTAAACTCTCCTTAGACATTGATCTAATTATAACAATAGTCAAAGAAGATCTTTAGAATGTACTCAGTGGTTTCAATACGACTTCTCTATCTGAAGTTGTCCAGAATAGTGATAGAGTTCATGACCTAGTCCAAATCCACTCAAAAATTTCTAATGATTCTCAACAAGAGATTGAAAAGAAAGTGGATTTCTACTTCAACAGAATCATCTCCAAGACTGATATAACAAATAATTTCAATTTTCTTGTAGAAAATTTGTGGATTCTTCCTGTGACTCAAGCTTTCAAGACCCAAGTCCAAAAGATCACAGGGATTACGCAATTGTTGGACAAGTTTGTGGAGAAAAATGATGATTTTGATAAATCCATGCAGTATGGGAAAGAGATCATTACAGATTTCATAAAACTCATGAGGCCCTATCTGCATGTCTAGAGTACAACCATTGTTGCTCCATCAGTCTTTGAAGGCCTTCCTTTACCCTCTTTATCAACCAACTCACTCCCTTCTTATACCTCAACTTCTGCTCCTATGGCTTCCTCTTCTACTGCTACTACTAAAGGCAAAGAGAAGTCCATCCCCTGAAGAAGAATAGTGATTACTCCTTTTTTATAGGAATAATATTTCTTTTGTATTGCTATTTTGTTTGTACTACTCTTTCGGTGCTATTAACGGAATGTGCACTTTTGACTTCTCTTATTCCATCTTTTTGATAACCCCAAAAGGAGGAGAAATTTCTATATGTTATCCATTTATCTCTATAGTTGAATCCAATATAAAATTTGACTTTACATGATTTGTGATTATAGAAAAGGGGGAGATTGTTGGAATCCTCATGTATTAATAATGTTTTAAGGATCAAAAATCCTATTAAACCTAGTTAACTCTTGTAAATTATATCACAATCATGTGTATTCATGTGTATTTTTGTTTAAGTAGTCTCATGCTTTAAGAAGAGCCATTCAAGGTCTTAATTTCTATACATTCATCTTACTTACTTTATACTATCTTTGATCTACTCTCATAATACCTTCTTTGACAAATGCTTAAGTCTAATACATTCTATTATCATCATTACTTAAGTCTGAATACAGTTACTTTGAAAAGTATAAGACACCGTGAACAAGACACTGTGAAGTAGTCAACGTGAATAAGACATTGTGACCATGAGACACCATGAAGCAGACATTGTGAACAAGATACCATGAATCAGACACTAAGAACAAGACACCGTGGCCACGAAACACTATGACCGCGAGAAACCGTGACCACAAGACTCCATGATCAATATAGACACCGTGTGAAGGAGACATCGTTTCCATTACTTACTATGACACTGTTTCCTAGACTATTTTTTCATTTGTCAATTTAATCTCTAACGGTCATATTTGAAGATTTTAAATGCACTGACATAATTAATGTTTCTTTGTAGACATATCATCTGACAGTACCAGGTACGGGGTGTAGTATCCATGAAACATGTCGGATCCAACACATGCATTCCAAGATAAAAGTGAAGTGTGGCCAAGAATAAAGTAGCATGATACTGAATGAAAGAATAAGGCTATGAGCATGACAATGAAGAACATTAAGATAATTTTTTAAGGAAATATTGTCACATGCATGCAACCCGACTCTGATGAAGAACATACGAAGTACACTAGAATCCAGAGAACATCTTTGCATTGTCAAACCTCATGAAGAACACAGGCTGAATCGTGACAATCTATTTTAAAGATGAGGACTCTAATTATGAATCTATTTCATCTCAGAAATACAAAGCTGCAAAGACCAACACTCAGAGCACTTATAAACCTATCTAAATCTTTCTTCTCTGTTGTGTAGATTTTATTAACTTTTGATAAGAGTGTGTATCTATATTGAAACACACTCTATCTCACGCATTAAACTGAAGGATACAAGATATACTTACTCAAACATTATTTTAATCTTGTGTATACCCACTAATAAGTGTGGAAGAGGACCCTATGTGGACTAGTAGTTTATACCCATGAAGAACTGTGGAAGTGGTCCCCGTGTGGCATGGACAGTTTGTGTACTGTTGTAAACCCCGATCCAGGGTGTGGATCAAAGTTTATTTATATAAACTACTTGGTGGTTGGTGATCACCAAGTGGATTGGATTAGATCTCGGCTTGAGATTGAACCACTTGTTTCATATCCGATGTGCTACTTAAATTAGTCTTCTCTGTTTTATTGCTTTACTATACAATTCAGAAATCACTAATTTCACTTTCAGAGTTAGTCTTGGAAAGAAGTTATAAATAGATTGTCTTAGTAGAATAACTTCAAAAGTAATATTAATAACACAAATTAAGATTGCTGGGAATTAATCAATCTTCTAAGAAGTTACTTAAACAATCAAAATCTTATAACAGTATAACCCTGATTAAATGGGTTGTATTTAATCTTTGGGGAAACCTTTTTTATAAATACTTTTTACATATTTTTTTATAGTTACTCAATTCACCCCTCCCCTCTTGAGTATTATACTCCGACCAACAAACTCATTCATTTGAGGTAGATATGATTACTAATAGGGAAATTATACCAATTCTTTAGATATTGGTGCTAAATAATATTCCTTCTTTTCCTTTCACTTGTAGAGAATCAGGGGTCGATTCACGATACGAAGAGTGATTTCCTTCTCACAGCAATTTCTGTTAGTTTTATATAGGAAAAGCCAATCCATGCCTATAATTGAATCAAATTACACCAAAGGGAGTATAACAAGGTTCAATGGTATGTTAATCACATAAATTTTAATAGTGGAGGAGTTATATTATTGAGATTCAATAATTCCAAATTTTTCATTTTCATCGACATCTCTACTTCCAGGATTTTTTTGGTGTTTTTCATGATATAAAGGAATGCATAGAATTATGGATGATAACCCTACCTTTCAGTTTTTTATTATGTTTCTAACTATTTACTTTATCAAAAATAGATTTAGGAATGTTTATTTTTATACTATTAAACACATAAATGATAATTCAATGATATTAAATAGATAACTTATAAATTACATGTATTTACTTAACTTGTGAATTTCTAGGATTCAATCTATGTTATCCATGATATATTTCCTAAAATGTATTATTTTGGGTATTTTTTTGTTTTCTTAATAATAGTTTTTAATGATCTTATGAATTTACTAAATAATATTCCTCAGGAGTTTCAAAAAAGGTGCATAGTAAGGCCCGTTGTCATGTATCAGGTTACATTGAGTCAGGCCCAACACACCATATTAGAGTTGTTACCCTAAGGTACATTTGTCCCATAACCATGTACACTTGTATTATCCAGATATGGATGTATTTTCTTGATATACCACTTACTATATACTTACCAAAAATTTAGTTATGTTTTATTATACTTAGTCTTATTCCTAATGCTTTCGCTAGAGTTTTATAATCCCAATCCCAAAAATAAATAAATTTTTCAATTGATACCAACTATGAAAATTATTATATTTATTACACATTAATTCATGATTTATTACATAATATTATACATAATATAACATTTAATATCAATAATTCTAGCATATTTGGGAATTAAGTACATTACATAGTAATTTAATACAACGAAAACATCATCTTTATTGAAAACTTCCTTAACATGCTCACACTTAAAACCGCATGGGATAACCTGGAGCCATACATAAGAAATGAGTGAGCTATAAAGACCCTTAAGAGAATAAACATGTAATAAGGTAATAAATGTTAAATAATAGTCATATAAATGAGGAATAAAAGGAGTTATAATCATAAACATGAATAATAAGGCATAATATAACATGATAATTATAACAAGGGAAATGAAGAAACAACTTAAAACACTACATCATGAACATAGGTCAAGGTTAAATGCAAAGACATCATGAAGTAAAAAGTCCCATAAAGGAATTAGGTTCACTCACTATCCCAACATTATGTCTCATGAGACTAAATATTATCTCATCCATTGGAGTGATATATAATTCTAGGCACACCCATCACTTTCATTTCATTCTCATGCTTAAGTGTGAAACATAGATCCTACAAAATAGATTCATTCATAATCATATTTTATTAAAATATCATGGAATTTTTAATACATACATATAATTTTTAATTCAAATAAGTATAAGTGTATAAAGGTGTAATCCTTTGACAGTAAATGGGTATGGTGTTCACTACATAATTGTTTTGGCTTGGAAAATCATGTTGAAATTTCAGTAGCACAATGATGTCACATAAAAATTAAAAAAATGGATTTATGAGAGAGAAAGAGTTTTATCATAATTTTTAATTCAAATGGTAATCAATAGGTACATGTAATTAAATATCAAAAGATTAGGAATTGGAAATAGAATTCATAAGATAATAAAGGAACTTGAATAAAGAAGAGAAGGAAAGGATTGCTTACTTTAGTGTGTGACTTAAAATTCTTGGTAGGAGATTCTTGAGAAATTGGGGTTGCCATAGGAGAAAACTAGAGATGGGAGGGAAGATTAAGTATGCTCTTGATGTATTTTTAGTGTGGTTAAATGAGATTTTGGGTGGTTTTATATAGGAAATGAGTGGGGATTTCTTTTTTATTTATCAAACATAGGTTTTGGACTCTATATAATAAAATAACCAAAACCAAAAAGATTCCCATGGTAATTCCATGGTTTCAGAAAAATGGGAGTTTTTTTAATTATTTTATAAGGATAAGTACCTATTTCAATAAAATAATACCCGTTATTATGTGGAAGTGAGTCATACTCTTAATGAAATTATTTTAAAACCTTCAAATATATTAATGGATTTCATGGATCCACAAAAAATTTATAAAATTAATAAAATAAATATAAAATCACATTATTTTGAAGGATAAACATATATTTCTTCATGTATCTAATTTATAGTATTTATTACAACAATTTTGAGTCATTATGATGTCATAGTACACACATTATATTTTTACGATATTTAATTTTTACCTGAAAATTCTATTGTCTCATAAAATTATAAAAAATTAAATATTTTATAATTTATACATTATGATTTCAAAAATAATATTCATTTTATAAAAAATATTTTCAAAATATGTGAATTTTAAATTTTAAAATTAGAATCAACATTTATTGATAAATGTTGGGTTTTTTCAGTAATAGTTTCAGGTCTATCTTAAAATGTATTGAATTTCATAAAAATTATTTTATGTTTTATATTTAATAAAATATATATAATAATAATATTTTATTAAAATAATATTTTTTTAAAAAATCAATTAATTAATCAAAATAAATTCCTTAATTGAATTTGAATATAACCCAAAAATACAATTGGTGTTTTATTGTATCAAAATAAAAATCATTTATAAAGTAATAACAATAGATGAAAGTATATCCAAAATGTAAATACTCATATCTCTAGGTTCTTGATACATAACCCTTTAATAAATTGGAAAACTTCCTAAGAGTAAGGTGCATGATAGTGAGATTCTCATGGGGTGGTTTAATGTACATGGTTTGGGATGTGATCTTCATGAGCTTGAACTTGTATCATAAATGGTTTCACTCATGCTTAAGTTGTTGGATCTTAGCTTGGGATTGGTCAAGGGAAAAGCCTAGAGAATCTATCTTCCTCATAAGTTCTGATAAATGGGATTCATAGTGTACAATCCTACAGGATGAGGCTATCACTTCTTTTGTATGTGTCAATTGGATTTGTTAAAACCCTATATTTATACTAATCAAGTGATCACTATTCAAAAATATATATTATATACGTTAATGATTCTTAATGATTATTTATATATGATAGGATATAATAAAACCAATGGAGTTCATGTATTTTCGATAACCGCATTAAATAATAGCACATTTTATTAAATCACAAGAGGAATTTTATTTATAACCATTCTGGTCATTACAGGATATGTCGACCAAATCATGTGAAGACCTCCTTAAATATTGTTCAGGTCGTGTGAGGACCTCCAATAATGTTAGCATGGTCATACGAAGCCCTCTATGCATGTTATCCAAATCACATGGGAAGTACTTTTGACATGCCATCCAGATCATGTGACAACCTATGTACATGTATTCTTTAACATGTGAATACTTGCAAAACTTTCCTCTAGATCTTGATATGACCTTTAGAAATATCATCCTAGTCATGTAAAGACCTCCATACATTCCATCTAGATCAAGAAAAATCCTCTAGACATATCATCTAGGTTACATGAAGCACCTTGGACATATCAACATAGTCACGCGACACACCTTGGACATATCATCCTGGTCACAGGATGTCCTCCAGACATGTTAGCTTGATCATGTGAAAGTATTAGGACATGTTATCCTATTCATGTGAAAACCTATAAACATATAAAATTTATCATGTGATAGCCTTTAGACATGTCATCCTTGATCATGATAAAGGCCCCATAAATGTCATCTTTGATCATGAAAAAACCCTAGACATGTCAAGAATACATCTCTAGACATGTCAAAATAAAACCCTAGACATGTCAGACAGACACCACTAGTCTTGTTATACTTTTCTATTAGGAGTACATGGGAATGCACACTCAAACTATGTGAACCCCCAACCATGAGTCTTTTTTCGAGCATCCTCCCTTCATACGAGAAGTTTCCATAATGGACTAGGGTTAGGAACTCATGGAACCTTATTGGTGTTATGGGATCCTTATTCCACCAAAGCATGCTCAATCAACCACTTATAGTCCCCACTCTATATCCCTCAGAGGGTTAGGGTTGGATACTTCTAAAGGGCATACCCTCGGGTGAAATTCCCTATTTTCCAAAAATCTAGGGATAACAATAAAACATTCAAGTTTAATCACCTATCCCAACCCATTAGTGGATTAGGTACCCATTAATCTATGAAAACTATGATTCCTATCCAAATAGGATATATAGGACACCTTCCTAAGGCCTAAGCTTCATATCGAACATTCCAACAAGGTTGTTTTGGTTTGTAAGTCCCACATTTATATGCAGTACATCCAGTTACTTTTTATTACTTATTTCTCACACTGAGAATAACTCACATGAGTTTAGGGATTTTCAATTGACCATATCACTAGTATAATAAGATCCAACCCAATTAGGTAAATATTAGTGTCAAATTGCTATTCAATAACATGATAAAAATTCCTCCTTACATAGGCATCCACATTGAAGTTAGTTACTAGGGAATTATCACACTGATAAAACTCTCGAGAAATATCCCTCACAAGTATCAATTATCATTCCTCATCCATCAACAGGTTGAGGGTAGATTGAACTATGAATACTTTTATTCCTATAATAAGTTGGATATGTAGGATTCCTTCCTAAGGCCTGATCTCTATACCCAATGCCTAAGTTCCCTAACACATTTCCTTACCACATGACATTAAAATTAGGGGTGTGGAACTATAGAAAAACCATGTTTTAGTGATGGTTTTTTCGATGAGGTTTTCAAAACCTCTGCTAAATGTTTTTAAAATATTTTTTTATAATTTTTTCAAAGAATTTTACAAAAAAAAATTAAAATTATTTTTAGTGGCGGGTTTTTTTCAAAACCACCCCAAAATTGAAGAAAAAAATTAAAAATATCTGTATTAATTAATTAATATTATTTTATATATTATTTATAATCAAATATATATTATTGTTTATAATTTTAATTAATTATAATGTTTTAATTAATGAATATTTTTAATTATTAGATAATAATAACATGAAACTTAAAACATATCTACAAAGACCTGAAAACCAAACTTCGATATCAAAAAACCATAACTTCTAATCCAAGAGTCCATTTTAGCTCCAAAACTAGTCAAATCAAAGTTTATAAAATTAGAAAAATCAAGCGAGATTTACTTTCAAGTTGGAATTGTTTTTAGAATCTTTTTGGTGGGACTGTATTTTCCCCTTTTTCTACTTTCGAATGCTTGTTGTCATGCTCTGGTTGTGGGATTTAGATGTATGCATTCCTGGTTTACTAGTTGTTTTATATTTCAGCATTGTATGATCTTGGAGATGTGTGCATGTGTATATGTACTTTAGGATAATGTCTCCCATGTTAGTGATATGCCTACTCTATGATAGTATTCATCCACTGGCCTATTGGACTTGGGTTTAGGGATTTGCGAAATGAGTCCTATTAGGATGGGTCATGATATAATGTTATTAGGGTAGTTAGTTATACCTTAGGACCAATGCCCGTGAGATTGGTTTGGGGAAAAAATGTTAATTGTTTCGAGTTTATCTTTCAAGTTATGGACTCTTGGGTTGGTACAGTGGCCGATGTATCCATACACCAAGAATTTGTTCACATGACTTTCGACTTGGTATATAAGGACACTGGTTTCAGGGAAAAAAATGAACATGCATCAAATAGGAATGAGTTTTGGTTTCCATGTCCTTCATGAGTCAAATCTCTAGATATACTCATTGATTGTGGTCCATATTTTCTATTTCAGGATTCATCCATGATGTATTCTAGTGAGGATTCAACATATGGATTTTAGGCTTGATCTCCTCAGTAATAATGAATCAAAATAGGGTCTAGTTTTAATGGTGTTACCTCCAGATGGTGCCCCAGCTATACCACCACCTATTGAGAAATATATTGTACCCATAGTACCCATGGATGAGGTGCGTAGGTTGATCACACTTAATGATTTTAACCATTATAGACCCCTTAGGTTTCTAGGTGAGACCAACCCACAGGCGGATGAGGATTGGCTTGAGGTGGTGCTGCATGTTTTCTATCTTGTTAGGATATTGGCATATCATATGGTGGTATTGGTAGCAAGCCTTATCTATGGATCAACAGGAAAATGGTGAGGTTTAGTGACCCAGTCTTATGATAAGGAAACTCTATCATCTATAGAGTTTGATCACCATTTCATAGAGGAGTTCTATCCAGCTATGATAAGGGCTGTATGTATCTAGGAGCTTCTTCAACTCTATCAGGGCAGTACAATAGTGCCTTATTATTAATATAGGTTCACCGACCTCTCTAGGTACTCGATGGATATGGATCATGATAAGATCTTTTTGTATAAGAATCTAGATAGAGGACTATATAGATACATTTGATCTAGAATTATACCTCTTTTCATTCCTACTTATGTTTGGGGTCTAGAGTGATCATTGGTGGTGGAGAGTTTCATGGATGAGCAGATAAAGAGAGTGGTTTCTGATAATGGGAACATAAGAGTAGATACTTCAGTAGTACGAATCTGATTTCAATATTAGGGATCAATATTTGTGATATGTTTTAGGAGGATCTCCAAGGATAGTGGTTCAATAGTTTAGGGATTACAGGATTAGTTTAGTCTTCCTAGGGAGGGGTCATGATACTCATGTGATGCTTATGGACATCTTGAGATAGATTTTCCGACCCGCCACACAACAGATAGGGACACCATGAATTGACCATTGAGGAAGAGGTAATAGTTGGAGGAGATAGGTCCACATGTTAGTAGACATGGCATATGATATGAGAGAGTAGATGATAATGGAATAAAATTTCACTTGTTACCACTACCACCCCTAGGTGGTCCATGCTATGCTCCGGGACTCAGAGGATAGGGGTGGGGGAAGCTGCAGTCAGTCGAGGCTTATGAACCATAGACTCTGTGAATAATTCAAGGTACAATTTTTGTCATTATTACCTTATCTTTAGCACTGATAGACGTTGGTTATATTCATTAATTTATTTCAACATATCTTGTTCAAGACTTAGATATTCCTATTGGGACCTTGGATCGACCATTACACTTAGAGACTCCAACTAGAGATGACTAAGTGATCACACACTTGTACCCATTGTGTGACCTAACTCTTAGAGGTAAGAGTTTATATCAGGATCTATTTGTAGCAGTGACGAGACATTATGAATTCATATTAGGTATGTACTAGATATCTATTGTTCATGCCTAGATTAACTATTACAGGAATTGGATGCATTGTGTCCTCAATGATGGGACTAGGTTTTATTTTTTGGGTAAAAATAAATAACAATAAGTGAAAGATGGAATCCTTTATAGGAGGGTGTATCCGATTACTCATCAGTTGGATATCATGAACCTTGGTACAGTGGATGTTATGTGTTTCTAGTTCCCTACAGTGGTGGTAGAGTATGAACACATCTTTCCTGAGGATATTCTAGGTTTACCTCTTCACCAAGAGATATAATTCTGTATTAATATACACCAGGGAAAACCCAGATATATGTGACAGCATATCAGATGGCTCTCATAGAGATTTTTGAGATGAGGGTGTAGTTGGAGTACTTGTTGAAGAAGGGCTTGGTTTGACTACGTGTTTCAATCTGGGAACCTCAGTGTTCTTAACCAAGAAGGAGGATAAGATCTTGAGGTTATATATGGACTACATGTTCTTGAACCAGGTGACCATGAAGAACAAGTTTCCAATAATTAGGATCGATGAAATCTTTAATCAGTTGAGAAGGACAGGATAGTTCATGAAGGTTGAACTCAGACCAAACTATAACTAGTTATGAGTACATGATAAGGATGTATCAAATATGACTTCAATATATCTCTATAGTCACTATGAGTTCTCAGGGACTCCCTTTGGAATGACGAATTCCCTAGCAGTGTTCAAGGGACTCATGAACCAAGTATTTCAACATCTCTTAGATTGGTTCATGATTGTCTTCATCAATGATATCCTTGTCTACTTGGTGTTCAATGAGGAACATGAGGGATAATTTATGTTGGTTCTGGATGTACTCTAAGAGAACTAGCTTTATAGGATCGTCTCTATCTTCTAGTTCAAGATTTAAGAGGTTTATTTTTTGGGGAATTTTATCTTAGAAAATGTTCTAGATGTAGACCCAGTAAAGGTTGAGGCAATGTTAGCTTGGGAGACACCCAAGAACATGATGTAGGGGTGGAGATTCCTTGGGTTGGAAGGATACTATCATAGATTCATACATGAATTACCTAGTATATCATATCCCAATATATCTTTGACCCAAAAGGGGAAGCCTTTCATGTGTATGGATAGGTTTTAGTAGAATTTTTAGGTTTTGTGATAGAGATTGAGGAAGGTTCCCATATTGAGATTACCAGAGGAGGGTATCAAGTACACTATGTTTTTTAAAGCGTCAATATTCTTTGCACAAAAGATGTGGAAGCACTACCTGATGGGTGAAAGATTTATCATCTATCCTCACCAAAGGATTATCAAGTATATCTTCTCTCAAAATAATATAAAATTGAGATAGAGTCTATGAATAGAGTTCCTCCAAGATTATGAATTTAAAATTTTATATACTCATGGGAAGGGGAATGTGGTAGAATATTCTCTTAGTAGAAGATCTTTTTCATAGTGGTTGAGTGAGGAATTAGAGTAGTTAGAATCATTGTGGTCATACTTTGTTGATGAAGATTGAGTAGATTACCTTTAGTTGGTTGTTGGTACCCATACACTTTTATATTGAGTTAGAGAGTAATATCTTGGGGATGTCGACTAAGACACCGTATATACTTAGATATCCATTGGACATGATTTTAATGGGTTTTCTTAAGGTGGGGACAATTATGATCCTTTCAGAGGATTCATGATGGAACCAATGATGTTTCAGGAAGAGTATCTTAGAGAGTTTCATACATCTCCTTTTGTGGTACATCTAGGAGTGGAAAAGCTATACCCAAATCTACGATGTTAGTTTTGGTGTCCATGGATAAAGAAGGGAGTTTTAGAGTTTTTATCTCAAATCCTTACTTATCAGAAAGTGTAGACTAAGAACCAGGTTCTAATGGGATTAGATCCCCCCTAGAGGTAAAAAAGTAGAAGTGGGAAGAGATATCCATGTAATTAATGTTCGGGTTACCTCATACGTCCATGGGACATGATTCCATATAGGTGATTCTAGACCAAATCACAAAGCCGACCCACTTCATTGCTATCTGAGAGAATATTTTGGTAGAGATATTGAGACTACTCTATATGTATAAGATATCCCGACTCCATGAAGTTCCATCAAAGATTGTTTCTAACATTGCTTCTCACTTCACATCTTGGTTGTGGAATGTATATCAGGAGGCTTTTGAGACTCAATATTTTTTAGCATGGATTTTCACCCCCAAATTGATGACCAGAATGAGTAGACCATTTAGGTTCTATAGGACCTGATGTGATCCTTTATGTTGTATATTGTCCATATTTGAGAGTATCATATTCCAATGGTGGAGTTTTTGTACAACAAATACCATTCCAAAATCGGTATGACACAATTTTATGCCTTCCACGAGTGACCCTACAGGTCACCACTTTGTCAGACCAACCCAAGAGAGTCAGCACTTATGGGGCCAGAGTTGGTGTGAGTCTCTATAGAGAAGGTGCATATTATCCAGGAGTATATGAGGACTATATATATCCATCACAAGTCTTATGTTAATAGACGAAGAAGGCATTTGGAGTTTGAGGAGGGAGACAATGTGTTCCAACAAGTTTCACCTCGACATGGATTGAAAAAATTTGGATAGGGTGTTAAGATATCTCCGAGATTCATTATCCCATTATAGATACTATGTAGAGTTGGAAAGGTGGAATACCACTTAGCTTTAACACCACAGTTATAATGGGTACATGATGTTCTCCATGTGTCGCAGCTGAGGAGGTACGTGCATGATCCATCACATGTTATCGACTGGGGTGAGCTAGGAATTGATGGTGGAGCTAACTTTGCTGAGTAACCAATATAGATCAAGGATTGTAAAGATATGATTCTTTTAGGGTGATTTATTCCTTTTTACATATCCAATGGAAACACCAGAATCTTCATAAGAGCACCTGGGAGTGGGAGGATCAGATGCATTCTCAATACCCACATCTTTATTGTGTGGCTTTTTATATTTATTTTTTGGGATGTAAAGCCCTAAGGTGGGGATAATTTAGTGACTTAGATTTTCCATGTATTAATTTTGGATATTTTATGTATTATTTTCGAGACTTGGCATTGAGATGGTGTATGATTATGTGGCCCAGTGTTCCTAGATTAAATGTTTTAAATATATTAAATATATTAAATATATTAATTATATTAAATTTAATTTGCATGTAGTTTTCCTGAAAAAGTAGAATAAACTCTAATAAAGGGCCCAAATCAGAAATTAGTGGGAACCATTGAGTTTAGAATATTGGTTTTACCTTAGGTACAACATAACCTTTTCTTATATATGTTTTTTCTGAAAAAGTTGTCACAGGAATAAAATAAATGAGATAATTTAATTTAATTAATTTATTTCATTTTTTGAAAAAACAAAATGGCTCCACCTTTAAAAATTTTTGTTATAGAAAAGTCAAATAGTTAACCACATAACCCTAAAATTTGGAGGAATCATTAGAGAGACAATATATGAGATTCTACTGGAGAATGAAAACCATTTCATAGTTAAATGATCATTGTTCAACAAAATAAGAGGATATATCCAATGGAAACAATGTGCCTTTATTATTAATTAGTGATCGATACAAATTTAGGTAGGATGTTTATTTTTTTTGATTCTACCCCTATTATTTTCCCTACAGTGAATGTGAATCAATTGACCTTAATATAAATCTACGGTACACAACATCTGTTTTGGAGGAGCACTCCATGTTGGACCCCTGTGTGGCAGCTAGTATTTCCTTGTGAAGTTAGGGATCACATAGTGTGTGACCAATGTCATATGAAATGTGATGTCTCCCTCAGTGTCTTGTCTTATGCCTTCAAAGGATACACATACATGAGCAGGAGTAAATAGGCTCAGACATGCCATTTACTCCCGCACAGAAATGACCAAGCCAGGTGTACATGGGTAAAATAATGTACTTTTACATGGGAATAAGTACACATGCATGGGAACGTAGTTTACTTTTACACGAACATGCGAACAATCCATTTACATGGATAAGACCTAGTTCTGAATTGACTTCCCTTGAACTGCTAGTACACACCATGTATTCCTTAAAATTTGGATTAAATACCTTGCCATCTTTAAATTGGAAAAGTTTCATAAGAGTGCATTCCCTATATCCATTAACTGAGGGTTAGTATGGAATAACATCGTACACATACGATAGTGATACCTTCAGTAGTAATTCTTGGATAGATTTTCCAGAATCCTTCCATGAGGAATAGAGTGAGATACTATATCATATTCATTCCTTATATGGAGTTCTTGGTATCATTGTGACCAACACTACACGGGCGTTGATCCTATACATAGTGATTTAAATAGATTGTTTTTTGGTATAACCCATAACCTTAGGAGTGATCAACATTTGTGTCTCGAATCTCTTTATAATTACAACGTATACGTCCTATTATGAGAACCGATGAGCGCAACCTCTAAAATAGACGTTATTAGTGTTATCTGACTAATGGAGTGTGTCTTTATGTATGATTTATATGTGGAACCTACGAGTAGGAATTCTAGGATGGAATTAAGGTTGTAACTTTACCTTGAGACTATGTAAATTTGATGAGTGTATTTATATATTATTGTTATGTTTTCTATAGACATATACCTTTGTAGAGATGACTATTTTTCTTGTTGTTATATGATTTTTGATTTCAAGGTGTCTTACCAGGGATTTTTATATTAACCCTTGCCTGGGATTTTCCCACACATGCTCTATCTTGTGCGGATGATTGACCTTTTGATGGATTCTTAGAGGGGCCAGGACAAGGAGATTATTAGTGAGTTAGAAATACTGACGTGTGTTCCTACATTTATCCTGAAAACATCCCCCATCTTTAATTTTAGTTTGGAAGTTTTTTAGACTCTTTGTGGGGGGATTTTATTTTGGACCTATTTACTTTCTTGGTATTGTATTTGTACCCTACTTGTGGTATTTAGATGCATGCAATCACAATTTATCATTTTTTTAACATTTCATAATTTTATAGGATTGGATTTTTGTATATGCGTATATGTACTTTAGGCTAAGGCCTCCCATGTTAGTGATATGCCTACTCTTCACTAATCTCCATCCCCTGGCCTATTATAGGTGGGATTGGGGAGTCATGGCATGGGCCCCATTATGAAAGGGAATGACATGAAAAGAATTTTTATTAGAGGTATGTGTGTCTTGATTCTTGCTACCACCAGGATATGTAGTGATGATCAAATTGAAAATCATGGACTAAGAAATAAGATAAAAAATACACCTCCCTATATATGAGTTATAAATACAGATGGAATTTTTCATCCAAGAACTACATGTGTCTTGATTCCTATTACATAAGGATATATAGTGACACTTAGGTCTTGAATCCTATGTCCAACCATGACTCAATGATAAAATTCCCCTTCCTGAAGTACACATCCAGTCTATGTGGGGATCCAATATAAGAACTACATGTGGATTTATTCCCGTATAATAGGACATATATTGATGCACAAATTATCCATTCTAGGCCCGACCATGAATTATCATCACTCTTAACCATGTATCTTGATGTAAACCAGAACTATTTGAGGATTCCTACTCATACAAAAAATGTGAGTACCTTAACATATTTCCCATCACGCACTCTCATAGGAGTCAATCGATTGTCTAGTTTTTGTTTTTGTTTCTCATATAGATCAGGAATTATGTGAGCTTAGGGAACCTATAAAGTTTCTCTAACCAGCGTGATCGATGTGCATTGTATCCAAAGGAATTGAACCATTTTCTAGTTGCATAATGTTAAACTGAATGACAATTTCTTTATTTCTTTATGTTAAAATGCTTGAAAAGAGGTCTTCGCATTCAATATACCACCCCTCTAATGGTTATGTATTCAAGAATCACATGCTTTATCAATTCACTATGAAATGCATTCAATACATGCTGGTGTATCCTTTAGGCTACTCTAATACTTCATGAATCTTAAATTATCCATGAATCAACTACATGTCCTTGATATATGAACTGATACCAACAAATTCCTGAAGTTGATATGATTTTCTTGGAACTCCATGGACTTTGGGCTCCCAAGATACAAGTACTTCCATGTAGAAACTGGCAATAGGGACTGGTTAATCTAAAGGGACACCACTAGGATTCACTGGTGAATAATGTAACACCTCAGAGTTTGTTCTCAGTGGTACTTTTGGACTCATAAGAGAGGACCCCCTTAAATACAGGATATTTTTTCCTAACTATGTGGAATATGCGCTTCCTCCATTACTAAGGGTAGACTTTTACCTACCGGTCTACACCTCCCATGGACTTAGATATTATTCGGTATGATTTACACTTCCTATAACCCAAACATTCAAGATGATTTGGATACCATTGATGTTTCACATCTATGCATCACACCCATTTTCGAATTAAGATTATAATATCAAATTCATGTACCTATCTATCTTAGGGTATGAATCTCTTGTGAAGACTCGAGTGAATTGGGTTAGTAATTCCTCTTAGTAAAAATATCCTAGTTGCATGATGTTAAACTCCATGACAATGTCCTAGTCACATGACATTAATCTTCATTAAAACATCCTAATCACATGATGTAAAACTTCATGATGATGTCATAGTTTCACAACATTAAACAAGAAGACATATGGTTCATCCTAAAAGACCTAAAATTATTTATAGTGAGATGTCCTATCTATAAATCTATTCTAGAGATGAGTGGTTCACCTCCATATAAGATTGGAATATGGAAATTCTTTTTCCTTACAAATGAGCCCAATCTACGCAGTGGAAACCTTAGCTAACTATGATTTGGAGGCTTACTAAGGGAAGATACAAAATATTCCCCCTCTATGTATATACTCTAGATCTATGAAGGGAGTCATTTTTTATAAGAACTATGCATTGATTGGTTCCTAACCTATCAGGATACATAGTGACACCTGGGTATATATCCCTGGGTCCAACCATAGGTTCACCACTATCAACCCCTACCTAGGTGCTTTATCCATATTGAAAGATGTAAACCTTGGTTTTTCATAAGATGGTAAAAATTTTCCCACAAGTGAAAGCTTATCACAATATGATATTACTTCACCTCAATTGTATTTTTGATAAGAAGAGATCATGCACCCAAACGGTAGTGGATGACCTTTCTTTCATGGGAAACTTTCCCCTCTCCCCTACATATGATTCTTATCTATGTAGGGGGATATTATTGAAAGATATAACTATATATTTGTTCCTACCCTTACAATGTGCATAAGTAAACCCACAAAATCCAAGCCATAGATATTGTATATGGACCTAAGATCTGGACCATCTTGCAAATACCTTAAACTGATTAAGGATTCCCAAGTCATATAGACTCACTTTGACTATGTATGAATCATATCTGCATATGAATTGTTTTCACATGAGATAGATCTGTACGGGATGAGCCCCAACACATGGATACACATCAGTAATCCCATACGAGGATAAAATATGCCTCCTCAATATAAACTTCCCAAACTTGTGAAAAATGTCTTTAAGGAGATCCTACATAATTCCAAATTGTTCCTACATCCTTACAACACGAAGTTAAACTACAAGGATGACATCCTCATCGCATGACATTAAACTGAATGACAGATTAATTCTCACTACTTGATGTTAAACTGTATAGACCATCTTCCATTATAACCCTTTATAAAAGGAACACAATTGATTCACCTTGGTTAACAAAAGTATTGGGTTCTTCTAGCATCTCTCTGAATAACTCAATCTATAAATCAAGCTACACAACTTTATCACCTTCGGTTGACGCAAAAATCCCACAGACCAAGAGAGGAGAAAAGATGTCTCTGTTTGACCATGTATGAGATAGACATGTATATGGGAATTAGAGATGTCAATGAGAGACATATTAGCCCTATAATAAGATCCTTATGAAACTTATGATCCCTGAAATCATCACACTGGAGATTTTCACCGTATAGTGATTGAAAACCTTCCTC
Organism: Viscum album; assembly: GCA_963277665.1. NCBI lineage: Eukaryota > Viridiplantae > Streptophyta > Magnoliopsida > Santalales > Viscaceae > Viscum > Viscum album. The sequence goes on along the minus strand of OY728156.1, from coordinate 2,108,750,300 downwards.
GACATGATTGTACCATCCCATTATTCATGATTTGAGAACCTTGGGCCATGATTTTCAACATTCTCATCCTCTGCTCAAAAGGATGTTGGATTACCCTTAACACTGGGAACCCTAATTAAGATATTATGTAACACTCCATTGATACTAGTTCCACATTCATCATGAATTTAAACCATATGCACTTTGTTCAAAGATTTATGAACTTAAATATTATCCTTTGATGGTTCAAATCAAAAGTCCCTAAACTACTATTGAAAGAGTAAAAAATATTGTTAATCTTAAAACCCACAAAGGGTGTTATGAGAAAAATTAAAGTTCCCTCTCACTAAACTCTTCATACCTATATTTTAGTAAAAATTTATAGTTTAAAAAAAGTAATAAAGCTTATAGGGACCATTTTGTGGGCATAATACAAGCCGAGTATAATGACCCACACTTTTATCAATGGAATTATTTACCTTATTGTAATTATGTTATATGGTATAAAACATATAGAAAGAATAGATATCCCAATAAAAACTTTATTCTCATAAAATAATAATGAAAAAAGTCATAGTTATAAAAATTAAGGAACCTATACTGATGGAATAGTAACTTGAACCTTGAAATAGTAACATGATCAATAGGAATAGTAATCTGTATGACATAATTGTAAGAGTGTAAATAAAATTTTGGTATCTTATAAATGAAAATATGATACATTTTTATCTTGGTAGAAGTAAATATATATTTTATAAATGATAAATTATGTGTTGGTATTTTTGTAAAAAGTAAAGATTTATTTATAATTTTATAATTAATATAATATTTTAAAAGAAAATTCATTTTAAAAAAATAGAATCATAAATTAATGTATTTTTTTTTCTTATGATTATAAGATAATATTATGAGACCTTAATTAAATTTTCAAAGTTTTTTAAAATCAGTTATAATTTTAAAATCTGTATTTTTCAAATAAATGATGATTTTAATTAAAAATTTAATATATAATATTTTTTTATAAAATGGAGTTCATTTTTGAATTCTTCATGTTGATAAATGGTTAGTGATATTTTTTTGGATTTTTCTTAAATAGTTAATTTTGGTTAAGAGTTAAATATTATAATTTACTGTATTTAACAAATACATTAATTATTGAGTCATAGATGATGTATGGATGATGTAAACACCATAATATAAAAAAAAATTATAAAATTACATTATTTAGTCATGGGAATAAAAACTATTCATATCATTGATCCAAAATAATAAAATAATAAATAAAATAATAAAAAACACTCCTCTCACCCCACTATAAATACCACATCTCACGACCCCTTCTCCTCAGATCTCAAAAGCCTAAAAGCTTGTAAAATTTCACCCAATTATATTCAAAATCCTCTACCCAATTTCCTTGAGCCTTTGGTCCCAATAAAAGACAAAATCCAATTTCCCTATGGTGGTTCTCAGGGATAATAATTTCATGAGTTAAAATCCTCTTTTGTTTCTTTTAATTTCATTTCAAGTTCATTTATTTTATTATTCTCTCCTAACCTCCCCTCATCTAAGTGGAATGATAAATATAGTATCTTATGTATTATATAATTTTATTATGTTAATGGGATAGTACATAATCAACCCTCTTCTCCTCTCCCTCTTATTTTAAAAATCAAAACATCATCCCTGAGGTGTTAATTTATAACCTTTGAGGATGACAAGTTATCATTTTATTATGAAACCTTAAAGGATGGTCATAAAACCATTATAATGGTTGAAATATATTATAAAATGTATGTTATAGCCATTTTATGTTATAAAAATAACATATATACATAATATTGAATAATAAAACAAAACGACTCCATTATGATCGAAACAACCCAAATTAATCTAAACGATTATCATTAACATTTTATTTAATGAATCATCCTCATATCTAGAAAAAAATAAAAGAACAATTAGTATTATTTAAGTTCATTAATGAAATATAATTTCAATTCTGAATAATTATCCCCATTTTACATGATCTTCCATACATGTATACAACTAAATTGACCATGGAAACCAAGAATCGAACACTCTCGAAACGCCATAATTAAACTATGTAACTCTTCATAGTGTCCATAAATGAACTTAATAAAATTATAATAAATAAAATAATGTTTAATAGGTTCTATATTTATTAATTAATTAAAATAATTTGATTATCCCTGATATTAATGTGAAGAAATCATTGAGACATAAGGTAAGTGGATTCCCAAACCCAACTCTCTTTCCTTGGGGTTTTGATTTTTCACTCTATTTTTAATGTGAATTTTAGTTTAATGTTTCTTAAATATAATTTCTTTTTCCATCCCTTTTATCTTCTGGGATATACATGTTTTGAATATGGTTTTATGAAAAATTGAAATATTTTTCCAACAGAACTATTCTTTATAAAAATATATGTTTTGATTCTCATGAGATTGTTTATTCTTCACTCAAGATTTATGATTCTTATAACAAGTATTTTATTCCCATTTTATTTTGGAAATCCTAATGTTTATTCATGAATTAATTCTCTATGATATTATCATGAAACCCATTTCATTCACATGGGTTATTTTATGGAAAATAATGCTATACATGGCATGCATGATTATGTTAATGTTATGATGTGATGGATGCACCCAAAATTTTATAGTTCTACAATTAATTGGGTAATGTGATGTATCTCATGAGATAACACTAAAAAATAAGAAGATTATATGGGGGGGTGAAAACCCTTATAAATTCTTAAGTAGTTGTAATATAGAACTGATGCTGAAGTGGAATCCTTCTATGATTAGAGGCGAGGCATTGGTACGATGGAGGTAAGTTTAGTGGTGGTTAAATTAGAAAGGGTTTTAATCAATTATAATTTTTTCTTAAATTCACAAAAAAAATGATGGGTTGGGGGTCGTTTTAATCATCCATAGTTTAATTTTATGTTTATAGGTGGTTAAAACCACCCATAATTTAATTATGAACACCATATTTAGGGGCAGTTTTAACCACCCCTAAACATTATGTTTTTTTTTTAATTTTCACCTCCTCCCTAACAGAAACCCCACAATCCCTACCTAATTCCCTTGATACCCCCAATCTTCCTTGACACCCAAGATCCCCTGAAGCCTAAAATCACTGATTGGACACCACACACTCGCCTGAAACCCCACGATCACCCACCACCTGATGGCCGTAACCCTGTCGGACACCCGAGGTCCCCACCGCTTAACGCCCTTGACCCCCCATCTCCTTATGCCCCTGATCCAAACTGCCTGATGCGATGACCCCCTTAGACACTCAAGATCCCCACTTCCTGACACCACTGACCCCCCCCCCCACTGGATGCCCTGAAAACCCTGATCCTTGCCCACCCCTCTACTAACACCATGGCCCCCTTAGACACCCGAGATCCCCACTGCCTAACACTCGGATCCCCTGCCCACCCCTACTGACACCCCACAATCACCCCCAACATACACCATGAACCCCTTAGACAACCTAAGATTCCCCGTATATTTGGATCCCCACCTCCTTTCTCCCTCGACCCCTACTAACACCCCATGATCCCCACTTGATGCACATAACACCCCTGATCACCCTTGACACCTAAGATCCCCTTATCGCTACTCATACCCACTGATCCCTGCCTGACACCCCTCACACCCCCCGATCAACCCTGATGCCCGATATCCCCTTACAAACACACTAAGACACCCCACCGAGACGCCCCCACCTAACACAGGCCACAAAATCCACTGACATGCCTTCTCACATGCGGTAAAAATCATTTCCGGTTGGATTCGATACTAGGATCGAGACAATGGATCCCTACACCTATGCCATTACGACAATCAATATTCTGCTACTTGTATACAATACAATATATTTATTTAAATTCGGAAATATGAGATAATATATATATGTATATGTATATGTATTTGTGTATAGATATCTAAATAAAATAATATATATTTGTTTATAATATATATGTATATATATAATATAAATAATTATACTTACATATATAAATAATTATATAAATACATTTATATTATATATTTTTATTACACCTATTTAAATATAAAATAAATAAATATAGTATTCTTATAATTAACATAAGACAAACTTAAATAATTTTACATTTATATTAAAAATAAATAAATATATAAATATATAAATATATAATATAAGATGAAATTAAATAATTATAAATTTATATTATAAATATATATTTATAAATACATTTATATGTGTGTGTGTGCGTGTAACAATAATTTTATTAATTATTATTATAAATATATATAATGTATTTATAATTATACATTTATAATATATATTATTATATATAATATAAGATAAAATTAAATAATTATACATTTATAATATAAATATATATTTATACATATATTTATAAATACATTTATATTTGTGTATGAGTGTGTAATAATAATATTATTAATTTTTATTATGACACGTATTTTTTAAACTATAAAAATTATATGTTGATTTTATAAATACTACACATTTTTATATTTTAAGATTTATATTATACATATATTATATTAATTTAATTTTTATTATATATTTATGTATGTAATTATATACATTTATGTTATATCATGTATACACATTTATATATAAACACTAAATAAAATACATTCATATAATTGAAAATATATAATATAATTAAATGAGATATATATATATATATATACTAAATTAATTTATAATTAATATGGTTTACTACATTATATATATAAAATAATTATATAATATTTATTAATTTATATATAATAAAATATTTATAATATAGTATAATTATATAATATAGATGTATTTATGCATATATATAAAATAAAAATGTATTTCATATAATATATATATAATATAAATCAAAATATAAATGTATAGTATTTAAAAAACCATATATAAATTTTATATATTTGAATAAATATATTTATAATTACATTTATATTATGTATACCAGTATTTATATATGTATACCTTTTTTATTATATGTGTGCGTTTGTTTATATATTTATATAATATTCATATAATATTTATACATATAATATAATTATAATATATTTGTGTTTATATAATTATTTTTATATACTGTGTGTAACAATAATAATATTTTTAATTATTATTATTATTATTACACTTATTTTTTAACTATACAAATTATATGCTGGTTTTATAAATACTGCACATTTATATTTCTTATGATTTATATTATACATATTTTATATGAAAGAAATTTATATTACATATATTTATATATAATTATATATATTTATATTATATAATGTATACACATATATATACACGCAAAATTAAATACATTCATATAATTGGAAATATATCATATAATTAAATGATATATATATATATATATAATAAATTAATTTATAATTAATATGGTATACTACAATATACATATATAAAATAATTATATAATTTATATACATTTATATTTAATAAAATATTTTATAATATAATATATATAATATATATAATATAAATATTATATATATATATATTTATATTAAAATTTTTATATATTATATATATTTGTATACATATTATAATATAATTTTTTGTAAGTAAATATATACAATAAAAATGTATTTAATATAATATATGTATAATATAAATTATAATATAAATGTATATTATTTATAAAACAATATATAAATTTTATATATTTGAATAAATATATTTATAATTAAATTTATATTATGTATACCCATATTTATATATTTGTACATTTTTGTTTATACATATAAGTATTTATATAATGTCTTTATATATATATATGTGTGTGTGTGTGTGTGTGTGTTTATAATGAATTTAAATACATTTATATAATGTGTTTATATAATACACACACACACACACATGCAGACCCACACATATATATTATAGAATTTGATTTTTTATGAGATTTATTTTAATAAATAAATAAATATTTAGAGGGGGTTAAAAATCCCCTCTAATCAAAGGGATTAGCGGTGGTTCATGAATCCTATCTAATTTATTGAATTAGAGGGGGGGTTAAAAACCCTATATAATGTCATTAATTTGAGGCGGTTCACTCCCCCCTCTAATATATTAAATCATAAGGGGTTCAAAACCCCTTATAACGACATAAATTATAATGGTTTCAAAACCCCCTCTAATGTTATATATTAGAGGTGGTTCAAAATCCACCAATAATTTCTTAAATTATAGGGGGTTCATAACCCCCTCTAATCTTAGGTATTAACAACAATTCATGAACCCCCTCTAATTTATTTAATTAGACGAGGTTCAAAACCCCCCTCTAATGTAATATATTAGAGGGGGTTCATAAACCCCTCTAATTTAAGTGTTTATATGGGGTTGGGAACCCCCACAATTTCTATTTTAAAAAAATCCCAATATATATATTTATATAGCCTCTAATATCCAAATTAATATTAAATATATATAGTTCCTCTAAAATCAAACCGAACATATAGTGCAACTAATTATTAAATTGTCAGTGGTTTTGATTCAACCATCTCTATAATGAGAACAAATATTAAAATAATAATGTTAAAAATTTTATATGGGGTTGTGAACCCACACTAAATTATATGATAAGTGGGGGCTGTGGATAACCCCCAATAAAATGAATTTATAGGGTGTTAGGCATAACAAACTTTAAAAAAATCACCGCTAATATACTATTTTTTGTAGTGAAATCTGCAATATGCATGAACATGATGCCGGCTTTTTTCAAAATAAAAATTTTATGATTGTGAACATATGTTTTGTGTAAACATGATGCTAGATTTTCTAATAACTATATATGGTATTTGACCACTCAGACATGTTGTTTACTTTTTATGAAGTGCCACATTCCATGCCTATTTCTAATGTTTCCTCTCATGATTATGATGATGATTCCATGCTTATGATATGTTGATAATGATTAATAACACCCATGTTATATTGATTCATGTTCTTACCTATCCCATTATTTGGATTTTATCTCACCCATTTCATTTATGTATATCCTTAGGTGACTAATTATACTAAAGAGTACATGTAGTTTAGTAAGCACCTAGAGAAGAAGGAATTAAATAATGTTTATGTTTTATTATATAAATGTTATGTATGATCCTAATATTCTCAAGCCACTAAATCTTTGGATCCTAGTTCTGTCATGATTTTATGTTATTTATCTTTAAAATGACATAATATTCATTTAAGAAAAATTAGGGTCTTTATAGTTGGTATTAGAGCACCATTTATTTAATTTGGGAATTAAGATTAGAGAACATTTGCGAGAATGCTTAGTTTGAGACTGTAAAGACCAAAAAATTTCGAGGTAATTTTTTTAATTATATGGAAATACTACGAGTCTGCCAAAATTGATGGCGCATGATTCCGAGGCCCGGTGTGCCTGGAATGAATTTATGAACATTTTTAGGTATGTTCTGTAAATGTGCGAACATGTTTTTTTGTAACTTTTGAACCAATGCTCGGAATTGAAATCTGAGGACACCGTTGAACTCACAGTGCCGATATTCGCTTAAGGAGACTTTCACCTCGACCGTTGTTTCACGATGGTGAAAGTTAGTTTTCGTGCTTTTTCTAGAAATAGAAATAAAATGAAGAAAAAACATTTATTTTATTTTTAAAACTTCCCTTTTGAATGTTCAGTGGTGGGGACCACCCGAGCTAGAAAACCCCCCATTTCAAATTCATAGTGATGGGGACCACCTTAAACCCTCTTAATGTGGGAAAACCTTCCACTCTTCAATTAATTAATTGTGCCTCTTCAATTAATTAATTGTGACATTTAATTCTGCCAACTTTAATTGTACCATTTAATTGTGCCAACATCAATTAAATTAATAAACCTATTTTAATTTGTTGTCACCTCATTTCCTTGGGAAAATCGTGGCAAAGGGAGTCTTGGGAAGAAATTTGGAGAAACTCTTCCTCCCATGAAGAACCCCCCCAACGAAGATCAAGGAACCGACGCTTGAGCCCAGATCAGAAGCATCTTGAGGGAGTGATGAACGCCGACATCACCATCCCCAATGAATTCCTCTTCTTCCTGATGATATCTTCCAAACAGAAATTGTGGTAGGGATTGTTGTTTTTGAATACCCCTTACCCATTCTTGACGTTCTTCATGATTCAAGAACAAATAAGTTTCTTGATACCGTTCTAACGCGGAAGATGCAGGCCTAACGAACACGACCCGATCTCTCCGCAACATTGGTGATTTTTTGATGGTCTTGAATCGATGGTGACATCCCGAGGTGAGTGCGGAAATTTTCGGAATGAAGAACGGGCCACCAGGGCACACCCGGTGACCTGAAGAATGGCACCGGTGACCGTGCCGGTGACTGGAACTGGTAGAAATCGGGAGCAATGACCGGAACCCTGGCTGTCCACAGCATAGATGGTGGCGCGACCATGCCATTGGAGAAGGGTCGTGGCCCATTGACTGCGGCAGAGTGAGGGTGGCGGCTGTGTGCTGTTGGCCGCGTGATGGGGGTGGCAGCGCGCGTCCGCGCCGCCCGGCGTGCAGGAGCCGTGGCCCGAGGCCATGACAACGATGAAGGGGCGACAGTCTCACTGTAGGCCGCTGGTGAGGGCGTAGCGCTTGACCGCCCCATGCAGAAGAGGTGGGCCGCCATCACGGGCCATGCCGGAGGGCCAGGCCGGACTCAGTAGCCCGGGCCGGACCCAGTGGGCCGGTTCGGACCCAGGGTCGAACCAGGTTGACCCGAACCGGGTCAGGTCGGCCCAGGCTGAGTCGGTTTGGGTTGGTCCAATCGGGTCAGACCAGACCCGAACAAGCTTCGACCCTTTTTTCTCTTTTGACCATAACTTGAGCTATGAGCTTCTGTTTGAAAAACCATCTACGGTTCCAGAAACCTTGGATCAAGACATTACTTTTGGTATACCCTAATTGAGATTTGGATAAAGTTTGGTTATAGATGAGTTGGATCAAACACGAATCCAACTGGGCCCTCAAAACTAAAAGGCTGATAACTTACAGAATGGGCGTCCCACTGACGCACCATCTATAGCGTTGATACCCCTATTACATGGCGGTCCTTTTTTCTACTTCTTCTTGGGACTTCGTGGTAGTTGGAGTATCAACCTGTGGCTTGAGGAGTGGACCCTCCCGGAATCAACCGAGCCTAGTGCGGGAACCCTGTAGCAAGTTGTAACATGAGAAAGGGATCCTATGTAGGTCCGTTCTTTGGGATCCTACATGGGTCTGTGTTTGAGAGTTGCACTTGGATCCAATCTAGGAATCCACTTGGACTACTCTAGGATCCTACGTGGGTCTTCTATACTAGGATCCTACGTGGGACTGCTATAGTAGGATCCTACATGGGTCTGATGTTTTAAGATCCTACGTGGGTCTACCTCTTAACAGAGTTATATTATTCCGTAGTTACATCTAATCATCTTTACTACCATACCTATGTTATACCGGGTGTGAGATAAGTCCTTACCTTTGTGGTATTCTTCTTTTTGGCATTACCTTTGTGGTACTTACCTTTGTGGTGATACCTTTGTGGTATTCTTCTGTGTGGCGATACCTTTTTGATACTTACCTTCTTAGAGATACCTTTGTGGTATAATTTTTTGTGTCTTTACCTTTGTGTTACTTATCTTTGGGGTGTTATCTTTGTGGTAATCTTTCCTCCGTGGAATAATTGAGCTTTGGGATTTTGAGTTGGGCCTTGTGTTTCCTCATGAATGAGATGGGTATACTTGATAACTTAGGTATATGTATGGGCGTATACATAAGTAGGGTTGAGTTTTGTTTCCATGCTTTCTGGTTTATCCTTTGTGATTTTTTGTGAGACCTTGAGTGTATCGGGGTCCCTACTGAGTATCATTATACTCATCCCATCTCGGGATACGCTCGCACCTTGTTGTGCTTGGTGCAGATGACAGACAACACTGACTGAGGATGAGGGTACTAGGATTGGAGGTAGCTCAAAGGTGGAAATTAGACGAGGAATACTGCAGAGATGAACATTTGAGAGCTGTACCTACCCTTCAGGAAGGATCCTTGGTGGGAGTTCATAGGAGCTATTTCAGCTTACTAGTAATTTTTAGTTTTCTTGTGCTTTCTAGTTGAGCTTTTATTCTGCCCCCTTTTTCTTTTTATATACACTCTTTTTTTTCTTTTACAATTTACTTGTGTTCTTAACTTACTGTGTGCTTGGTTGTGTGTGTTTACAGGTAATAAATGAAATGTGTTCCCAGTTTTAGGGAATACGCCTTTCGGTGCTAGTCGCTAGCCCCTGGCCTATGGAAGGCGGTTTTGGGGTAGTCACGACCCAGACCCTGGGGGATGGGTCATGACAAATTGGTATCAGAGGAGTTGGTACTACCATAGAACATTGGACTTTCATATTTTTAATGGAAATAGTGTTAAGTGTACTGAGTGTGGTTATCAGTTCAGGGAGTCCAGTGTTGGTGCGGCGACCGACGTATCCATACACCAGGACCCTGAATTCTGATTTCTAACTCAGTGCATGAAAACACTAATTGCATGTGTGCTTCGAAAAGTTTTCTTTGTGATCTTTTTGAGTTATCTCACCGGGTATAACTTATTGACCATGGATCAACAGTTTCTTTTCAGTATGCCTCCACGCAGACAGCCATCTAGGGTTCCAGGTATAGTATGCGATGATAGCCCAGCAAGGAATGAGTCCTCGGTGCAGGGCCCTTTATCAGTTGGGGCACCAACAGTGGCATCAGCGATACCATTATCTGTTGGGCCATCAATACCACCAACCCCAGAAGCAAAGGGTGAATGATTCTTGAGCACATTGCACGAGTTCCAGCACCAGAGGCCACTGAGGTTCAGGGATGAGACGGACCCACATGCGGCTGAGGATGGGCTGGAGGCCATGGTAAGTGTCTTCTGACTAGAAGGGACACCATCCGATCTCATGGTGATCCTTGCCTCCAGTATTTTACAGGAAGCAATAGGCAGATGGTGGATCTTAATGCTCCAGGTTCATGACGAGGTGACACTTCTCTGGGTAGACTTTGTGAGCCCGTTCCGGGCAGATTTTTTCCCATCAACCCTTCGCGTAGTGCGCATACAAGAGCTTCTTCATCTACAGTAGGGCAACATGACTGTGGCTCATTTCTCAACGAGGTTCACCGACCTCTCATACTACTCCACTGATATTGTGTGGGACCCTTTTTTCAGGGCCTAGATCTTTGAGAAGGGACTCAGGTGGGAGATCAGGGCTTCGATGATTTCTCTCAGCATCCCGACGTAGGTGGGGGTGTTAGAGTGAGCCCTCTTAGTGGAGAGTTTTCTTGCTGAAGAGTCACCAGCAGCGATACCCACCACTGGGCGTCAAGTAGAGGATTCTTCCGCAGCTGGCAGTAGACAGATGTCACAGAGGTCTAAGAGGACCAAACCTACAGGTGGACGACTGTAGGATTCAGGGTCAGTTGTGTGGGGAATCGGGGACAGAGCCAGTCATGCGAGGAGTAGGAAGTGTTACTCATACGACGAGCATAGTCACACAGCTCGATAATGCCCGAACTATCATACGGATGATCAACGGATGGTCAAAGGACCACCCAGGTAGAGAAAGAGGTTTGACCGAGGAGGTCCGTAGGGAGTAGACCGAAGTGGCAGAGGAGCTTTCTGTGCAGCTAACGGTGGGATATGATTCGAGATGTTACTACCACCACCATCAAGTGGTCCAACCCAACCATAGGGAGTAGGTGGATAGGGGCAAGATCATCTCTAGGCGTCTGAGGCCAACGACCACGACGCTCTGGAGATGATACGAGGTATGATCTGTGTCTACTCCACCTTGGTTTCAGTACTTATAGACATAGGTTACAATCATTCTTTTATTTCCACTACCCTCGTTTGGAGCTCAGAGATTTCAGTGGAGCCGTTGGATTGATCCTTACGGCTAGAGACTCCTATGGGAGAGGATTCGAGGATTACAAACTGGTGCCGGTAGTGTGAGCTTACACTAGGTGGTGAGAGCTTCGGCTGGGATCTCCTAGTAGTGGCGTTGAGGTCTTGCAACGTCATCTTGGGTATGGACTGGTTATCTACATTCCATGCTCATATTGACTGTATTAGGCGCAAAGTGAGGTGTGTCCGCACGGATGGGACTATGTTTACCTTCACCAGTGAGAAGGGAGCCTTTGCAACACAAGATGGACTTAGCCGTAGGAGAGTACACCCGATCACTCATTAGTTACCTAGCCTTACCCTTAGAGTGGTTGATGTGGAGATTCTGAGCTATCCTGTAGTGGTGGACCAGTACACAGATGTCTTCCCTGATGAAGTTCCAGGTCTACCTCCTCACAGAGAGGTGGACTTTTACATTAACTTATACCCCATGACATCACCGATATCTACTCCAGCATATCAGATGGCTCCCACGGAGCTACGTGAGCTGCGGGTACAACTAGAGGACTTATAGGGGAAGGGGTTCATATGGACCAGTGTTTCTCCATGGGTAGCCCCGATTTTGTTGGCCAAGAAGGCAGATGGGAGCATAAGACTTTGTGTTGACTATGGGTGCCTGAACTAGGTGACCGTGAAGAACAAGTACTCACTCCCTAGGATTGCCGACCTCTTTGATTAGCTGAAGGGATAATGGTGGTTCTCAAAGATAGACCTCAGATCAGGCTATCACCAGCTCAGATTACAAGATGAGGATGTGCGGGAGACGACTTTCAGATGTCGGTATGACCACTATCTATTCTTGGTGATGCCATTCGGTGTGACCAACGCTCTAGCAGTGTTCACATGACTCATGAATAAGACATTTCAGCCATACCTTGATCACTTTGTAGTAGTCTTCATCAACGACATTATGATCTACTTGGCTACCAAGGAGGAGCATGCCTATCATTTGCAGATAGTTCTGGACACACTCCAAGAGTACCATCTTTATGGTAAACTCTCAAAGTTCTAGTTCTAGATCTGAGAGGTTCATTTCTTGAAACATTTCTTCTCGAAGGATGGAGTTGTGGTGGATCCAACAAATATTGAGGTGGTACTTTCTTGGGAGCCACCCATGGGTGTGACGGAGGTACAAAGTTTCCTGGGTTTGGCTGGATAATACCAGAGGTTTGTGAAAAGCTTCTTCAGATTTGCAGCACCTTTATCAGCATTGACATAGAAGGGGAAACCCTTTGTGTGGTCAGAGAAATGTCAGCGGAGTTTCCAGAAGCTGAGGTAGATACTGACGAGTTCCCCCATTGTGAGGCTTCTGGAGGAGGGAGTTGGGTACGCAGTCTACTGCGATGCATCGGGGACCGGACTCGGATGGGTTCTGATGCAGGTGCGAGCAGTGATCGTGTATGGTTCTCAATAGCTGAGACAACATGAGAAGAACTATGATACTCATGACCTAGATTTAGCAGCAGTGGTCTTCGCTTTGAAGATGTGGGGACATTACTTGATGGGAAAACGTTTTACAATCTACTCTGATCACAAGAGTCTCAGGTATATCTTCTCTCAGAAGAACCTAAACCTGATACAACAATATTGGCTTGAGTTCTTCCAGGACTATGATTTTGAGATAGTCTATACTTCTAGGAAGGGGAAAAATGTAGTAGATGAACTCAACAAGAGATCTTGTATACAACTACTAGGTGAGGCAACATAGCAGCTGGACAATTTATAAATAAGCTCTATGGAACGGGATGGAGCAGATTTTCTTCAGTCCCTTACTATCACTCCCCCACTTCTTCAGCGAGTCAGGGAGGTGCAACGTGAGGATTATAACTACAGGGATCGACGTGTTCAGATATCCCCATGATATGAACCTGATGGATTTTTTGAAGGTGGGGAGCCCGTCATCCTATTTAGAGAACATACCATGGTACCCGTGTCAATTCAGGAGGAAGTGTTGAGGGAGTTCCACACATACACTCTAGCGGTACATCCAAGAGTTGCGAAGATGTACCAGGACGTCTGACGACATCACTGGTGGACTAGAATGAAGAAAGAAGTAGTAGAGTTTGTCTCTCAGTGCCTCTTTTGTCAGCAAGTGAAGGTGAAGCATCAAGTATCAGCTGGCTTAGTTCAGCCTTTAAAGGTCCCAGAGTGGAAGTGGGATAGGTTATACATGTACTTCATGATAGGACTTACACTTACATCTAGGGGTCATGATTCTATCTAGGTGATCGTCGACCAACTCACAAGTCGGCCCACTTCCTACCGATCAGAGAGCAGGGTTTAGTAGAGAGCTTAGGATGCCTCTATGTGTAGGAGATTGTGCGGCTACATTGAGTACCCTCGACGATTGTATCCGATCATGATACATGTTTCACTTCCTTGTTATGGAAGGAGTTTCAGGAGGCTTTCGAGATGAAGCTTTGTTTGATCACCGCCTTCCTCAGACATATGGACAGACTGAGCAGACTATTCAGACCTTCAAGGACGTGTTGTGTGCTTGCATCCTCAACTTCAGTCTTAGCTGGGAGGATCAATTTCCCTTGGTCGAGTTTTCATACAAAAAAAACTATATCTCCACTATTGGGATGAAACCATTCGAGGCTCTGTACAACTGACCTTGCAGATCACCTTTGTGCTGGACTGACCTAGGGGAGTCAGCACTCATGGAACCAGAGATGGTATAGTCTACCATGGAGAAGGTGCAAATCATCCAAGAGCAGATTAAGACTACACAGAGTAGGTATAAGTCTTATGCCAACAGCAGATAGAGACCTATGGAGTTCGAGGATGGTGACCACGTCTTTCTATGAGTCCCACCCCGATGAGGTTTGTAGAGATTTGGCAAGGGCGACAAGTTATCTATAAGGATCATCGGACCCTTTCAGGTCCTCAACAGAGTTAGCGAGGTGGCTTACTGCTTAGATCTTCCACCTCAGTTTTACTGGGTGTACGACATCTTCTAAGTATCCCAGATGAGGAGATACGTGCACGACCCTTCATACTTCATTAACTGGGGTGAGATAGACATCGACGATGGGGAAATGTTTAAGGAGGTTCTAGTGGAGATTGAGGATCGACTGGAGAGAGTCCTTCTTGGTTGATCGATACCTTTGGTGCATGTATGTTGGCGGCACGAGAACCTCTAGGGGAGCACATGGGATCAAGTGGCTCAGATTCATGCTCAGTACCCCCACTTGTTTTCCTAGTTTTTGTGATGTGGTTTTCGGGGATAGAAAGCCCTGAGGTGGGTAGAATGTAAAGACCTAGATTTTTTCATGTAATTTATTTAATTATATGGGAATATTACGAGCCTGTGAAAATTGACAGTGCGTTATTCTGAGGTTTGGGGTGCCCAGAATGAATTTCTAAACTTTTTTTAGGTACGTTCAGTAAACGTGTGAGCTGATTTTTGTAACTTTTGAACCAGTGATTGAAATTGAAATCTGAGGACACTGTTGAAAGCGCAGCTCTAATATTCTCTTAAGGAGACTTTCACCTCGACCTTATTAGGATGAGGGTGAAAGTTAATTTTCATGGTTTTCATGGAAATACAAATAAAATAAAGAACAAGATTTTTTTTTAAAACCTACCTTTTGAATGTTCATTGGTGGGGACCACCCAAGCTAGAAAACCCCCCATTTCAAATTGATGGTGGTGGGAACCACCTAAACACCTCTTAATGTAGAGAAACCTTTAACTCTTCAATTAATTAATTCTGCCTCTTTAATTAATTAATTGTGCCAACTTTAATTGTGCCAACGTGAATTAAATTGATAAACCTATTTTAATTTGTTGGCTCCTCATTTTCTTGGGGAAATCATTGGAAAAGGGAGGATTTAGAAGAAATTTGGAGAAACATTTCCTCCAATGAAGAACCCCCCAATGAAGATCGAGGAACCAACGCTTGATCCCAGATCGGAAGCATCTTTTGGGAGCGACAAACACCGACACCCCCATCCCCCGATGACTTCCTCTTATTTCTCGCGACAACTTCTAACTAGCAATCGAGGTAGGGTTTGTTGTTTTTGAACACCCATTACCAGTTCTTGATGTTGATTATGATTCAAGAACAAATAATCTTCCTACCACCATTCTAACATAGAGGGTGCAGGCCGAACGAAAATGACCTGACATCTCTGCAACCATGGTGAATTTTTTATGGTCTTGAATTGATGGCGACATCCAGAGGTGAGTGCAGAAATTTTCGGAATGAAGAACGGACCACCGGGGCACACCCGGTGACCCAAAGAATTTCTCCAATGACTGTGTCGGTGACTGGCACCGGTGGAACTCGGGAGCGGCGACCAACACCCCGGCCAGCCGCGATGACGACAGTGGCATGACCGCACCACCAGAGAAGGGCCACAGCCTGTCGGCCATAGAGGAGTAAGGGCAATGATTAGTGCGCGGACAACCATGTGATGGGGGTGGCGGCGCGTGTCCACGCTGCCCGGCGTGTAGGAGCCATGACACGATGCCCCAATAGTGATGGAGGGGTGGGTGGATCGCTACCGGCCACCGGTGATGGCACGGCGTGCGACCACGCCGCGCTGAGGAGGCTGGTCATCTGAATTGTTGGGGAGACGAGCGGGCTGCACCAACAGGTCAGGCCAGACCTAGTGGGCTGGTTCGGACCCAGGGTCGGACCCTGGTCGGGCCGGGTCAGATCAGACCCAGACCATCTTCGACCCTTTTCTCTCTTTTGACCATAACATGAGCTACGAGCTTCCGTTTGATGAACCGTCTATGGAGCCAGAAACCTTGGATTGAGATGGTCATTTTGGTATAACCTACTTGAGTTTTGGATAATGTTGGTGTATGGCCAGGTTGTATCGAACACGAATCCAACCGGGACCACGGGACTAAAATGCTAATAACTTATAGACTGGGCGTCCGACTGATGCATCGTCTATTGCGTTGAGACCCCTATTACGTGGCGGTAATTTAGGATAATTTTTCATGGGACTTCATAGAAGTTAGAGTATCGACCTATGGCTTGAGGATCAGACCCTCTTTGAATCAAGAGAGCTTAGTGTGGGAACTCTATAGCTGGCTGTAACATGAGAACGAGATCCTATGTGGGTCTGTGCTTTGGGATCATACGTGGGTCTGTGTTGGAGAGTTTCACTTGGATCCTCTATAGGAATCCACGTGGACTACTCTAGGATCCAACGTGGGTATGGTATACTAGGATATTACGTGGGTATTCTATACTAGGATCCTATGTGGGTCTACTGTACTAGGATCATATGTGAGTTTGATGATTTTTGATCCTATATGGGTCTGCCTCTTAATAGAGTAAGATGATTTAGTCATTACATTTAATCATATTTACTATCGTACCTCAATTGTACCTGCTGTGAGCTAAGTACTTACCTTAATGTTATTCTTTGGTGTGGAGTTACCTCTGTGGTACTTATATTTGTTGTGAAACCTTTGTGGTATTCTTCTGTGTGGCGATACCTTTTTGGTACTTACCTTCGCGGTGATACCTTTGTGGTATAATTATGTGTGGCTTTACCTTTGTGGTACTTATCTTTGGGGTGTTATCTTCATGGTAATATTTCCTCCGTGGAACAGTTGAGCTTTGGGATTTTGAGTTGGGCCATGTGTTTCCTCTTGAATGAGATGGGTATACTTGATAACTTAGGTATATGTATAGGCATATACCTAAGTAGGGTAGAATGTTGTTTCCATGATTTTTGGTTTATCCTTTATGGATTTTTGTGAGACCTTGAGGGTCTCGGGGTCCCTACAGAGTATCGTTATACTCACCCCTGCATGGGATACACCCAGAATTTGTTGTGTTTGGTGTCGACAATAGACAACGTTGACTGAGGATAAGAGTACCAGGACTGGAGGTATCTTGGAGGTGGACATTAGACGAGGAATACCATAGAGACGATCATTAGAGAGCTGTAAATAACCCTTCAGGTAGGATCCTTGGTGGGAGTTCACAAGAGCTGTTTCAGTTTACTTTCACTTTTTAGTTTTCTTGTGCTTTCCAATAGGGCTTGTAATATGGCCCCTTTTAATTACTATACACACTATTTTTACTATATAGTTTACTTGTGTTCATATCTTGATGTGTGATTGGTTGTGTGTGTTTACAGGTAATAAAGGCAATGCCTTCCCGGTTTTAGGGAATATGCCTTTCAGTGCTAGTCTCCAGCCCCTGACCTATGGAAGGCGGACTTGGGGTAGTCACGACATGGGCCCCGGGGGACGGGTCGTGACAGAGACTAAGTAAATGAAAGAACCCAATAAGATTTGTTTTAGAAAAATGATAAACCTAGGGATCCCACAAGATACTCCTTTAGAGTTAATTTCCCAATGGAATAAATTATTTATTCATATCTCATTGACTTATGTTTTGTTCAATCCTTTTCTATTTTAGGAAATGGTTGGATCTAGGAGAAACTAGGCCAAAAATCCATACGAGGGACAACGCATCAATTTTCTAAATGACATCCCTAACACCTGGAAAGGTAGAGCACAAAATTTCATGGCGATTCTTTTCCAGCTATCTTAGGATATGAATAGTAACCTGAATAATATGAAACATCCTCCTTCCCCTAATAGGGAGAAACTAGATATCAAGTATTTTATGAGGAAATGACCACTGAATTTTAGTGGATCTTATATCCACTAGTCTTGAAATAGTGGGTCAACTCCATGGAGAAGATGTTTTCTATTATTCACTATTCTATGATAGAGAAGGTGACTATGGTCATTTATCGTTTAGATAGAGAGGCCTATCAAAGGTGAGTGTTTATTTAGAACACCAATCAAAAGGATGAATTTGAATAGATGGTGCGAGACGACTTTAAAAAAATATTTCTTAATAAGTATTTCCCTCAAAATATTCATACAAAGATAGAGTGAGAATTATTAGAGCTGAAGTAAACAAAAGGTGAATCTACTAAGGCTTAAGAAGAAAACATCACAAGTCATTCAAGGTATTCTATGGGTTTTGTTATGAAAAATGATAGAAAAATAGATAGATTCTTTAGTGGTTCAAGACCAAACCATTGAAAGGATCTAGAGATTTGAGACTTTTGGGGATATGAAGAAGTTATTAAATGTTTTTTGAATGATAAGATTGATTTCGGATAATGTTACCATGAATATGGAGATAAGAAACAAAATATGGAGTTCTAGATGGAGGATCTACTGGAAAAGGAGGGAAAAAACTCAACCACTCACATGCCATAAATGTGGGAAGTAGCATAATGATAATTGCCTCAAATGGATGGGGAAATGATTATAGTGTGGGAGAGAAGGACACCAAGTTCATAAATGTCAAAGATACATGAGGAAGTAGGACAATGTGGTGGAGTAAATGAGAGAACCACCTATAGTTCAATGATTAAACTAAAAGGATAAATGGAAATATAAAAGCCAATGCACTAAACATTGACTCCTTGAGGGTAATCAACATCAGCAAACACCAAATCCAAAGAATAAAGGAAATTATTATTCCATCACTACTGCTGCGGTGGAGCCCAACAATGATGCAGTGAAAGGTAAACTGGTTATTCATTCAAGAATTTTGAATGTAATATTTTATTCTAGTTCTATGCATTCTTTCATATCTTGCAAGTTTAGTAGAACTATTCAAAAATCACCTCAAAATATAGAGGTTGAGTTATATGTGAGAATAGAAAATGGGGTACCAATTGAATCCAAAGTATATAACTCCTCCCAAATTAATGTTTGTGGACTGAACCTCCCATAAAATCTTGTCTTACTTCCTTTGGTGGAGTTTAATACAATATTAGTCATAGATACAATCTCTTTATAAAAATCTAGCATTAACTGTCAGGAAATGGAGACTAATCTTCACATCTTGAGGAATCCTCCAATCATTTACATGTTTATGTAGGAGGATGGATCTTCTTTAGAATCATTGTCTCAGTTTTGGATATTATTGTCCTATGAGAAATAATATGTAGCTAAAATGATTGAGACCAAGGAGAAAATCATTCTCAATGACATTCCCATTGTAAGGGATTAAATAGATGCTTTCCCTACAAAAATTTATAGTATTCCTCTGGAACGAGAGTTTGATTTCTTAAATGAAATTATTCCTATAACTATGCCTATATCAAAGACACCTTATAGAATGGCCAACATTAAGTTAGAAGAACTAAATAAGGAGTTACAAGAGAATCAGGACATGTGTTTTATATGACTGAGTGATTTAACCTCGGGTGCACCAGTCCTCTCCATTAAGAATAAGGATAGATAAATGATCCTATGCATGGATTATAATAAGATAAAAAATAGGATAAAGAATAATTATCCACTGCCATAAAGAGATGACATGTTCGATCAGCTGTGTGGGGACAAGTATTTTTCTATGGTGGACCTTCAGTTAGGATATCAAGATTAATGGCGAGGAAGGAATATATTCCCAAGAGAACCTTTTATATGAGTTCTGAACACTATGAGTTCATAGTGATTCTCTTAATACTCACCAATTCTCTAGCAATATTAATGGAAAAAATAAATATAATCTTTAGATATTACCTCAATAATGTTTTGGTAGTCTTTATGAATGATGTTATGATATACTCCAAGATCAAGTAAGAACACGAGGAACATATGAATACTATGAAAAATACTTTGAAAAGGGAGAGAATTTATGCAATGTATAGTAAATGTGAGTTTTTGATGGAAGAAGTATCATTATTGGGGCATGTTATCACTAGAAAAAAAATATATTTGGACCCTTCCAAGACAAAAGTAATCAAAGAGTTGCTCGAAACAACATTTATAATGGAGATCCATAGATTCCTTGGTCTAGATGGGTATTACTGGTGACTTATGAAAAACTTATCATGGTTTTAAAACCCACGAACCAAGACAAATCAGAATATAAAAAAGTTTTTCTGGACCAATGAATGTGAAGACTACATCAAAGAGTTAAAAAGAAGGCTTATCCTGCACCAATACTCACACTTCCGACAATTGTATAACTCTTTGTGGTATACATATACGATTCAAAGAATGTATTAGGCTATGTACTGATGAAATATTATAATGTTATATCCTATGTATCAAGGAAGTTGAAAATTCATGAGATAAAATATCCCATGCATGATCTGGAGTTTGAAACTGTGATCTTCATGTTAAAAATCTTGAGTCATTATCTCTATGGGAAGAAGTGTGAAATATATACTGATCATAAATGAATAAAATATATATTCACAGAGAAAGAGATTAATATGAACCAGTGAATATGGTTATATATCATCAAATATTTTGACTTCCCAATCCAGCATTATCATGGAAAAACAAATAAATTGGAGGATATTCTATGCAGAAAGGATCCTTCAATATCATCAATGATGAGAATTAATAAAGATCCAATATTATTATAATTACAAAGGATTGAAATGGGAATCATTAATAAGGGAACATACTCAATTCTTTCTTAAATGATTGATCAAACATCCATTATGGATAAAATAAAGGATCCTCAAAGAAATGATTCGGAAATTCATAAAATGGTGAAAGCTATCAGAAATAGGTAATCATAAAATTTTTAAATTGATGAGGAAGGTGTTAAAATATTTGGGTCATGACTATGTGTACCATCCAATATAGAGATAAATAAAGAGATTCTGAGTGACATTCATAGCTCAACCTTCTCTTTTGACCTAGGGAGCACAAAGATGTATCGAGTTCTCCAAAAGAACTATTGGTGGGACAATATGAAGAAAGAGATCATTGAATATACATCAAAGTGCCTGGTATATTAGAAAGTTAAGGCTAACAGGAAAAATTCTAATGGGATGATGCAACCATTGCCCATACCAAAATGGAAATGGGAAAAAATCACCGTGGATTTTTTCACTGGACTTTCAAAGACATCCATAGGAAACAACACTATATTGGTTTTTTTAGATTGTCTTATAAAGAAAGATCACTTTATCAAAATTCAAGTGGAATTATCATTAGATCAACTTTTATAGATATACATTACATAATAGGATAGGATTTATGGAGTAACACTATCAATTGTATCCAATAAAGATCCTAGATTCACCTCCATGTTCTAGAATAATCTCCAACATGATCTAAACACTGAGATAAACATTAGTACAACTTATTATCTTCAAACCAATGGACAATCAAATTAAACTATTCATACACTAGAAGAAATGTTGACAGAATTTTGTATAGACTTTAAATGAGGATGGGATAAACATCTTCCTCTGGCCAAGTTCTCTTACAACAAAATTTTCTACTCGAGCATCCAAATGTTTCCATATGAAGACATTTATGGGAAACAATGTAGAACACCGACATGATAGGATGAAGTTAGAGAACATAAGCTATTGGGACCTGAAATAGTTTAAGAAATAGTCGAAAAGGTAAAAACCGTTTGACATCATATCCAACCATCTCAAAGTTAATAGAATATATATTTAGATAATCGTCGATGATACCTTGAGTTTAAGGTTGGAGAAATGGAATTCCTCCATATATTTCCATGGAAGAGGATCATGAGAGTTGGGAACAAAAGAAATATGAGTCCTAGGTACATCAACCCCTTCAAGATTCTTGATCATGTCAGAGCTCTAGCCTATCGACTAGTAATTTCACCAACCATGTCTCAAGTATATAATGTATTCCATGTATCACTCTTGATAAAGTACGTACAAGATCCCTCACATCTACTAAATCAATAAATTGTATAGTTGAAAAATGATCTCTCTTATAAGGAGTAACTAGTGAAGATCTTGGACCGTAGAGATAATGTTTTATGCAACAAGACTACTAACCTGGTCAAAGTGCTATGGAGAAACCATATCTACAAAGAGGAAACATGGGAACTGGAGGAAGTGATGAAGGAAAAATACCTTCACCTTTTTATATAAAATGGAATTTGAAGGTATAAATTTAAAAAGGGGGCGAAGAATTTAAGGACCCAAACTTTTTTCAATGGAATTTTTTCCTTTCTTATAATTATGTCATACCATAAAAAATAAAAACATATAATAGAGTTACTAATTATTATTTTTCTAATAAATTAAGAATTAAAAATTGATATTCATAGAAATTAAGAAACATATAACGATGGAATAATAACTTGACCCTTAGAATAGTAACATAAACATTATGAATAGTAATTCATACAATAGAATAGTAACCTCACCAATAAAAGTGTAAATACATTTTTTATATTTTATAAACGAAAATATTATATATTTATATATTGGTAGAAGTAAATAAATATTTTTTAAATGATAAATTAAGAGTTGGTATTTTTGTAAAGAGTAAATGTTTATTAACAATTTTATAGTTAATATATATATTTTTTAAAAATATTTTTTCACAAAATAGATTCATAAATTAATATTTTTTTCTTATGATTATAAGATAATTTTGTGAAAACTTAATTAAAATTTCAAAGTGTTATAAAATCAGTTATAATTTTTAAATCTGTATTTTTCGAATAAATGATGATTTTAATTATATATTAAATTTATCATATTTATAAAATTGTTTTCATAAAATTGAGTTCATTTTTTAATTTTTCATGTTGAAAAATGGTTCGGGTGATTTTTTTGAGATTTTTCAAAAATCGTTAAATTTTTTTTGAATAGTGAAATATGGTAAATTACGGTATTTAACAAATATGGGAATTATTGAGTTATAGATTATGTACGGATGATTTAATCAACATAATCTCGAACAATACTCCTCCATGAACTATATTTTGTCAGGTTAATCAAAACTATTCATTGTCTTGATCCAAAGTAATAAACCAATGAATAAAATAATCAAAAACACTCATCTCCTACCACTATAAATACCACCCTCCCCTACCCTTCTCATAAAACCTCCAAAGGCTTAAATATTGTCCAATTTCATCCAAATACTCTTTACAATCCTATCCCCCATTTCTAGGATCCTTTTTTCTCAACAAAATAAGAAATCAAATTTCCCTAAAGAGGTTCTCAAGGAGAACAAGAGGTAAAATCTTCTTCTGTTTCTTTTAATTTATTTTCAAGTTATTTTACTTTCTTATTATATACTAACATCCCCTCATAGAAGTGGAATGGAAACTATATTATATTATATATACTATAATTTTATTATGTTAATTTAATAATCCATCATCAACCCTCTTTTCCTCTCTATTTTATTCTAAAAATGAAAATGTCATTTACGAGTTGTTAATTTATCACCTTCGAGAATGAAAAGTTTTTATTTTCCTTTACCACCTTAAAGGATTGTTCATAAAAACATTATAATTGTTGAAATAAATTGTAAAATTTATTTTATAACCTTTTTTATGTTCTATAACTGACTTATATACATAATATTAACTAATGAAACAAAACTAATTCGTTATGATTGAAAACCGCCCAAATTAATCTAAATGATTATCATTAACATTTTTTGTAATGAATCATCCTAATATATGCAAAAAATAATATATAAGACCAATTAAACTTTTTTAATTTCACTAATAACATATAATTTTAATTATGTAAAATTATCCCCATTTTATAAGATTTTCCATACATGTATACATACGAACCGATCATGGAAACCAATAAATGAACACTCTCAGAATGATTGAATTGATCTCTATAACTCATCATAATTTCCGTAATGAACCTAATTAAATTATAATAAATAAAATAAATGTATAATAGGTTATTTATTTATTAATTAATGAATTTAATTTTATTATCCATGATATTAAGTGAAGAAAGCATTCAGACATAAGGTAAGGGGATTCTCGAATACAACTATCTTTATTTGGGTTTTACCTCTTTCACACCATTTTTAGTATGAATATACATTAATATTCCTTAAATATCATTTCATTCTCCTTAAATTTTTTTTTCTATGATATACATGTTTTCAAAATGGTTTTACGATAATTGTAAAGATTTTTCCAAAAGAACTCTTCTTTCTAAAAACACATCTTTTTCTTCTGTTGATATTGTTTCTTCTTCACTCAAGATTGATAATTATTATACCAAGAATATTATTCCATTTTTATTTTCAAAAATCCAATGTTTATTCATGAAATTATTCTCTATTAAATTCTCCTGAAACCCATTTCCTTTCCATGGGTTATTTTATTTCAAATATTGTTATACATGGCATGTAGGATTATGTAAATGTTATGATGTGACGGGTGCACCCATAATTATAAAGTACTCCAATGAATTGGATAATGTAATGCATCTGATGAGATAATGTTCAATATTCATGAAAATGATGCTTGATTTTTTCACAATAATGATTTTATGATTACACAACTATGTTATGCGTGAACCTGATATTGGATTTATTCAAAACTATGTGTGGTATTTGACCACTAAGACATGATGCTTCATTTTTATGCATTTCCACATAACCTTACTTTTTCTAATGTTTGTCTCCTGATTATGATGATTATACCATTACTATGATATGATGATAATGATTATGCTCACCCTTGTTACGTTGACTCAAGTTTTTATCTATCATCTTACTGGGATTTTAGCTCAACCCTTTCTTTGATGTATATCCTCTGGTGACTACTTTCAATAAGGACTATATGAGGGAAACTAAGAATCTATATAAGATGGAATTAAATAATGTTTATGTTTTATTATGTAAATTTTATGCATGGTCCTAATTTTTCCAAGACACTAAACCTTTGGATCCTAGTTTTGTAAAACTTTTTTGTTACTTATCTTTAAAATGATGTAATAGTCATGTAAGAAAAAGTAGGGTTATTATATCAAAATATTCTTTCTAGACACCCTAGTCGAGGAAAACTTTATAGCAATGATTTATCATATATCCTCCCCATGATAATTTGTTAACTAGGCAATGCCATAAATTTTTGGGAGTTCAAACCCTTTTTGAATATTATACTCTCAACAAATTACCTTCTTGTGTTGGAAGTTTGAGATAACACCCACCAATTCCTTGAGTTGATACACTTCTCTTGGAACCCCATATCCTTGAGTTATTTCTCTTGGTTCTCCCCTATAGTGTATCATTAATAAGGAAAAGATAAACTAAAGAAACTCCACTAGGATTCACTGGTGAATAACATAATTACTATGATTTTTTGATTAAAGGGTATTTTGGCCTAGAGGAATAGTCCCCCTTAAATTCATGAGTTATTTACCTTTCTACTTGTGATACCGATTTCCACCAGTACTAATGGTTAACATGTATATACTTGCCCCATTTTCATCCAACTCATATATTCTTAGGCCATGATTTACAATCATCATAACTAGACTACTCAATAAAAGTTTACATCCTTAACATTACATCACTATGTATTATAACCATTCTAAAATAAGGAATGTGATACTCTATTCTCAAAACTTTTTATGGACTGCACCGCATGACCCGAAATCATGTGATGTGGGGCCCGATCTTTACAATCATAAAGAGAACCACCCCATAGGTTCTTGAACCCTCATTTAATAATATTTAGTTTATAATCTACTTATTTTTCAAAGTGTTTGAATCTTAATAAATATATTGGGACCATTGGAAAGAAGATATGACCCCTTAGTTTGACCATATAATGGTTAAATCTACACAAGGGCTTAGACCCATCATATAGAGACATCCCCTCCTTATAGGAAAGGACCTTGGATCATCATGAGACCCAAAAACTTCTTTTTAGAAAACATCACCATAGAGTATTTTCCAATCATCCTCAATGTTTGTTCTCCATACCATCACCCTTAGTTTGAACCCCTAGAGACAATATTTACACAACCCATATTCCTAATATCCAAGTGGATTTGGTCTCACTCAAATTATGCCAATGTACATCAAACCAGATATCAAAAAGCAAGAAAGGTTACCAAAACATTTATAAATACCCATTCTTAATTATCTTATTAAGAATGTAGGGTGACCAAACCGTTTTCGAATACCCATCCTTCATCACATCAGTAAGTATGCAGGGTGTCCAAACCCTTAATGTATACCCATACTCACTCATTTTATTTATACAATAAATTGTCTAAGCTCAAAGACCCTAAACTACAAAAAAATGATTTGATCTAGAAGAACCTAAACCACAACAATATATGGCCGTAGATAGAAGAACCTAAAATTAATTAATAGATTTTACAATGTAAAAGGCCCTAAACTACAACAATAGATAGTACAAGCTAAAAAACACTAAACTAAAGAAATATATGGTTAAAACTAAAGGTACCTAAAATATAGAAACAAATAGTCCGAGCTAAAAGAACCTAAACTAAAACGATAGATTTTATGATCTAGAAGAACCTAAATTCCATCAATAGATGATCAAATCTAAAAGACCCTAAAATAAAAAAATAGATGGTCTGAGCTAGAAGGCCCTAAAATACAACAACATATGGTCCAATTTAGAAGACCCTGGACTAATAAAATAGTTAGTCCAAGATAAAATTCACTAAAATATAACAATGTTGTAGTTTCCAAGACCTTAAGTATCCAATTTAAAGAGACATAATGATCACTAAGTTGAAAATATGAAAAAGGGACCCTAGTAAAAAGTTGATTCTCAGCTTGTTGAAAACAAAATTTGTGTGATATAGAGGACATTGAGAAATTATAAAATGGGAGAGGCATATAAATTTTTAGAATGAAAACTCACAAAGGTAATCCTAAGAAAAATCCAAGTCCACACCCACTAAGCTTCCCCCGTATGTATATTAGGAAAAATTTAGAGCTAAAAAAAGATATAGAGCTTATAGGGACCGTTATCTATCCCTAGAAAAGTCAAGATATTATTTCTAAGTCCATTTACAAAGGAAAAAATTTAGAGTTCTCTCCCTCTAGGTCATATTTAATAAAATAGTATTTTTAGACTGAGTGATCTCAAAAAAATTGATGAGGATACATAAATGGGGATTCTTATGACATTAATTATTTATGGGAAGTTATCACAAAAAATATGATAGTATTTGATCATTTGAGTTAAAAATATGAGTTTTCTCTCTACTATAAATTTTTTTATTTCTTTTAAATTCTTTATGTTATCTATTTGATAAAATTTAATGCACGTGATAAAGGTTATAAATCCCAACAACAATATAAAAATTCAAAAAGTTTGGTCATTGGTAATTTTCAAAGGAGGGAGGAATCTTTAAATTTTGGAGTCTCTACCATGCTTTTAGAAAAGATACAAAAACCTATATGTTCATAGTCAGATCATTAAAAAAATTTGGTTAGTTGAGCTTTCTAAATCATCCATAGTTTGGCGAGAGGAGTCAAATGAGGACTAAAGTGTCATTATCTCAATTTATTCTACCATAAATAAAGGATGGAGAGTATAAATAAATGAAGACAAATATTCACCCCCTTTATGAGTGATCACTAATAATGTTAATGATATTCAAAGATGGGACTTGGCATGATCTATGATCACTTCACACTCTACTATCTTTACAGTCAATTCATCCATTTGAGAACACACCTGAGAGACTTTTTGGTTTCTCTATTCGAGAACCTCTAAAGATTCCCTTATTTATTGGACTAGGGAAGTCCAGTCATAAAAAATGTACAAGTACCTCTAATTACTGGCCAATTGTTTTTGAGATAGGATAATCTATACCATGATATCATATAATTTTTTATTGTAAAATCCACTTGTTCACAAATAAAAAAAGACTTGGGGAAGGAATTTTTCTTGGTCATGGATCATCTCTAAGGGAGTCTTAGAAATTAAGGCTTGGGTTTGTTTCCAAATTAGCCTTCATGTTACTCATATCTAAACAAAACTCTAGGGAGCACATCATAGTGAATAATTTTTGATTTCATGTGTAAAATTTTTAATTCTATTTAAATAAGGATCATTTGAGATGATGGTATCAAAAGAGAATAAGTAATGTGTGTTCTCCACCCCAACTAGTGCATCACCTGTCAATAGAACCAAAAGGCCATCTTCATTTGTGAACCTTGCCTTACTAAAGAGGTACCCATGATTATGGATATAGAACTTCCTTGAAGTATCTAAAGAGTCTTGAATAAAATCCACTACTTCTATGGAAAAGTATATTAGAAAATTGTAAGGTTTTTATACTTGAAAAACTAATTGATTTAGTATACTAAATGGGTAAGATTATTCCCAATATTGGGTATAGTCTTGAGATAGTGAGATACGGTCATTGACAGGAAAAAGAAAGATTTTGGAATTTGTATCTTCACACACCATTTTCGAATGCCCAACCATGAATCCCAACTAGTAAATATCCATCAATTTATAAACGTGCCCAAATATCCTTCTAACAGGAGACTTGGGTATAACTTTGGTATCACCTAGTAGCCATATGAGGTATATTCTACAGCTTCCAAAATCGACCAATAAGAATTTTTGTTATCCCAAACATATCGAGAAGGTAATATATTAGGACATATCATAGTTTTCTGAGTCTCACATAAATATAGTAATATTTTATTCCAATAATTTAAATAAATTGTCATGTATAAGTTTAAATACCTCTTTAACATCTCTTTCATGATGTTGATCATATATCATCCAATGGTTGTAGTTCATTTAGGTTCATTCCAAACATCAATAGAAATAATTAATTTATCATACATAGCCTCAATAGGAGGTATCCCCTACTAATAAATATCTCATAGGCTAATACCTACCTCACCATGGTCCAAATAAAAACATTTGGTCTTGGGACACTAGTGACTAATAAGATCTCTGAGAATTTTTGGTTGATGGTACATAAATGAATGATAAATCCCCTTCACTTAATAAATATGGATAATATATAATTTATTAGAGAATTATATGAAACTATGCCTAACCTAGAATTCCCATTCCCATTCATTAGAAAATTTATCACCAGGGAAAAAAATCCCATAATAAACCCCAAACACTTTTTGGGTTGTCTTGAGAAGAGACGAGTATTCTCAAGTAACTCTGAGTAATTAACTAATGAGAAATATCATGACTATTTGAACTCAAAGTGTAATTATCCAACATATAGGATATCCCCTAGAATGGTGAAATAATTAACTGACTATCCTCAGAAACTACCATTTGAATATAGTCAAGAGAGGGAGAAAACTAGTGAGTTGTAAAATTGTATTCAAGCAATAGAATGAAAATAACATCTAGAATGCCATATCCATATGAAGGTAGTCTGTGAGAAAGATGATAGTTTTGAATCTTAGTAGGAAGAAACCCCTTTAAAAACTCATTGTTTGAAAAGAACTGGTTCCAAGGGTCAGCATTATGGTTCCCAAAAGTCATAGCTCTATAATCGATCAGATCATGATACATATGAAAATTAGAGGACATATGTATAAGGTTATTAAGAATACATGATAAGGGGTGAAATCTATAAAGAGGAATCAGTTAAAATAAATTCATAACTGGGGTAGTTTTTGGTGAATTATGTGACCCATTCCAAGACACAAATTATGTAACCCATTTGAAAACATGTTATTTCATGACTCGTCCAAAATCATGTAGCTCATGTGACCATAGTAAGACCACATGAACTAAGAAATCATGTAGGTCGAGTAGATCACATGAAGAATGCTAAAAAACCCTATGGCTGAAGAGGCATGTCATATCCCAACAAAATTACTGTCGACTAGTTAGATGGTCTGTTTCTTGAGTCATCAGGTCAAGGTGATTACACCAAGAGGTCAGGTGATGAGATCATGTGATTGGATCTCATGAATGGTTCACATAAAGGGGTTATTTTTAGCAGTTGAGTGAAGTGTTAAAAAAATATAAAAACATGAGAGATCTAAATCCTTGGGTCATAAGTGAAATGAATAGCCTACTATTCTCCTATTTATAGGGAACCTCACAAAATGAGAACAGTATATTGAAAGACCAAAAGGTGATATGAATACCTACTAGCAGTTTTCCAAAAGACTTACTTGAGAATTTAATTACTAAAAATTAAGTCCTTTTTCCGTCAAACCTTGCTTCTAAGGGGTGAAGTTTTAATGCCCAAAAAACGAACATTGAAATTTTAGGATTAGAGATATAAAATAAAAATAGTTATTATTTTCAACAAAAATAAATGAAAGAAGAATCACGGGAAGGAGAAATGAACTTTTTGTCATCTGTTCATGATCACATGAATCTATCTTGATCTTATGAAATCTTTCAGACAAGTCCCCATGATCATGTGAAGCCCTATCAATCAACCTGCTTAATCATATGTAGTCTCTTAGAAATTTTTTCTAAATCATGAGGCATTATATTATAAAACTTCCGGATAATTACATAATCCATTTATATAATAATGGAATAAAAAGTAAAAATATTCATGTGAAAGGATTTATGATGATTTTCATGTGAAGGGATGATGTGATTCATGTGATTAGTCTGTTGGTTATGAAAAATTCATAGGGACATTACAAATTCAACATGAGAAGTCCATTTAACATGTTTCATTCATCTTGTGAAGAATTTTAGACATATCCATTTGATTATGCGATTCCCTGATAGACAAATAATGTGTGAACATCAGGGAATTTTGAAAACAAAAGTTGAAAAGACGATACTCTTATGTGAATAAGAGTTATACTATTTTTCATGTGATGGGGTTATGTTCTTTGTTTAATCAATATACCAATCACAAGATGACCCTATGATATGTTATCATGATCTTGAAAAATCCCATTGACATGTAAACACATTCATGTGAAGGATATCCAATATTTCCTTTTGATCATGCGATGTACAAATATACAACCAATGGGAAAATGCTGTAGGCCTTATAAAATAAAATCCGAAAGAGGTGTAGTCTTCATGTGGATGGAGTTATGTTGCTTTTTATGTGATGTCGTTATCTGCTTCTCATGATCCATTAATGAACATGTGAAGCCCCTTATAAAGTCCTCCCTTTATCATGAAGAATATACCTTAACAAGAAATATGATCACACAAAGGCTCTTATACATGTCGGTCTAATATTACAAAGGAAGTTTGATATATCAATTTGAAAATGAAAAATCCATTCGAAAATCCATGGTTTCAATAAATATGGTAATGATGGGATGATCATGTGGTCATTTTTTAACACACAAAACAAAGATAAAATAATAGATGGCCTGTAACTGCATCATGTCAAATGCATGATGTGATTCTCCCTCCAACGAGTCAATATATACAATTTAAGTACTATGTGAAGGGGAATAGATAGAGGGAGGAAATGACTGTAACACTCCTAATACACACAAAAACACATAAGGGAATAGAGGTGAGATAATACTTTCTTGAGAATATAATTACGCAATCGAAATATTAGTGCATCTGGTAAGCCCATGAAATGACCTAAGGTATTACAAAATATTTTTATGCTCTTCACATTATTTCCCCATTGGGAATGAATTTGACCTATGATAAAATGGATGGATCATGCGGAGGAGTTTTCACATGTCATCTTGATCACATGAGGCCTTAATAAGATCACAACAGATGAAAATTAAAGAATTTATTAAATAAAATAAGATATTGATGAAAATCTCATGAGAAGACAAAAACATTGATTATAATCTTATAGGGAATTGAAATTATTGTGATCTATTCATCAGTTGAATGAATTTCATTAGACATGTTGTCCAAATCATACGACAACCTCCTGATATGTCATCCTGTTCATGTGAAGAACTTTTAGAATGTTAACTAGATCATGCGTGAAGTACTTTGAACATGTCACCTAGATCATGATATAACATTTTGAAATTTCAGCCTAGTCATGCGAAGACCTCCAAGCATATCAGGAAAGTCATGTGAAGAACTCTAAGCATGTCATCCAGATCATTCACGAAGTCCTTTGGACATGTTAGAAAGATCATGCGATAACATCTAGAAATGTAAACTTGTTCATATGAAGACCTCCATGTATGTCATATAGATTATGTGATGACCTATAGACATGTTATTATGGTCATTTGAAGACCACCAGACATTCCTTCAAGATCATGTGACTTCCTTCAGACATGTCATCTAGATTTCATGAATAACCTTTGACATTTATGGCTAGTCAGGTGACACACCTTGGATATATGAGCCTAGTCACGTGATTTCCTCTTGATATGTCATATTGGCCACATTATAGTCCTCAAATATGTCATCCGATCCATGTGAAATCCTCTAGACATATTATCATGATCATGTGACATCCTTTAGATCAGTTATCCTTAATCATGAAAAAGTCCCTAGAAATGTAAACTTTGATCATTTGAATACCCTTAAACATATCAAGCGGAAAAGTTTGGACATGTCTAACAAGTACCGTAGTCATGTTAGGAAGACACCCATAGACATGTCAACCTTTTCTAGTAGGAATAATTGGGCATGCACCATCGAATTATGTGAACCCCCAAGCATGAGTCTTTGGAAAAAAAATGATACTTTATATGGGAAGTTTCCATAATGGAATTGTATTAGACACTAATGAAGCCTTATTAAAGTTATGGGATACTTATACCACCCATGAATGCTTAATAGATGACTTATGGCCCCACTCAATACCCGTTAGAGGATAAGGGTTGGATACTTCCAATAGGAATACCCTCTCATGAAAGTACCTAACATTTTCTAAACTACAAGGATAATAATAATCAATTCAAGTGTAATCACCTATACCAACCCATTATTAGGTTAGGTAGCCATTTAACTACTAGGACTATGATTCCTATGAAAATAGGATATGTAGGATGCCTTCCTAAGTCCCTATCTCCATACCAAACATTCCACTGAGGATGATACAGTGGGTATACCCCACATCAATATATAGTGAAACTGGTTATTTTCTATCTCTTTTTTATCACACCAAGAATAACTCATTTGATATTAGGGATTTTCAATGATCATATCACTAGTATCATAATATCCACCATAATCTAGAAAATCTAAACATGTAAGCCCCGTTCAATAAAATGATACAAATTTTTTATTACCTGTGAATACACCTTAGAGTAAGTCCCTAGGGAATTATCATATTGATAAAACTCTGGGGAAAGAACCTTCAAAAGTATCAATTATATTTCCCGACCCATAAGAGGGTTGGGGGAAGATCTAACTCGGAAGACTCTAATTCCTGTTATAAGAAGGACATGTTAGATGCCTTTCTAATGCCTAAGCCTCATATCCAATGCCTAAGTGCCCTCATATATTTTCTTTCCAAATGATTTCAATATACATAGTGTGTTCCTATCATATGTCCTCAATCTATGTCAAATAAACTATGTATGTTTTGATTACTATTCTCATAGGATACCTAGGACACCTTATAGAGGTTCAATACCACTCTTAAAACATCAATTTTATTAATGGATGGTAGTAAACTCCAGAGTACCTGGATATATGGATTTAGAACATAAATAGTCACTCATTTCTAAGTGATAATGGGAATAATATGGATAACCATTGATATATATAGATGATGTCATTAATAGATGCCCTTTAAAAATATAAAGGTTCCACACCCAATTGGGTTTTAGGGTAACCAATCCCATATTGGGATTTCAGAGAGATTCATGAAAATATATTAAATCTATAAGAGAGTCATGAAGTCAAAAATAATTCTCCCCAAAAGGGAAACATGATCTTGACCTCCCATCCTATCAACCATTGAGAGTCCCTAAGTGTCATTGGGTTTAAAACCCCAAATGACCGCCTGCCATTAGAAATTAGTCCCACAAATTCCACATAGATGTGAGAACCATTGAGTGATTATATAGATAAACCCTAAAAACTTTATTGATTATGTGACTATGCTGATCCACTCACACTCAATCGTTAGACTAGAATATTTGGAAGAAACAAAAATTTTGAACTTTATGTAAAATTTTGTGATAGAAGAATATCTGAATCATCACGGGAATTTAGAAAATTGCTCCAAAAACTAGAAAATATCTAGATAAAAAAGAATATTATGGGAAAATTAGTCAATGTTATATATCTAGAGTATTGGTTTAATAAATTAGGAGAATTATAACATCCTTACTAGTTTAATGTTGATTTTCTAGACATAAAAATGTTGTAAGAAACTGGTGTGCTATTAGGTCTTTATTAAGATTGTTGAATGGTCTACAATGGGGGGGTGGGGTGGGGGTGGGGGTGGGGGGGCATAAACCAGTTTAAAAAATTTAATGAAATTAAATCAGAGTTATAGATTATTTAATAAAAAAATGATTAACCCAATAGTAAAATAATTCAACCATAACCAATTAAATGTTTAGAGTGCGTAGAGTGTAGTGATAATTAAAAAGAGAGAGCCCTTGGATTTTTTATAGTAGTTTAAATCATAGTGATCCTACCACTACTATTTACATCCATATACTTATTTCGAGGTATAACATGTACTAAATACCTTACTTTTGAAGGTGATTCACGACCCAATTAAAACATACCTTTTCTAATGGAGGTATAACAACACAAAAATACTTAATTTTAATGGAGAGTCACATGCTAATTACAATGATGGATTTTAATCTAGGGTGACAACTAAAATATTTCATTTAAAAGGAGGTATTACCTAGAACTATATTTTTATACCAAGAGTCACATACCGAAAATAAGAATTATTTTAGAAGGTAAAATCACGAAACAAAATAAAATTTAAGCGCAAGTGAAATATTGGAAATTTAAAAACATACTCAAAGAAACAAGGTTTAGAAAATTAATGAAGACTAATAAAAATAGAACAATCGGTTCTATTTTAATGGATCTACTTGCCTCTCCATGTTAGTAAATATTAAAGAGGTTCTGTTCCTCTTTTAGAGTCATCTGACATAATTAAAAAATGTTTTCACAGGATAAGAAAAATTCTTTATGTGGTTCAATAAGGTGTAATAGTTGAGTATATTATTATTCCGATCTATTTCCTTTATCAAGAATCTTTGATCTATTTAAATAAATACTAAAATAATAAAAAAATAGTCTAAAACATTTAAAATAATTCAAAAAAATAATAATTATATAGATACATAAAATTATCTACATAATTATCATTGATTATCAGGAATAGAGAATTATTATTGAAGTTTTCTAGAAATATCGGCCATGTGATAAAGAACTATTTTATATTTGATCAATACTTTCAAAAATATTATTGAATAGTCTCAAAATATGATAAAAAATAATCATTCAAGGAATCCCATAAATCTCATAATTTTAGTTTTCTTTTGATATATTTTAAAATTAAAATACATTCCAAGAACTTGTAACAGGTACGTAAAAATATAAATAAATATAAATACTACATAAAACACTTTAAAATAAATTTGAATATATTTATTTTTTATTTAAAAAATATTTTAGAACAAAATAAATAAATTTAATATTACAAATAATATGATAAAAAATCAAAATATTTAATATAAAGAAAAATATACAAAACTTGTGTGGTTCACGGCATCTCATGAAGAACATTTTCATAATGTTTAGATAAGCTCATATGGTTGAAATTTTAAGGTGCATTTCCATCATAGGTTTTTTTTCATGAGGTTTATTTCACACCATAAGTTCATATCATATGGTTTATCTAAGTATTTGAAAAGTTAAGACAATCTACCATAAGGTTGAGACAAATAATCAAAATGTTGAGACATTAGAACCCTAAGGTTTAGCCAAATATGTGGTCATAGGTTTTTACAATAGAATAACTTATTGATTGAAAAATCCATTATAAAAAATATTTATACATGATAATTAAACATAGGAAAGTTTATTAATTAATAAGTAAATAATTCTATAAGAAATTCAGATTATTCCATTTATGAAAGTAAGATTTATTTCAATACTTTCTTCTACCACAAGTACTAGTAAAGAAAAAAAATAAATCCTATTACTTTTTGAAACTAATTTTATATGGTTAAAACATGGTATTTTTTAAAATATGTGGTTTTTATAATTTTGAAAACATAAATAAATAAAGTAGTGACTATCCACTCAATAATCTCCCCATTTTTGATATTTTAAAAACTAAACATCTTTTAAAAAATTTCTTCATCTTTTTAGAATAGTAAAAAAATAAATTAAATGATAATATATGAAAAAATTTATACCTCATTTTTAAAATATCAAAAAGATAATATTTTGAAAATAAAAAAATTTTAAACAAAAATTATTTTATAAAATAAATGATTAAAAGACAAGTTATGATTAATATGTATCAAAACATTATACTTAAATATATACGATAGAATATATTTCATGTTTTAATAAATTTCATCATATTAAGAACAATTTTAATTGAAAACTGATTTTAAACATTAAAACTATCTCTAAATTTATGCATTAAAAATATCAAATGAAATAAAAAAATAAAGTAAGAAGGTAGAAATATAACATATCTCCCTTATTTCAACATAGTTTCTGTCATTAGAAAATAGAAACATCAAAAATAGCTTGTGCATATTTTAAAATATTCTCTATAAGTAAGTGAGAAAATAAATTAATAAAAGACTTATAAATATCTAAGGATCTAATAAATATGATAAAATATTCAAGGAATTAAATATTTATTTTTAAAATAGATAAGTAGTAGATAAAAACGAAAAATATAAACTTTTCAGAACTGTTCTAGTAAGTGAATCCCTAAAATAAGATTTAATCAGTTTCATATAAAATAGTTTAAACATTTTAAAATTATCCAAGATTCCATCATACCATGTTCAAATTTAATCTTTTCAAATATAGTTAAATACAAAGGTTTAATAATGATACAAACCAATTGATTATCAGTTGAAATAAATTCCAAAAAAATATGAACTTTATTAACATAATCTATGAAAAAATGAAAAATGAAATCTCTAAATTTAGTTCTAGAATGTTTTAAAGGGTTTCTATAAATTAAAGTAGAATAAGAGTTATTATAATATATATAAATCTTATTAAAATGAATATTAAAAATATAAAAGGTTTACTTAATATACAAATATTGAGCACTAAAATTAGTAACAACTAAATATTCAATTTCAACCATCGATAAAGAAACTAATATTTTCTTCTATGAACACTAATAAATTAAAAATTTTCCAAGAAAATAAAACATTCCAAATGTAAATTTCTCTATCACATAAAAAACCTAAAAAAATGAACCAAAATAATATATTAAATCAATACTATTATGTCCAAAATAAAATAATCCAAAATTTATAGTTCCTTCAATACGTTTAATAATTAGTTTTATGTCCTTCAAATTGATTAATTTAGGATTAACCTAAAATCTATCCCACATATGTAAATTAAATATTAATATTAGTTTTAAAACAGATGAAAAAAGTAAAACATCAACCATTCATCTAAAAAATTTATCATCAATTGATTTTTTAGATTCATATAAATCCAATTTATTAATAGTACTCATAGGGGTTATAAAATTTTTACGAGAATCAAAACTAAATCAATTAATTAATTTTTTATCAAACTTAGATTGATTTGAAAATATTCTATCTATTCTATTATAAATTTAAAGTCCTAAAAAAACTTAATTCTCTTATGAGACTCATGTAAAATTTATTATTCATGAAACTATAAAATTCATTATAAAGAAATTTACTAGTTGAGAAAAGAGAAAATATTATCAAAATAAATTTGAAAAATAAAATTTGCATTAAAAATATTATTAATAAACAAATTATGATCTAATTTATCTTTATTAGTAACATTATTTAAAAAATAGAATATGTCATAATAATATCTAGTATTAGTGTTAAGTTCATACAAATATTTTTGATAATTTCAAAACATGATTATAAAATTTTTCATGTTCAGAACGAGGTGGTTGATTTAAAAAAATACATCAAAAATAAAAACATTTAAGAACATATTAAATGCATTTGATATAATTTAAAACCTTGAAAATATGTAACATCTAATAAAAATATAATAGATTCCATACCAAAAATAGGTTTAATAGATCCATCAAAATCTATAACTTCTTATTAACAATTTCCTTATGCAACAATCTAACCGTATTCTTAATAATTTTTGTAGATTAGTTCAATTTATTTATAAAAATTTATTTTGATCTATTAATATGTTTATCTTTTAGATGTTTAAGAAAAGGTCAAAAATTATTTCTTGAAAATTTATTAAGTTTATCTTCTATAAAAAAAAATCCAATTAACTTAATTTAATGATTTATTAATGTCTTTATGGAAAAATTAGAATTAAAAGTAGAATGATTACAAAAATTCAGAATATATCTTATAATTTTAATCCCATAATTAATATTTCCAATAAATTTATCAAAAAGGCAATGTTTATGAGTTTTTGAAGATATATGATCATATTGAGAATTTATTTTATCCCCCACAATAGGTAATTTTTTTAGGTTTATATTCAACAATATTAAATACCTTATATGGTTGTTCAAAGTTATCAAAATCTAAATTTAGTTTCACATTATTTTAATCTAATTTAATATCAATTGATTCTTCAAGAATCATAATTTTTTTATTAAAAACTCTATAATATTTAATTATATTAGAATATCCTAATAAAATTAATTCATTATATTTATCATACATATTATTTAAATTATAAAGTTTAAGAAATAAAACATTGAATCTAAAGCCTCTAAAATATCGTACATTAGATTTATTTATATTCAATAATTCACAAGGATAATTATTTTAAATAGGTTTTATAATTATAGTTTTTGAATATTAACAATAATTAAAATAAATATTCTTCCCACATATATTTAGGTGAATTATATTCACATAACATAGTTCTATCCATTTCAATCAAGGTTTGATTCATTCCTTCAATAATTACATTTTAGGAGGTATTCTTAGTGATTAAAAATTATATAAATAACTATTCATTTTAAAAAAATCTATCAAATTATAAATTTTAAAATTTACATCCTCTATAACTATAAATAGAAGTAATCATACAACCTTTTAATTATTAATTAACTTTCAAAAAGTAGTAAAATTATGTAGGGTTTCATTATCAAGAGAAAGAAATTATTACCAACTTAATATATAGTGATCATCTATAATGAATAAAGTAAATTCATTTACTTCCAGACTAAAATATTGAGTATAAATAAAAAAATCATGTTATATTAACAATAAAGGCCAGTGATTGATTGTCTGATTAGTTGATCTGAAATGAGATTTATATCAATTCCCTTTGATGCAATAATCACACACATTAAACTTATCTTTCTTTGAATCAGGTAACTATACAACTCTTTTATTCTTATACAACTTATTAAACACTCTGAATTTTATATTTCAAATTCATCTATTAAAAAAAACTATCATTCTGCATAGAATTCAAAAACGTTACATGTTTAAATTTTAGTTTAACAAGGTAAATAGTATAAATTTTTTCCTTCAGTTTAGCATAAAATTATAAAGGATAGTTCTTAAAAACTAAAAATTTATCATTTTAGACTTCAATTTTAATATCAATATCATATAATAATCATATTATTATCATATTATTTTTTAAACCATCAGAATATAAAACTTTTGAAATAATAGAAGATTTAGAGATACTGAATTCTTAAAAACAATTTACCTTTCCTTTAAAATTATCTCCAAATGTCATAGTGACTCCATAATGTTTTTGATAATAAATAAATTTTGATGGATATTAAATAATGTTCCCATATAATCTACTATACATATACCATACATCTTTCTTGAAAATTCCCTATATTATTTGTCGAAAATTTAATTAGTATAAAGTTTTTCTACCAAAGATACTTTAGGGATGTTAGGATTAGTAAAACATTTCATGTGTACTAAAATATATTTTAGAAAAAAATTATAAGGTACACTAAAAGATAAATATTTAGAAATTTTAGTCTTATTAAATATTATTTATTGTAGAAATATAGGTGATAATTCATTGGTATAATTTCCTTTCATCACACATCTAAAATAAAAATAAGTAAAACAATTCTTATTGAAGTTTTTACAAAATAATTATTATAATTTAAGGTAATATGCTATCATATCCAACACTATTTTAATATCTATTCATTTTATTTATAGATATTATTTTTTCATAGATATTTATTTCTTAAACAAAGTAAGGTAAATTATTCTCTAGATGTTCAATATCAACTTTCACCTTATC
The DNA here is from genome assembly GCA_963277665.1 of Viscum album. Classification (NCBI taxonomy): domain Eukaryota; kingdom Viridiplantae; phylum Streptophyta; class Magnoliopsida; order Santalales; family Viscaceae; genus Viscum; species Viscum album. The sequence continues at coordinate 2,108,709,246 of OY728156.1, read as the reverse complement.
AGTCAACTTCAGAGCATATTTTAAATCTTTATTAACTTTTTTCTTAGAGTTAGAAATAGTTTTCTTATGTTTTTCATTTTCATATAAAAGATATTTTTTGCTTCAAAAAGTTTCTTACATTTTATATATATATATATATATCATCTACTCTAAAAAATATTTTATTAATCTATCAATATCATATTTCAATTCATAAATGGTTTCTTTTTCAAAATTAGTATCATCAAATGAACATCTAGAATAGAAATATAATTATAAAAATTATTTAAATATTAAATAAATAAATTGTTAGATTATTCCTTTTAATTTATATATTCTTCACTATAATATTATTCTTCAATATAAATTTATATTGTAGTTAAATACCTTTTCTCTTTCATTATATACTTCTTATCCTTCATTACATTTTTCATTCTCTGATAGTGTATCATAATGTTCCCTTTTTTTATATACTAAAAATATAATATATGATATATTATAATTAATGTTGGTGTTACCTTTTGTTTCACCTTTACGATTGGCCATTAGATTATTCTCTCTTGATTTGTTTTTAAACCTCCCATTTTCTGTTATTTTGTAAACTCCAATACAAGCTGAGCCCTATATTCTTTTTCACATTCCTAAATTTAAAATTCAAAAGAGTCATAAGAAACAATACTAACAGATATAAAATCTAATCCTTTCCTATTTAATGTTTCTTCTTCATTAATTTTATTCAACTCTAGTTCATATTGAAGCAATTAAAAAATGAGTTCATCAAGAGTGTATTCCTTGAACTTCTTCTTTTAGTCAATTTATACCTTCGTTGCATTCCATTTTTAGAAAATAAATAAAAAATGTTTTACTTGAATGATATTTTCCAATTAATATCCAAGAACATTCATCCCATTTATAATGATAGTGAACCAATATAACATATATTTAACCATCTCATCATCTCCCATCTTGAAATATTGATATTCCGAAAAAATAATTACGTGTTTCATTCTTATCCACTTATGTGATCTAAGGTGAGTAACTTATAGAATTCTCAAAATTATTGAATATGTTTTACAAGTAGAAATATGAAAAAATACATATCTATTAATAACACAATATAGAATATTCATAACTTTGTAATTTAAAAAATATTTAGTTATATCACTTCTTATAATAGAATCATGTTCTGAATTTGGAAATTTATAAGGTTTTACCATACTATTCCAATTACTAACAATTAGTTGTTTAATATATTATTCCAATTCAGTCTTCCAATAGAAATAATTTGTACCATCAATGTGAATTATTATATATGTCATCCATAAATCATTTAAACTAGTTTATGATATCTTAAATATATTGTTGTTAGATGGTTAAGTATATGAAGAGGTTAATATAAAAAATATATTCAATATCGAAAATGATCTGATAGTAATTTTTAGGTCCCAAATAATACGGTAGAATGTTATAGAGGATGGGGGATATATAGGGTGAAAATACTAGATAATTGTTTTTAAATAATTTAAATCACATTTATGAATTATTTAAGCAGTATATAATGATTAACCAAAGAATTAAATAATTAAAACACAATCAATTATGTGTGTAGGGTGTTAAGAGTTATGGAATAATTAAAAATTGATAATATAATAACTTTTATAGTAATTTATATCAATGTGATCATACATAAACTCTTCACACTCCTATACTAACAAAAGAATTAAATAATTAAACCACAATAAATTATGTGTGTAGGGTGTGAAGAGTTATGGTAGAATTAAAAATTGATAACATAATATTTTTTATAGTAATTTAGATCAATGCGATCTTATATATACTCTTCACACTCTTATACTCTTTAAAAAATACAGTAGGTGTTGAATTCATGAATTTTAAAGTGGATTCACATCCCAATTACAACCTACCTATTTTAGTGGAAGCACAACCACATAATAATGCTAATTTTTAAGGGGGAGTCACAAACAAATTACAAAATTAAATTTTAACATGAAATCACAAAAAAAACGTTAATTTTGAAGGAGGTATAACTAGACACTAAATTTTTAGTCTGAGAGTCCCAACCCTAAAATTAGAATTATTTTCTAAGGGGAAATCATAAACCATGATACAATTTAAGTACCAGATAAAGATATAAATAATTAAGAATAGATGAAAAGAAACTAAGTCTAGGTAGTTGATGAAAAAAATTAAAACACAATAACTAGTTCTTGAGTAGTGGACCCGCTTGTCTCTATAAGGTGGTAAAGACCATACATATTTAGTTCTTCTTTTACAGTCATTTAATAGATTTTAAAAAATGTCTATATAGGATTATAAAAATATTTTAGTGGTTTATTAAGGTACAATAGTCATTTATGATATTATTCATATCTAGTTTCTTCATAATGTAGCTTTTAAACATTTAAATAGATTAAAAAATATCTATTCATTAGTCTATATTAGTCATAATAATTCAAAATAAATATAATAATAATATCGATACCCATAATTATCTTTATAATTATCATATATAATAAAGAACTGAGAATACTTAGTCAAGATTTCTATAAATATATTAATCAAGATAAAAAACTATTTCAAATTTGATCAAAAACTTTAAAACTATCATTTATAAATTTAGAAATATGATCCCAAATAATTAATCAATGTTCCTAATGAATCCCATAATTTTAGTTTCTTTATGAAAACCTTTTAATTTAAAATAGATTCCAGAAAAATACAGCAGATACATAAATATATAAATAAATATAACAAATTCATTAAAATATTTAATATAATTTAAATATAATAATTATATTTTTAAAATAATTTATAATAAAATAAATCAATGTAATAAATTAAATAATAATTGAAAAAATTTAAATACCTACATCATAAAAAATATACAAAACAATTAAGATTCACTGCAACTCATATGGTTCATTTTTGTAATGTTAAACCAAACTCATAAGGTTGATATCTTAAGGTATATTAACACCATAAGGTTCATATAAATTCAAAAGTTTATCTATTTCCCTATAAATTTTATACAATCACTCACAAGGTTGAGATAGATAGTTGTAAGGTTGAGACAATACAATGAAAATTTTAGAAAGACATGGAGTCATACGGTTTAACAAAAAATAACATAGTGACTATATAATACATTATAAAAAATAATTATGCAAAGAAATTAATAATAGAAAATATGATTAATTAATAAGTAACTACTCTTTTGGGATATTATAAATATCCAATTAATAAAAGTAACTTTAATTACATTTTTTATACTATATGAAATGTTTTCAAAGAAAATAAATAAATCCTTTATACTTTTTCAAATTCATGTTAAATGGAGTAAAACTAAGATATTTAAAATATAAGTTTTTTTATAATTATTAAAAAATAAATAAATATAGTAGTGAGGATCCCATCAAAATGTGTTATATATTTCTTTATAACCCTTGGGTTGAATTAGTGAAAAAGAGGTAATAAAGATAAAGTGATCTAAAGATTGGATGTGCAACATCCACAAACCCCTATAATCCTTAAAATGGGCATTATTACCACCTAGTATGGTGAAACACCATTGATTTATGCTTCTTTGACTGTCCATGAGTGGTAGACTAAGTAAAACACTATATCGCCACATTTATTATTCTACATTCATACATTGTGTGTTCTATGCTAATTAATAAATTTGGTATGTACTTGTTAGCACAAGGAAAAAATACTATAAAGAAAAAGAAAATGTAAAAAACCTAATTAACCCACCCTCTAAAGGTGTATTAGGTTTCAGTTTGTAACAAATATTTAAAATAATAATTTCTAAAACCATGATCTAATAGAGAAAAAACACCTGGAGTGAATTTTTAAAAATCCATAGTTAAGGAAAAAATTCATTGACCATGCGACAACTATGTATCCATTAACATCAAATTGATGTAAATACCTTTCCATAATTATACGCTAAAATCCAAAAAGAAATTTCTAATAGAAAAAAAATATAATAATGGTGTTTTTATAGATTCAAACCAATTTGAGGTGGACATTTTATAGAAATACTTACTTTTTATACATAGATATAACATTTTAATAGATTAATATTCATTACATAACATATTTATCCACACAAGAATCATATATGTCTACTATATTTGGAAACTTGGATACATAAACATTAGGTTCATAAGTGAACTAACTCATCTAAAATATGTTTTTAATAATATTAACCCTTCTTAGACATATCATACATACTAAATTTCTTCATAACTATAATTTCTCGGACCCGAATTCCACCCAAAATAGTTCCCTGAACCTGGTGGGTAACAAGGGCACAAGCGCATCTCCTTAAACACGAGAGGCTGCGAACTAGCCGCAAGGACCATGGTGAGTCGGTGGGAAGATTATTACCTCATTTACAGAGTATCACAAAGAAAGTCAAAAATACCATAAATAACGGAAGTGAAATAAACAATAGCCTTCTGAAATTAGGACAAGACAAGAATATATATAAATTACTATAAGTTTCGCATATACAAAATGATTTATATGGTACAAGTATCTAGAAATCAGAAAAAACATTACATGTAAATAGAATACAATTAAAATACAAGTCCCAAAATGAAAAAATGATCAAAAAGGTATCCCAACATCACAAGCCTCATCTTGTTCATATGCTTCCCTACTCTAAAGACACATTAAACAATCTATACCAGGGCGTCTACCCCTATCATCACCTATGACCATATAATCTGTTTTGGTCCTAGAGGTGGCCCAAACGAGGTGTGAGATAAACATCCCAGTAGGCAACCACACAGGTCTATATAGTTTTAACAACAATATACAAAGTTCTAGAAAGTGTGAAGAAAGTAGGAAGGTAAGTGTGTATGTGAATCGAATAATTATACTGTAATAATTAATACTAAACATCTTCTCAAGGATACCCACAACAAATCCATCTCTTATCAAGTAAAATATAACAAGTAAACAAGTCACATAACCACACCATACATCCATTCATATCAAGAAAACTGCAACAACATTGTATAAAGAAGTAATAAATCCCACATCCACACTATATAGTGAAAAGTAGAATCCCACGACCATGCTGTATAGTGAAAAGTATACCCCAAGGGCCGGATCCAAGGTGTCATCTACTAGTGAATCCATGTAATATTTTTAGACCACAGAGGGCTAGATCCAAGGAGCTTGTCCAAGGCATCCCATTGAGTCCCATGGGCATCCCAGTGGAAACTAGGTTAGGCACTGGTTGGGGTCCTAGGAGCATGAAAATGACATTTCTTATGGTTGAACAAGCAATCCATATCTACAGGAATAAATAGGTCATTTCCTTAAGGTGAACCCCTTGGGTGAAGTTGAGTCAAGTAATAGTTGCTTGTGCACCAAAATGGAACTGATGTTTATCCTCACTAGGTATGACTAAGCCTATAGAAAGATGCTTGCTAAATAAGAGGGCCGCACTAGAAAGTACGATGGATGAAATATCTTACAAACACCCAAAAAGTACAAGAAACGATGAAAGAAAGTATATACCACCTACCTCACCTTGGTAGTAGATAGATCTTACAATATCAATTCTAGATTCTTTCTGGTTTGGATGAAATCTAAAGAAAAAACAAATAATCTACTATTAGATCATATGATCATAAATAAAAATAGCATTATTGTTGTTCCAAAGAATCAATAATGACTAAAAAAGAATCGAGTACTTACTGATGAAGTTCCAATGAGAGAAACCATGCTCAAATTTGATTCTAAACCACATCTATATCTGAAAACCATTTTAGATGGTTTCGGTTCTAAAAAACGAGAGAAACCTTCTATCCCTCAAAAATAAGAGGATACTGCCACTATTTTTAAAATGCCTGATGGTAAATTACACGATGTGTAACTCAAGAACACAATGTGTAATTTGTGATTTTATCTTTATGAACTAGAAAGGCAACACACTGTGATCTGATAGTACAAGACGTGTAGGCCAAGTACTAGACATATAGGCCAAGTACATGTTGTGTACCTGGTATGTAGTTAGCCTTCAGGCATTTCCCCCTTTTTTCCCCAAAAACAACCCTACCAACCCATGGGGAGACTTAGGGTCACAGAAAAAAAGGAAGGTAAACATATTTAAACCTAAAGGAAAGATTATTACCTCAATAAATTCTCAAGATCTTACAATAACATAGGGAGAGGAAACATTAGAAAGGGTGAGATGTGATGCTCAATATGGGTAAAAAAGGGATATATCAACAATCAATTTAATATTACATGAGGATAAGAATATAATAACTTGATCATAACATTTAAAAACTATACCTTTCATATCAAAGATCATAATTTTGTGTCATGGAAAAAATATTGGTAGTTTATAAGACATGAATCATAAAGGAATCAAATAACTTGAGCCATGGAAGCCTAAAATAATCATAAGACAAGAGTTTATGGAATACACATAATAATATAAAGTCATTTTTTTAATATCCAAGTATTATTGTAGATATTTTCATAGTGGATTGGGTTCAATCCCCAAATGATCGTCATTGTTTATATTCACTCCCAAGATCATCATAGTGGACATATTCCCTTACTAAACTAGGTTTACACTCTATTTCAACACTATTTATCTCATGAGATGTCTATCATTACCCAAGGTATTTGAGGGATATATAATTCTAAGACCCAATATCACATAATGAAAATCATACAAATGTGTAAAAAAGATCATATAATATCCATCATATCATAACACATGGAAAATAAAAGTGTTTCACAAACATTTCATCATGGAATAACCCATAGAAAAGAAACAAATTTCATAAATATTTCATCAATTCATCATAGAATAAATCGTGAAGAAGGAATGCGTTTCATAAAAATAATTTCATTATAATCCAAAAACATTTAGAGAAATAGTAAGGATTATTTTATTGGATTATATTTCTATTATATCATAAGGAATATAAAAAATTGTTGTCACTGATGAGCATAAATACCATAATAATATCATAAAAACATTTTTGGGGAAAATAAAATTTCCATTTTGAAGTAACTTTTTTAAATTATAAAAATTTCCAAAAAAATACGGGTAAAATTTATTTAAAAAAAAACATATAAACTTATAAAGGAATGTTCAAAACATTGAGTGGTCATGATAGTGGAAAATCATGTTCATGAAATTTAAGTTAAAAGTAAACATTCCTTTCACACTTTTATATAATTACAAAAAAATTACATCATTGAAAATACAAAATGAATATTTATTTGAAATTTTTTTAAGTATATAATGGGTAAAAAAATTAATTTAAACAATCATAGTATAATATTCAAAGCACTCTTGAAAATATTTTTAGAAACATAGATATAGAAGAAACACTATTTTCAACTGAAGATACAAATAAAGTTAGTATTCCTTAAAAAATTATTTATGTCTATTGAATTCTTAAAGAGGGGAGAAATACAAGAAATCATGTAATATATTGAAACTAATATATTAAAAGAAAATTTAGGAGATTCTTGAGAGTTATATGATAATTATTTATCATCATAACTAAATCATAAACTATCCCAATATATAATGATATTGTAACATAAAACCATTACCTCAGGTCCGAATTCCTTCATACGTGTTTGAACTACTTGTATAATAAATATATTTAATAATCATAAAAATATATATATCATACCATATATTTTTTACTTATTAACTTTATCACCTGTTTATCAATAATTCGTGATTAAAATAACTTTTTCAAGTGATAATTACTTCATTTTTCATGTATGTTTTGGTTTGGTAGATTTGGTCCTTGTAATTTGATCATGGATCCATTGTAAAATGATTTTTCATAATTATATTAATATAATATATATTCATTATTATATATTTATAGTCACCCATAAAATTTATATAATGAAAAATAAATTACACCATTCATAGAGACAGTATGTTGTACGTATGCATGAATGATGTTTTTTTATTTTTTGACGGATAGAAAAAAAGAAAGGCAAGTGATAATTAACCTAAAAAAAGTAATAATTATATCATATAAATCATATATATTCATCAAATCCATCATTATTACCATCCATGTAAAATTGAGATGAAAAACGAATCACATCACTTCGTTGAGGTGGTAGTCAACACGTATGCATGAGCAACATTATCATTTTACCTAAGAAAGAAAGGTAAGAAGTTAAATGTGATATTATAATTATATTACTGTAATTATTCTATAAATATCATATATATACATTTAATAAATAATTATATACATTTTTTATAGGCAGTGATGGAAAATGAATTACAACGGTTTGGGAGGTGGTAGTCCACCATGCACACGATCGACCGTTTCGTTTCCCATTTACTAGAATAGGAGATGAATATTGGTTATTAAATAAATATAATAAAATATAATTATATTTATGATACTGGTTTTATTATTTCATCATATTTGAAAAATGTTTTAAGGAGGTAAAAAAAATAAAACCCATGGTTAAGAATAACACCTCTTCTTCTAATAACCTCTTTAGGGTTATACATATAGCCTCACTAAGATGGTTTTACTATCAAAATAAGGAATATAGATTATGTTTAGGGATTTAAGGAAGGTATTTTTTAGGTATTTTCTAAAATAAAAGGCTCTTGATGTGTGGAGAGTAGAGGAGATGGGGTGTCCTTTTATAAGTGGGAGAGAGGACACAATTTGAATTTTTGAAAAAAATATAATATATCCACATCCTATTTAAAAAAATGCGTAAAAATGGAGCATTACCAAATATTATATGATATAGGGTCTAAATATAGCCATAAAATATATCTTAGACCTATTTGTTTTGTTATTTTGAACCGTTATCTCTTTAGTTTAACCCCCAGTAAATTTGTTTTAACTTTAACTGTGATAACCATTTTTTACTATTTTTAATATTCATTATGAAAAAAATTAAGTTGAACTTATTAAATATTATTAATTACTCAAATTAAAAACATATAATCTATTTTATCGAATTAAATTCAAATAATTATTAGAATTTAATTTAAAATTAAACCCAGAAATGTGACGAGAAGAATTTTTACAAAGAAACAATTTTCTAAACTACAAAATTTTTTATAGAAAAATTCAAAGTAAATTTTATTTTAATGACATAAATTAGATTAAAAATATATTATCTGAACTAATTTTACTTTTAAAATAATTTTGAAACAAAATATAAAATTTTAAATGGTTTAAATAAAATAAAATCATTAATAATAATTCATATTTTTTTTATTAATTAATTTTTTTAGAAATTATAAATAATTAACTCTATAATAATATTGAGGAATTTATTTTAAATATTAATTACATTTTTTCAAATATTTTTTTTATAAAACTAATAAAAATAATTTTTAAATAAGTTCTCAAATTAGGATGAAGAATTTTTTAGAAAACTACAATTTTAAGCATAAAAAATTATTTATTCTTATCCAATTCCTAGAAATAAATATTTGAAGATTGATTAAACATTTTATTAAATATATAATATATAAAGTTCATGAAAATAATTCACTAATACTGATTAATTTTATTTATTAAGATAAAAATATATTTCACACAAAAAATTTTTTTTACATTAAAATGTTTCCTTTACTTTGAAATGATTTTATTTTCATTTATAATCAATTAATAAGTTATGATTTTTTTTAATTTTTAAACCATATAATTTTAATAATTTATTTATTCATATTCATTCCCACAAATTTAATTTCTAGATTAATGGTATACTATATTACACTTTATTTAGACTCGGGGTTGAGTGTATCACAAGCTACTCAAGATATTAAATTTATTTTAAAAGAAATATATCATAAAATATTGTGGTGTTACATTATAATCCCCTTAAAATGAATATTACCTTAAAATAAAATTAATATGATACAAAAAAACGAGGATACCTCTTCCACATCACATACTCAGTTTCAAACGTAACTTCATCGAATTTTTGATTTCACTAGAGAAATTTAATGAGGTGAGTTGTCATGTTTTGTAGCACTTTATCTCCACGATTTAAGAACAAAAATAGTTTTTATTTATAGAAAATATAATTATCCAGTGTTATGACATTTGAGTTTGGTAAATTTTATGGATTGGGTTTTTAATTTCTCAATAGAGAAACATGAAACACATCATAAACTTGAGGGAGGTTTTGTGGCATCACCAATTGATAAACTACCATCCCTACTAGATCAAAAATTTATAAAGGAAAAGAATAAAAAGGGAAAAAATTTAACTTCTTTAAAAATATCATAACTTTCTTAAATATTAAAATTCCTATAAAAAACTTCCCACCCACTTCAAATTTTTGATCACATTGATGATTGTTGGAAAAAATTTGCTATTAACTCTCATATGGCTTGATGTAATGTTGAATGACTCTAACTTTCTCTACCATTTCCTCATATATCTTAGGTTATAGTATCTTTCATTCCCAAACATAATCCTAGCACATTTTTAACACAAATATATTTTTAAATAGAAGCATTATGTTTGATTACATATATGACACCCAACACAAACATTAAACATCCCACAAAATATATTGTTTAAATACGACCATTAAAAACTATCCATTAATCTAGATAGTTTGAAAATGGATAACTAAATTATAAAAATTACATGGTTTAAAAGTATATATTTAAATTAATTGGTTAAAAATTTATTAGAAATTAAAATTGAGATGATTTAAAAAAAAGAAACATTTTTTTGAAAAAATATATTTTTTCTAATGTGTTGTTACATCAAGTTTTTCACACTTCTTTTAAAATTAATTTTTGAGACTTTTAGAAATTTTGTTGGAAAAAACAAATTAATTATTAAAATAAACAGTTAAAAATTATGTTATGGTGAATTTTTGATTATTTTCTAAAAAGATTAATTTTTAAATGAATAGTGAAAATACTTATTTTTATAGAAAAATTTCATTTCATTTAAATCATTTACAAAGTTACATTTTTTGTTTAAATCGTTTTGAAGTATAATTATTTTAATTATTTTATAATTAATCAAATTTAGTTCATATTAAGTATTTTTTTATATAAAAACATTTTATACAAAAGATAACTTTTCTTTGGAAAACTATTGTTTTACCAAGTTTACAGGTTTAATTTTAAATTGAAGTTTTAAACTTCTATGAATTTAAATTTTTTATAATGTATCAAATAATTTGAATAATCATAAATAATATTATATAATTTTTCCAAATTATCTTTAGGTCATAATTAATAGTAAAAATAGTAAAAATTAATCACAGTGGTTTAGGTTAAAACGAGTTTATTAGGTGATAAAAATAAGAAGATAGCGGTGTAAATGACCTAAAAAACATGTATAATTTATATTTTATAGAAATATTTAGACCATATATCATCTATTATTTGATAATATGTCATTTTATATCCACGTGGCTTGTGAAAATCATGGGTATAACATATTCTTTTTAAAAATTCCAAGTGTGTTCTCTCCCCCACTTATAAATGGGCATCCAATCTCCTATCATATTCACACTTAAAAAGTATTTTGGTTCAGAAAATACCTACCCTAACACATTATTTATATCCTTAAACATAACCTAGATATATTTTTTTGATCATAAAACCATTATAGAAAGGATTTACGTGTATACCTAAAGAGTTTCTCCAAAGAGGAGGTATAGTTCTTAACCACACGTCTTTATTTTATTTCTTCTTGTGTAATCTTAAAATATTCTCCAACTATGATAAAATAATAAGACTAGTATATCAGATATAATTATATTTTATTATGTTAATTTAGTAACCTATATTCATCTCATCTTCCATAAAATGGGTAACAAAACCGTTGATCGTGTGTGCGACGAACTACCAACTCACAAAATGATGTAATTTGTTTTCCATCACCATCTCTCATGAATAAAAATAATTATAGATATAATGTTCACACACACGCATAGACACATATATATTATATTTATTTAATTTCTTTACTTATATAATTATAATATCGCATATACCTTATTACCTTCCAATCCATTGGAAAACTATAACGTCGCTCGTGCGTACGAGTTGACTACCACCTCCATAAAGAGATGTGATTCATTTTCCATATTATTATGACATGGATGATAATAAGGATATATTTAATGAATATATATTAAATATATGATATAATAATTATTTTTAAGGTAAGTTATTAATTATTTATTTCATTCCATTAGTCAATAAATTGAAAATAGTATTAATGCGTGCGTACGACCTACCATCACCTTAAATGGTGTAACTCATTTTTCTATTTATAAATTTTATGGACTATTATAAATACATATATAATGAATAAATATGGAATTTATATCATGGATACCATTTTTTATATGATTTATCCATGATCAGAGTACAATTACCAAAACTATCAAATTGAAACATACATGAAAAATGAAGCAATTATCACGCAAAATAGAAATGTTAATAAATAATTATTAATAAATGAGTAAAAATAGGTTATAAGTTATTAATATATAGTATTATGTATATGGTTATGGATTTTAATTGATTTATAATAAATATATATTTATTATATAAGAGGTTCGAAGACAAAAAATGAAATTGGACTTGATGTAATTGTTTCTCGTCTCACTTTTACTTCCATGATACATATACCATATTCCCCAATTATTATTTTTTCATGATGTATTTATTTATTATTTGATATGTTATATTAGGAATATTTTTAAATTCATGGTATTTTAGGTTTCAATTTAAATTATTTATTTCTTGGGGCTTACGATTCATAAGTTATTAAATTAGTAAGGGTTTATTTTACAATCTCATCTTTATTCAGTATTGTTTATGTTCAAGTCTAAATTGGTGTAATTGTTTGATATTTATATGTTTAAACCAATATATTTTAATCTTCTCAATTTATTCATTATCTTTTCAAGTAATAATACCATTTCCTCTCTTTGGTACTTAAAAATATTGAGATTTTTTAAAGAAAATATGACTTTGTTTCTCTCTTCGATCAAAAATAATTTTGATTAAATATCTATGTTGTATAAAAATATAAATGTTTTTATACTTGTAAAACTGATTTCATAAAATAATTTCTACTCATGATTCACTTTTTATAAAATGGGTTGGAAGGAATATTCTTGTCATTTTATTAATAATGCACCTTTTAACCTTTTTACAATAGTATGAAAAGAATGTTTATTAACATATATGACAAGTAAATAATTTCTCACCATCATGACCAATATTTTTTTTATGTTTACCTGAAAATATTACATGCTTGTGTTTAAATATATTTTTCTTATTATTATGGATATTTTTAATTTCTAAGATTTGTTTTCCAAGTGAAAAGGGTATTTTCCTCAAGAATGTTTTAAATGAAAATTTTATGGTATTTCTATTCATTAGTGACAAAAACATTTATTTTAATCATGCTAAACTGGGGATATTTTTTATTGATACCCTATATATTATTTATCTAGATGGTTTGTGATCAGTTTTACTAGGGATGTACTATTTTGATATCATTCACCATATTACTCTGGATGGTTTATGATTATGTTTATTTGTTGGGAAATTATTAAAATTTTACATGATAGTCTTTAAATATTGATATTTATATTGATCATGTTTCTAAAATTTCATATGAGTAATTAATTGGAATTAGAAAGAGATAGGTGGGGCCCATAATAGTACCCCAATGCATCATTAGGTCTTATGAGACAACTTTTCTTGTGTATTTGTCAGAGGCATTACCCATTTTTGTAATATGTCATGGAATGGAGTTTTGTGGGTATATTGATATCAAACATTATGAATTTCTTAATTATGATATTAGTGATAGCTATATATTTGATGATTTTTTTAGTTATGATATCCATGGATTAGTTACAAGATCATATTATTATTTATATGCATTTATTTGATCATTATTTATTCCTGAAATATTGTTATTAATGATCAAGTTATTGATTAAATGGAATGTTTTTTATGATATTTACATTGCTATATTTATTATGCATTATTTATTCATGGTATATATTTCTTTACCCATGCCCTTACCGAGCATCTGAGCTCACCCTTTTCTTATGACTCCTCTCCCTAAGATGATAAGAAGTGTATTATGATTGATATAAATGAATATGATAAATGGAATAATGGAGTTATCAAAGAAAATTATATGTTTTATTTCATGTTTTCAACTGTAATATAGGATTCAAGTATGTATGTAATTTTTTAATACTTCTAAACTATTCAGTCCTTCGAGGTGTGATTCTTTGTATCTAGTGCTAATGTGATAATGTAACCACCATCTCTGGGATACTAGGGTCGGCGTCTTTATAGTTGGTGTCATAGGAAGTTTATTATAATCCTTGAGAAATATAATTAGGAAAACATAGAGTATAGATCATAACACTATGGTTGAATTTTTGGATAAGTCTAAGTATAGGATAAGATCCTAAAGTTTTGTTAAGGTAGAGATTATGTGGATTTTCAAGAAATATATAACTCCTTGGATAATACAAGTGGATATAAATCTTATTTTTTTACCTAGGGGTAATAATTATGAAAATGGAGAATTGTGATTTTTCTTGATCATAAGATAGTGTACGACAACAAGCTTTTCTGCACACCTGGTTTGACACTCTTAGAGGATATGCTAGAGTCATTTCACATTTTAATCTTGGAAAATCATGAAGTATTTGAATATATGATGAGCATGGATGACCTATGTTAAAACTAAGGTTTCATATATTGAAAATAATCTCTCATGATATAGACATCCTACAAATTATTTTTTATAATTATAATTTTTATTACTCACACCATATTTTCTGATTTTAGTCGATGGATATAACCAAAAGGAATGATGTTAATGCTCTTTGTGATAGACAATGTGGTGATTCTAGGGAACCAAATTTGATTATTATTTAAGTAATATATAATTTGATTATTCCTATTCAATTATCCCAATATATAATTAACAACCTATACTTTAACCAACTCTCAGACTCACCAAAGAAAAGAAGGATACAATTCTCTAAGAGCTCATGTTGTTGAGACCATGGAAGGAAGAATTATAAATTTCCTTCATGTTATAAATGTTGAAAGAGACACCCTGGATAATATATATGAGGAATATAAAAATCATTTTGGTTTGGAAAATAGGGGAATAGAGTAATTAATTTCTAAGAAGAAATGAAGAGTTTAATGGATTAAAATGAATTTTATCCTATAGATGAATTTATATTTTATTGCATTAAATGTGGGGAACCTTGGAATTATCTAAGTTAATACCCACTTCTAAAGGTTAAATCCTATAACAAGGGGGGAAATATTTTATACCAATCATTGAAGTAAAAGGGTTTAATTATTTTTGTATTGGGATTCAAGAACTTTGTTGTAGAAGTATTTTTACCAATCATATTTTGGTTATAAGAATCATAAAACAGCTAAGGATTCAGTTAATTTTGGAAATATATATGTATTAATGTAAGACTAACTTAATAGGTATATATATCAACATGGTTTTGTGAGTTTATGGTTGATCATATGTTCCAAGTATTAAACATCCATTTTTGGGTTTTATGTTATGGTAAAGGATATTTTGAGGGCCATTTTTAGCAATAAAAACTATTGTTTTAGTATATGGTTTAGTAAAAAATTTATTTAAGGAAGAATGAATTTATATTTTCTTTTTATAGTTTTAGGAAAATTATATTAATTGTATTAATATGGTTTTGAAAAAATAAAAACTTGTATACTGGGTGAAAAACTATGCCATCTGGAAAGGCCATAGGGCTAGAACACAAAATGAAAGGGCGATAATGGTGAAATACCTACCATTGGACTATATAATTACATAGTTATTATGAAATTATTTTTACTTAAAAATTTTTATGTATAAATATTTACTTGATTTTGGGAAACATATTATAGGATCAAATATTTTTGGATTTTGAGGTGATTAATGATATGTTAGGAGACATTTTATTGGATTGAATATATATATATATATATAACCATTTTGTTTAATGAAAAAGATTATTTTATTGGAATGATGTTAAATTTTTAGAGGTGCAAGATGTAAGGTTCTAGGTAACAATTAAGGTTAAAACACTCTTTAAATGTTGAGGTTATTTGTGTTATTTGGGATATAGGGTTATTTATGAAAAGCCTATGGTTTTATGGTTAAATCTGAGATATTAATGTAATATATTTATCCATATTGGATAACCTTTGATAATATTTTATATTTTAGTAAATACTAGAGGAATATATTGTTATCCTTTTGTGGATTTTGTGATCCGTTAGAAGTTTATTTTAGAGATTCATGCATAAACAATCATCTTGAATACTCATCATTCGGGGTAAAAGATGATATTATTGTATAAATTGATTAAAGGATTAGATTATACTTACTAAATAAGTAGATTTACTTATGTTCTTAATCTGTATGGAAAATGAATTTCTGAACAACATGAAATGAATCGTGAAATAAAAACATTATTCCATTACCATCATGTTTGATGAATCAATGGTCTTTTTTCACACCTAACCACTTTACAGGTTTGTGGTTGCTAAATTTTTCATGATATTTCATTTTCAAATAATCAATGATCTCTACCAGTCTCCATAATTATTTAGGAATTAATATTTTCTTCCATGTCCATATATTCATTTCCCACAAATTTTTTCCTACTTGAAACGTAGTTATGTGTTATTCTAGATGACCATTATAATTCCTTTTCTTTCTTATCAATAGGAAGTTTTATTAGCCATTTTTTACAATGTGGGATTTAAAAAAAGGAGTTTTTAAATTTCAAACCCTTGATTTTAGAGTTCAAGATCAAATTTTGAGGACGCAATTTTTTGAATGTGGATAGAATGCAACAACCCAAGATTTTAAAAGAGGTTCTTTTTGTTCGATGGAATATACGACACACAACATTGAGTTTAAATGTTCCAAAAAATATATTTTTTAAATATAACCATTATAAACAAGATGTTAAATTGGACGATATGAACAGAACTAACTGAATTATGAAAAGTATACAGTTTACACTTTTATAAATACATTCATGAGTTATTAGTTGATTAGAAATAAAAATAAAAGTCATTTTAAAGAAAAATGAACGTTTTTATGAAAAAATCTATTTTTTTCTTAAAATAGTACCATCAGGATTTTTTCACTACTTTTAAAATTAATTATTGTAAATTTTAGAAAATATATTTTCTAATTAAATAAAATTTTCTAAAACTATCTTTGGGTTAATTTTTGAAAATTTTATGTAAAGAATAATTTTTTATGAATAATGAAAAATAATGATTTTTATTAATAAATATCTTTTTTATTTAAAAAAATTACAAAGTTTTATTTTGTTTTAAATGGTTTTAAAAAAAATTAGTTAAATTATGTTATAATTAATCCAATTTAGGTCATTGGAATCAATTTTATGTAGAGTTTTTATATAAAAACCTTTTATACTTAAGAAAACATTCCTTTGGAAAATTACTGTTTCATCACGTATATGGGATTAATTTTTATATAAATTCTACAACTTATGTAAATTTGAATTAGTAAAATGGATTTAATATTTTTAGTTAGAATAATCAATGTTGCGACTCTAACCCTAGAAACCCATATATGATTCCTAATAGCATTACACTGGCATAAGATAAAAGTAAATTGTGTCCCAAAGGACCAAATAGTTTAGTAATATTGATAAACTAGATATATACTTGAGTATTGTATTAAAAATTAATAAAATAATTACAACAAATTTTTTTGAAAAAAAATTTATTCCATCTATAATATACTTGGAAATATTTCTTAGTACACTTCAGGGAATCCTGGGGAAATGATAAATATAAGGGTGAGCTCAATTGCTCAGTAAGGATTAAGTATAGTGGAAGAAATAATTAATCAATGAGAATAACTGTTATGGAAAGGTAAATATCTGAACACACATGCCATATAATCAATAAACTGAGAAGGAATTTCATAAACGACATAGAGGATAAATAATTAAAAACACATGCAATTTAAACAACTTTATTATCATGATAAGATATGTAAGAATAAATATAGAAAGGTAAATAATTATAAAAACATTCCATTTAATCAATAAACTATGAATGAAATGTATCTATAGATTTTGTCATAGTGAAAATATCATAGATAATAATAACTAAATCTAAATGATGGAAAATATTAAATATTTGATGCCATGTTTTCCATGTACATGATACCTTTACCATCAATACCTTTCAAAATAAGGTTTAACATACTACTATCAATGCCATTCATAAGACAATTTAGAATGTGATTGATTACAAACTCAAAGGGTTTGTGACCAACTGTTTTTATCTTATGAGACTACCAATGCATCGAGGGTCTTACTTTAAATGGTCCCAAACCCATGTCATACCAATCCAAATCATTCCTCACATATCAAATAATTGATTTAACTCATAAAAAATGTACCTTATCATTAAATATTAATATTTAATAAAGGATAGTGATTTATCAATATTTCACCAGTTAATTAAGTAACATTCAAAGTAGACACCATATGTAAAAATGGTATATAGTTTAGGTAATAATTATAACCATCACATAATAGTATAGATATTGAAAGAAAATAAATTTCCAATGGAAAACGGTCATTAGGAAGCTATTGTTTCAAGATAAACTTAACAATCACCAAAGAAAGTGAGATTGAAAAGATAACTTTTACCACTTATTAATTTTCTAGTCAAACCCAATCAATGAGATAATTCAAACTAAAACTTAAAATGCCATAAATTAATAGTTAATTTTGATATTAAATGACAATTTTTAGGTATATAAACCACATTAAAATTATTTTTTTCCTAATAACAAATAATTCTCAATGGAATGTATATTGAGATGGAATCCATTACATCTGTGGTAACATCTGAATAAGAAGCGCAAAAATTAATAATAATAAAATGAAACATTTAAATAAAATTAATATAAAATAATTCATGATATAATAAATAAAAAGGGGTAGTAGATACACCACAAAAAATAAGTAAGAGGTGAATGTGAGGTTTATCTCGTAGATGTAAATAGTGAGATAAAAATCCATTACCACATGTTTCATTTTGGGTGATAGTCCTTTAAAATAAATTATAATAGTTTTCAAAATGTTATTAACTTATTAAATAACCTTATTATTATTTTTTATATCACATATGATATTTTTATAACATATTATTACTATTTTGTTAAAATTATTTCATTATTTTTACAGTTTCAGGTGTTAATTTCTTTGTTTTTTGAGTTTATTTTAACATGTTATTTTTTTTCCTCTTACATCAATCATTATTTTATCATCTCAAGAATTCAAAACATGATTTAAATTTCATTTATATTATATATATATATATATAGTAATCCATAAAATTTTGAGATAGAAATTAAATGCACCATTCGTGGAGATAGTAGGTCGTACGTACGCATGAACATTGTTTTCATTTTCTTGTCATATTACAGAAAAAAAATTAAATGATATATATTTAAATTATAATTACAATATCGTCTTAATTTCATATTTTTACCATATTTAAATTAGAAACAACTTTAATACATTCAATGTAAAGTGTGAATGAATCACATCACTTTGTGGTGGTGGTAGTGCACTCGTCCACAAATGATGTTATTGTATTCCTATAAAATGGAGGTCATGTTGGTATGTTTTATATAAACAATTATAGGATCATAAATAAATCATAAATAGTATATATATGATATATTAACTATAAATTCATCATTACTTCCAACCTGGAAATTTGGTAAATAGATGAAATAATGACATCAGTTCTTGAGGTGGTAGTCCATTATACACACAAACGATGATTACGTATCCAATTTGATAGAAGTCTACGTGTCACAAAACAAGCCAGGTCATCATCCAAACCAGTGAGAAACCTGGTCTATGGTAATTCTCTAAGGGCGTTCCCTATCCCCATGGGATGGCACAAGTGCCTAGGTATCATAAATAAATATTGGGAATGGTTTAAGTGAATTTATATGCATAAAAAACCAACAATAATCTATAAACCTAATATGAAAATTCAAACAAAAAAAACTTAAACAATTTTCATAATTGATTTACAAGGTTTAAGTCAAAACCAAACAAGGCTACAACAAAAAGGAATAACAAGTTTATCATAAAAACTGCCACATGGAAAGGGGGACCTACCCTCAAGACATATCCACAACACCATACCCAGATGAACCTCTAGCAACCTGACCTACTGTATCCAAAGGCCTTTCCCTTACTTGTGTCAAACATTACCAAGTATACTTACACCAAAATATGTAATTAAGGAGTGAGCCTAAGCCCAGTATGATTCCACTGAAAATAATATTCCATGATATAAACATTATAAGACAAATATATTGAATGTTTTTAAAAAAAGAAGATTCTAGTTACTATTTTAGGAAAAACAAATTTAAATGATAAACAAATTTAAATAATTCAACTTTAAAGAAAACAAACTTGATTCTGAAATTACCAACCAAGCATACCGTATGTCGATGGTAAGTGCAGTATAGCCAATGAGAACTAGTCACAGGAAATACCCCTAGGCACTAGATAGAAATAGGACCCTAGGTACCTCTTATCTTGGTAAAATGTGCCATTGAAACCACAAATAATAGATTTATCATTCATGAGCCTCTAGAGAGGAGAAACATCCAAAATTCTAGTGGTCTCAAATCACAATTCATGTTTAGTTAGTGTTTTCATCATCAATCCCAATATGTGAAACTGGGCCATAGCCACTTATGAATCACTAGAATACTAGTCCAAGTCTGTCCACCCAGATACCCAGGCTTCCCTTTTTTGTTCTCAATCAAGTTTGACATGTCATATAACACCACTTATAAATTTCATCAACCAAACAACGAATTACAGGTCACATGCCACCACTTGCACACCCAAATTCCAGTTTAAAATCATGATATCTCCAAAACCTTTTCCAAACATGTTTTGAAACTCTTAATTTATTTAATAAATCATTTAAACAATTTATAAAATAACATCAAGAAGCGCTAAAAATATTTTTAACCAAGAATTCAACCAAAATCCTCTTTTAAAATCAACTGCACACCAACACTATATCAAAACATGATTTTCATCCCTTACATAATTTAACGAACAAATTGAAAAATTTATACAACACTACCAAGTGACAAAACAAGGTTTTACACATGAAACACACACAATTACACATAAAAACACCACTTTAAAATCAAATGCATACTTAATCCTATCAAAAACCACTTTCACATCACTCACAATAATCAAAGAACATTCAAAATTACTCATGTAACCAAAATAAATTCACCAAATAATTCTTATACATGGAACCAACTGCATTTGGTGTAAAAATGCCTGAAAACCAGTGTGAATATTTAACAGTACCTCATCCACACAACAAGTAAGAAAAAATGAACCCTAATCATGAATATCAAACCCAATAACTCAAGATTAAACCCTAGGATTGAAATCCTAGGTGTTGTAAAATTATAACCACAAGAAAGAGGAAAGAAACCCTAAAAATAAAGATGTCCAATAGAGATTGAGGGAGCCAAGGAATTTTTAATAGTTGGAAATACTAAGTGGGGAAGAAAATGGGAAGAATAGGGTTTAAATACAGAAATAGAAAATTAGTAAAAAATATTTTTTTAATGAGCTGGGGAGGGCATATAGTGAGTCTGTACGGTTTAATAAACTCTATAGTGACAGTGTTCATGCTTTGTCTAGAGTGCACAGTTTCCTAGGCCAAGGTGCATGACTATGGGGTAGGTTCTACCTTCTACTTCCTGGTTACCTGGGTTGGGCACATGATTTACATTAAAATCGCCCCAACTGTATGATTGGGTATGTCCACCCAAAAATTATCATTTTACTCCAAAACTGAATGAGAAAACAAGGGGAAAAGGTAGAATAAATATAAGAAGGAAAAATAACAGAAAAGAAATACTTGGATGCTACAATTCTCCCCACCCTAAAAGGTTTCTTCCCTTGGAAATTCAACTCAATGTTTGATCATAAAATAAAAACGGATACTCTTGATCAACCCATAACTTCCATTCCCAAGTCTCATGCACATCATTCCCATGCTACCAATTGGAATAAAACAACAGTTAGAATTTCTATAGAACAATTTATCTTGAGAATCCATTATCCATACTAACCGTTCAAATACTGATTAATCGATCTCTATCTCTAACTCTTCTGAATTCAACATATTGTGTAGATATATATTATACTTATTTAATTAAGAGACATGAAATATATCGTGAATTGAGGTCAACTAATAATGAAAATATAACCTTTATGCCACCTTTCCAATCTACTTAGTGATTTCAAAAGGTCCTCCATACCTCATCGTTAGATTTCCCTATTTCCCAAATGACGGTGACCCAAGCAAGGAGCCACTTTCAAGAAAACCCTATCAACCATATAAAACTCAAGATCTGAAGGCGTTTAACATACATAATATTTGGGTGACTCTGAGCTGTTAATAACCTATACTTTATCATCTTGACTTTATAATAAGTCTATTGCACAAGGCTCAATCCCAAAATTGAGGTTTTTCCTACCTTAACAAGACATAAAGGCGACCGACATGGATGACCATATAGAACCTCAAAAGGAGACATTAGAATTGAATATTGGTAACTATTATTATAATATAATTCAACCAATCCTAATTTTCTATCCCACAATCCTCCAAAATATAAAACACAAGTGTGAAACATGTCTTCCAGAATCTGATTATCTCGCTCTGTATGGCCATCTGTTTGAGGACGGTATACTGTACTCATCTTGATCTGTAACCCCAATTAATTTTTAAGACCTTCCTAGAATCAAGAGGTAAAATGGGATCTCTACCTTAAATAATTTCTGATGGAACACCATGGATCCTTACCACCTTATGAAAATACAATTGGCCCTACTCATCATCTTTAGCTGAATCTCTGATTAGAATAAAATTTGATGATTTGGTAAAATGATAGATTACTAACCAAATTGTATTAATTTTCTAAGGCATATGAGGAAATACAATAATGAAATACATGGAGACCTCATCCCACTTTTAGGTAGGATTTGGCAATGGATGAAGAAAACCTGAGGGCCTTTGATGCTCTGCCTTTACCTACTAACACGTATAACACCTTGATAAGAAGTTAGTTATGTCCCACCTCATACCTAGAAACTAGAACTTCTGAATAACATCATAATAAATTTGCATAACTCTAGGTTGAAATACCCACTGAGATTGGTGGCTATCCTGCATTACCATGTTTCTTAGAGACAACAACACCACGAAATGACCCTTAAATCAAAATATTCACTCGGGATACAACGACTAGTCATAAGATGTCTCCCCACCATGAAGGAACTACATAAATTGTTGGCATAACTCCTCACCAGAATGCTCCTACTGAACTATCTCCACAAGAGAATGACTCAATTGGACACTTTCTAAGAACACACCTCCACTGTGCTCCTTGGCCTCCAAGTGAATTTGGGAAAATATCCCTATCAACTTCCACTCATCAATTGACTTCCTAAAATCCTATGCAGACACTTTTCCCCTCAATGCATCAGCCACCACATTACCCTTTCTGGGGAGTAGATGATATCAAAATCAAACCCCTAAAAATAATCGATCCAATGGTGTTTCTAGAAGTTCAAATATTTTTTGGAGAAAATATAGGCTAGAATTTTATGGTCAGAATAGACCAAAAAATTATCCCCAAAAAGATAATGCCACCAAGGCTTCATGGAATTCATCACCACTACAAATTCCATGTCTTGGGTCTGGTAATTCTTTTCATGTCGTCTGAGTTGGAGAGAACCATATGCCACTACATGATCATCTTGCATGATCATACACCTGAGGCCCATACCTGAAGCATCCTAAATAACCATGTTTTCCTTCCCATATTCGAGAAAGATAAACATAGGTGTGGTAGTAAATGGATACTTCAACTCATCAAAGGATTCCTAAAACTCTAGGCTTCATTCAAACTTCATCCCTCTCTAGGTGAGTGTGGTTATGGAAGAGGAAAGCTAAGATAAATCCTGAAAAAATCATCTGTATTTACCTTCTGGGCCAAGAAAACTCTTAATCTCAAACACATTCTTCATTTTCTCCCACGACATAACTACACTGATCTTCTATGGGTCCACCGAGACCCCATGTTTTGAAATTACATGAAATAGAAACTTCACCTCCCTAATCCAGAAGGTGCATTTTGAAAACTTTTCATAAAGGTCATGACCCTACATAGTGGCCAAAATGATCTGCAAGTTATTATCACCATCCTCCTTGTATCCAGAATAAATTTGGATGTTTTCAAAAAAAAACTAGAATAAAGGAGTTGAGATACTGGTGGAACACCCTTTTAATGAGTTCTATAAAAACTACTGGAGAATTGGTCAATCCGAAAGTCATGAACAAATACTCAAAGTTTCCATACCTGCTTCAGAACGTCGTCTTTGGGATATCCTCCTCTGTCACCCTGACTTGGTGGTAACCCAAACAAACATATATATTGGAAAATCATTTTCCCCATTAAATTGTTCAAAATGATCCTCAATTAATGGGAAAGGGTATTTATTCTTATTGGCCACCTTATTTAGTTTCTGGTTGTTGATGTACAATAGGATAGATCCTTTGGCCTTCTTTGTGAATAGAATAGGAGTGACCCAAGGATATATTATTAGGAAAATGAACCCTTTTAATTCCAAGTTACCCAACTATATCTTTAATTCCATAATCTTGGTGGGGGCTATACGATATGAGGGAAGAGATATCAGTTGTGTTCATTGAGAGAAATCAGTCAAGAACTCCACGTACCACTCTGAGGGTAAGCTTGAAAAATCATCTAAAAATACCTCAAAGAAATGATCCACCATAGGAGGTTATCCTCCCTCAGGAGCACAACCATCATCCTTTTGCATGAGTGATGATAACTAAAATACAAGATTTCCCAACTCTGGGGGTGGAGGTCCTACATGAACCAATAGAGGATCCCATTTCTAAAGAAATACCTAAGGAATCCTATAATTTTCCATGAAACTCACCCATCGCCTATAGTAGTTGATATGCACTTGGATATGAACTAGCCATTCCATGCTGAGGATTACATAAAAAAGGTTCATATCTAAGACCCAGAAATCCCACACCATCTGGACCCCTAACATAGAGAGTGAACAAGATGGGCACCTGAAACCCTACTCCTTCTTCTTACCCAATGGAATCACCAGCTCCATTGAAAAAGACACCAGATCGGCTAGAAAGTTCAAAAGATTCACAATATTGGTAAAGATAAAAGAATAAGACACACCAGTATCAAATAAAATAGCTGCTATAGAAGATGAAATCAGAATGGTACTTCGAACTATCAAGTAACCTACATCCTAACTTGCTGGTGCCTGATCCACAACATGAAGATTCCTGATCTCTACCTGAGAACGACCACTCTCCTATGACTTTCCCCTGAACCAGATCAACCCTAAAGATGACCCAGTCCTATCACCATGACCACCAAACTGAGATACCATCATCCTAGACAACCCCTAATGAATTTAAACTCTCATAAAAGCCAAAGATTCTATCCCACACTGGTATGGGCGCGTCATCTTGTAAAAACGCAGCAAGTTCCCTATAAACCCACATTAACAGAATTTACTATAAGGATATGTACATGCAGGTCATAAGTGAACTATCCTCCCACATTGATGTCACATGATAGACCCTTCAACAGAAGCTACAGATAATGACTGCATGATTGGATGGACTGAACTACAACTTCCCTTATTCCCCTGCACACATGCTTCCTTTTCTTCTCAAATGAACTGCCACTGCCCAACAATGACATTTACCTAGAAAAAACCTTCTATTCTAGTAAATATCCACCATACAATCTAGATCAACAACCCCAGTATATGTCTTTATCTTGAACATGAATACATGAGAATAGATATCCAGCTGAAAACCCCTTTAAAACTTCTAAGCCTTCTTCTGGTCGTTGGAGACAATTTTCGGTACATATCGGACTTTCTCAACAAAGTGGTTGGAATAATCCATAATTGAATAGTCCCACTAAACAAGATCCATAAACTCTCATGATCTGGAATAATACAAGACCTCATGACAATAATGTTCATTGAAGATAGCCTTGAAGTCCTTCCAGCTCATCTGATCATACTTTCTAGCTTGAAGCACTAATTCCCACCACCTTCAACTAGGACCCTCTATAATTAATGAAGTACATTTTACTATGAATTCCTCATGTGTACCAAGAAACTCAGACATGAAATCTATTTACTCATTCCACTCCTCTTAATCTCGAGTCTCCATGAAACCTCAAAAAGTATGTGGTTTTTTCTTGAGAAATTCCTAGGATTTATCCTTCCTAAGACTAGATTCATATTCCCTAACTGAAACAGGAGTAGGAACCACTCCCTATCCCTGAGCTTGAATAGCCAAAACCATAGATTCCATCCAACTCTGATCAAGAGGTGTGGGATAAATCTCTTTGGATTCCTTACGTGGTTTCAAGGGAGCTCTCTGGGGAGGGATGTTGCTACAAAAATAAATAGCCACAAGAGAAAAAATTAGTACAATAGTTCTGAAAAATTTCAAAGATAACAAAAAATATAAACAAATAAAACTTATCACAACAAAAAAATGACCAAACCACTTTACCCCCACGCAATGTCCATGTGCAGTCTATAGCATGCACGCCCCTCCTAGAAAAGAAGTCAAACAATAATTCCAACATCCCATGGTGACTTGAGGTATTTCATGAGGTGTGACAGTCAGGCACCCTTATTGCTACTATAACTCTAGCCTCGACAGTCCTAGACCCTATTTAAACAGACTCATCCCAAATGAAATTACTCAAAGAGCTAAACCATCATCTAATACCATTATTTTATGAACCAAGTTGGGCCATCATCGAAACCAGTTTCCAAACCAGTTTGTGGCAAGGCCTGAAGGGCGTTCCCTATCCCTACAGGCTGGCACAAGTGACCAGGCATCATAAATAAAGAGTAGGAATGATTTAACCAAATTTATATACATTAAAAAACCAATTACAATAATCAATAAACATATTCATAAAATTAAAAAAACAAACATTAAACAATTTTAAGAATTGAGTTACAATGTTTAAGTCAAAACTAAACAGGGCTACAACAAAAAAGAACCACAATTATATCAAAAAACAAACACCACATGTCAAGTGGGAACCACCCTCAAGAAATCTACAAAACACTACACTAAGACAATCCTCTATCTATCGGATCAAAAATCTCCAAAGTCCTTGTCATTACTTGTGTCAAACAATACCAAGTCTACTTACACCCAAAGGTGTAAGTTGGGTGTCAGACTAAGCCTAGTAGCATGCCATCCAATACAAGAATCCATGATATAAACATTATAATACAAATAACTTTCATTTTTTTATAAAAGTAAGTGCTAGTAATAGTTTAAAGAAATTAAATCCAAATAAGAAACAACTTTAAAGAGTGAAACTTTAAGTAAAACACACTTGTTTCTTAAATTACCAACCAAACATACCATATGTTGACAGTAAGTGAGATATAGCTAATGAGAACTAGTAATAGGGAATACCCCTAGGCACTAGATAGAAATGGGACCCTAATTACCTTGTATCTTGGTGAAATGTGGCATAGAAACCCCAACCAATAGCTTTCTCATGCATAAGACACTTAAGAGGTGAAAAATCCAAAATTCTAGTGGCCTCAAATCATAATCCATGATTATTTAGAGTTGTTATTGTTTATCCTAATAAGTGAAACTATGTTGTAGCTACTTAAAAATCACTAACATACTAGTCCTAGTCCAACCACCTAGATACTTAGGCTTCCCTTTTTGTGCTCAATCAAGTTTCACATGTCACATAACACCACTTATACATTTCATCAACCAAAGAAGGAATTACCCATCACATTCCACCACTTTCACACCCTAATTCCATTTTAAAATCATACACACACTAAAAAACATTTCCAATTATGTTTCTCAACTCTTATTTAATTTAATAAATTATTTAAAGAATTTGAAAAACCATTTCAAGAAGTACAACAAATCTTTTACAATCAAAATGCACACTAAATCCAATTTTAAAATCAACCACACATGAACTCCATATCAAAACCTGATCCACATCCCTTACATAATTTAATAAACCAATTTTAAAATTTATTGAACACTACCAAGTGGAACAACAAGGTGTTACACATGAAACACACCCAATTCCAATAGAAACACCACATTAAAATCAAGAACAAACTTAATCCTATAAAAGAAACTTTTTTCCAACTCACAATAATCAAGGAACATAATAAATTACTCAATAAAGAAAAATAAATTCACTAAATAATGTTTATACATTGAACGACCTACCCTTGCGGTCAAAATGCACAAAAATTGATGCAAATCTCTAAAAACACCTCAACCGCACCACAATCATGAAAAAAATAACCCTAATAATTAAGATCAAACCAAAAAACCCAAGATTAAACCTTAGGAATGAAACACTTGTTTCTAGAAAATTAAAACCCCATGAAATAGGGAAGAAACCCTAAAAGGAAGGAAGAAACAAGGGAGAAATACACTTACATAAAGAGTCTTGATGTTTCTCCAGAAAATCCCCTTCAAAAAAGGGTGTCCAAAGGAGATTGAGGGTGGAATGGAAGCTCTAATGGCTAAAAATCCTGAGTAGTGAAGAAAATAGGTGGAATAGGATTCAAATATAGAAAGGAAAAAATGGTAAAAAACCATTTTTAATGATATGGATAGAGTATGGTTAATATGAACAATTTAATAAACCATTTGAATACCATGCGCTTTCTCTATCAGGAGTGCACAATTACCTGGGCCGAGGCACATGACTGTGCAGTAACCATGTAGTAGGTTCTTCCTTCTACCACACAGTTATCTTGGTTGGGTACATGGTTTACACTAACCATGCGGCACTCATGAGCCTAGGAATATCCACCCATGTTTTTTATTTTCCTCCAAAATTCATTGAGAAACCTAGGGAAAAAGGCAGAACAAAGATAAGAGGGAAAAATACAAGAAATGAAAGACACAGATGTAACAATTGTCCCCACCATGAAAGATTTCCTCCCTCTGAATTATAACTCGAATCTTGATTGGAAAATAAAAATGGACACTCTTGCTCAACCCCTGACTTTTGCTCCCAAGTATCATGCACATCATTCCCATACTTCCAAACGAAATAGACCAAATCAATAGACTTCCTATTATCACTTTATCTTGGGAATCCACTATCCACACCAGTCGTTCGAATACTGATAAATTTGGCTCTATCTCTATCTCTTCCCAATTCAACACATGGGACTGATCCAAATTACACTACATTAATTGGGAGACATGAAATATGTTGTGAATTGATGTAATCTGAGAAGGAAAATCTAACATATATTCCAAATTCCCAATCCACTTGATGATTTCAAAAGTTTCTCCATACCTTAGTGATTTCTTTCCCTACTTTCCCAAATGGCAGTGATCAAAGTGAGGGACCACTTTCAAGGAAACCCGATCACCCATAGAAAACTCAAGATATTGACACCTACGAGTGAAATAAGATTTTTGGAAACTTTGAGCTGTCAATAAATATTTCTTAATCAACTTGACTTTCTCAGATGTGTCTTATAGAAGGCTCAGTCCCAAAAGTTAGGTCTCTCCTACCTCAGCCCAACATAAAGGGTTCTGACATGGATGACCATAAATCACCTCAAAAGTATCAATTCAAATTGAATATTGGTAACTATTATTATAAGTGAATTCAACAAATTCCAAATTCCTTTTCCCACTATCCTTTTAAATGTAAAACACTAGCACAAAGCATGTCTTCTAGTATCTGATTTTCCCACTCTTTCTGATTGTATTTTTGGGGATAGTGTGTCATACTCATCTTATTATGCAACCCCAATTACTTTGGAAGAAATTACTAGAATCGAGAGGTAAAATGGGGGTCCCTATCTGAAACAATTACTAACATCAAACCATAGAGCCTTACCACCTTCTGAACAGACAATTGGAACATCTCATCCAATTTAGCTGAATCTTTAATTGGAATGAAATGGTATGATTTGGTCAAATGGTATATTACCACCCAAATGTTATTCCTTACCTGAGGAGTATGAGTAAATCTAATAATGAAATATATGGGGACCTTATCCCACTTCAAGGTTGGAATGGGTAACGCATGAAGAAAACCTTTGATGTTTTTCTTTTTCCTACAAACATGTATAACACCTTGATACCAAGTCATCTATGTCCCACCTCATACCTAACCACCAGAACAAACATCAAATTCCATAATGCATTTTGGTAGCTCTAGGATGAAAGAACCACTAATATTGGTTGCTATTCGACATCACCACCTTCCTTAGACACAACGACCCCATGTTGCATCCCTTTAAGCACAAGATTCCGTCGAGAGACAATGACCAATCCCAAGATGTATCCCCACCATGAAGGAACTGCAACGATTGCTAGAATATCTCATCACTAGTCTTCTATTAATAACCATCTCCAAAAGAGAAGGAGTCAATTAGACACTTTCTATGATTGCACCTCCACTGTGCTCCTTGGTGTCCAATTTCATCTGGGAAAAGATCCCCATCAACATCCACTCATCACTGGACTTCCTTAAATCCTACAATGAGACTTTTCTAATCAATTCATCATCGACCACATTAACCTTTCAAGGGGTATATATGATATCAAAATCAAACCCATGAAAATACTCGATTCAATGACCCTACCTCAAGTTAAAATATTTTTGGGAGGAAATGTAGGCTAAGATTTTAGGGTCAAAATATACCCAAAAACCCTCCCCAAAAAGATAACATTACCATGTCTTCTAGGAATGAATCATTGTTGCTAATTACAAGTCATGGTTTGGGTAATTATTTTCATGAGGTCTGAGTTGGTGAGAACCATATGTTTCTACATGATCATCTTTCCTGGCCACACAACTAAGGACCATACCTGAAGCATCGTAATAAAAAATGTACCCCTTCCAGGATTCTGGCAAGATCAACATATTTGTGGTAGTCAATAACTACTTAAACTCCTCAGTGAATGCATGAAACTACAATATCAATTCAAACTTTACCCTTTCAAGGTGAGTGCGGTCATGGATGAGGGAATCCGAGATAAAACCTGAAAAAACCATATGTAATAACCTTCCAGGCCAAGAAAACTTCTAATATCAAACACATTCTTCTACTGCTCCCATGAAATAATAGCACTGATCTTCTTAGGGTCCACTGAGACACCCCACTCCCAAATCACATGACCTAGAGACTTCATCTTCTTGATCCTGAAGGTGCACTTTGAAAACATTGCATAAAGGTGATGATCCCCCAAAGTTCAAAAAATAATCCACAAGTGATTCTCATACTCCTCCTCAGATCTAGAATAAACTATGATTTCATCCATGAATACCAAAATGAAGGAGTTAACGTAATGGTGGAAAACCATATTCATGAGTTCCAGAAAAACTACTAGAGCATTGGTCAAACCAAAAGGCATAACCAAATACTCAAAGTGTCTGTACCTGATTCATAAATCCATCTTCGGGATATCCACCTCTCTCACTATGACTAGGTAGTAAACCAAACACAAGTCTATCTTTGGAAACCACTTTCCCCCTTTATTTGGAAAAATAATTCATAAATTTGGGGAAAATGGTATTTATTATTAATGGACACCTTATTTAGTTTCTAGTAGTTGATGCACAATCAGAGAGATCCATCATCCTTCTTTATGAATATAACTGGAGCGGCCTAAGGATAGATACTCGAGCAAATGAACCCTTTGGATTCAAAATAATCCAGCTATATCTTTAATTCCCTCAACTTGGTGGGGTACATACAATTTGAGGGAAGAGATATTTTCTGTGTTCCCAATTCCAAATGAATCAAGAACTCCACGTCCCTCTCTAGGGGTAAGCCCAAAATATAATCTGGAAATAGCTCTGGGAACTTGTCTCCCAAAATAGGTAATCCACCCTGAGAATCACCACCACCATCCTCCATCATGAGTTAAAATAACTGAAAGACAAGATTTCTAAACTCTTGGAGTGGAGGTCCTGTATGACCTAAATAAGGATCCTATTACCCAAGAAATATTACTCCACCAGGATTTGTTCTCGGGTCTCATTGATGCACTTGAAAAGTCCTCACCAACCGGGCAGAGGGTCATGTGCCTGGTAGATTCTCATTATATAAAACTTAAAAGAGTTATTTAAGTCTTTGAACTTATCTTCAATCTTCAATTCATTACCTCATGATAGTCTGCATAACTCTTATGCTTAATGAAGAAAAATGTGATTCTAAAATTTGACACAGGCCTTAGATGTTTCATCATTATTGGAACCAAAATAATATTGGTAAAACACTTCAATAATTGATTTCTTGATTCACAATTCATAAGTATTTAATATATTTTATTTCGACTTTAGTATTTCCATGGTCTATGGGTTAGTATTTAGAATAGGGAATTTAATTGGCTAATTTCATGGTTCCCTATATTTAAGGGAAGAGTTAAAAGTATACTTAGAATGATATTTATTTTCTTCTAACATACTTT
Source organism: Viscum album (assembly GCA_963277665.1). Lineage (NCBI taxonomy): Eukaryota > Viridiplantae > Streptophyta > Magnoliopsida > Santalales > Viscaceae > Viscum > Viscum album. The sequence goes on along the minus strand of OY728156.1, from coordinate 2,108,676,521 downwards.
TCATCTTTACTTGAAAATTATTTGCTTCATGGACTCCTTTTTAACATATAAATCATATCTCTCTTCTATGGAGACACTTTCCTGGATGCGTCCCTCCACATTTCTTACATGATGGAAATAAATCATTATTTTCTCTATGTTCACCACCACTTGGGCTCTTAAAAACCTATATCCTTATCTTCTTTGGTGAGTTTAGGATTTTGTTAAGGTATATATTGTTAATCATATTTTGGGAAAATTTATTAGGAACAAACAAAATATCTTTCAATCCTTGCAACACCTCATTTGGTTGCTCATTATCACCACCTTGTACTTTATGTTCAATGATAACTTGACTCCTTCAGGTTCAATCCATTAACTAAAATTAGAAATCATAGTGTGAGTAATAATATTAATAGTGAGAAAAAACGTATAATCATTTATAGGATATCTAAATCACAACACCTTATTTTCAATAGAAAACAATTTATGTTTAACCTAGGTTATTAATTTTCATCATATATTCATATCCTTCATAATGGTTTGAAAAGAAAATGTAAATTATCCTAAGAATATCCCCTAATATTGTCAAACTAGGTCCATAGTAAGTCCCATTTTTAGGTACACGATTATACTCGAGTCAATCCCAACACACCATTTTTGGAGTTTTCACCCCTAGGTACATCAATACCAAAATCAAATACACTTATTGTATCTATATAGGGACATATTTCAATGAATAACCAGAAAATATATAATTTATTAAAAATTTATGATGTCCTTATATACTTATACTCAAATTATATCTTAAGGTTACGTTCCTTAATCTATGTTTTCCTAAATCTTGTTCCAAATGTTTCTACTAAACTTTCTCTGATACCAACTATAAAGACCACAAACCCATAAAGCCTAGAGATAGTGTTGTACTACCATTACATTGACATAAGATACAAGTAAATCACATTACAAAGAACCAAACAATTTAGCAGTCTTGTAAAAATAGATATATAGATGGTTCTTGTATTTCAAATGAATATAAAAATTACAAAATAATTTTTTTGATAATAAATTTATTCCATCTAGAATATCCTTTTATATATTTCTTAGTAAACTTCATAGAATCATAGGTAAAGGAAAAAAATAAGAGTGATACAAAATTCATAGTAAGCATTAATTATAAAAGAAACAACAATGAATCAATGAGAAGAATCATTATAGCAAGGTAAAAATCTGAACACACATGCCATGCAATCAATAAATTGAGAAGTAAGTGCGAATAAAATATAAAAAATTTAATAACTAAAAAAATTACTTTTAAATAACTTGAATATCATTATAAGATACGGTAGAATAAATATGGAATGGTAAATAACTATAAAAACATTCCATTTAATCAATTAACTCAGTATGAAATGCATCCATTGATTTTTTCATAGTGAAAATATAATAGATAATAATAACAAAATCTAAATGAAGGAAATGATTAATTATTGGATGACATGTTTCCAAGGTACATGACACCTTTACTGTCAATAAATTTCAAAATATGGTTTAACATAATACTACCAATACCTTTCACAATAAAATTTAGAATGTTCTTGGTTACAAACTCAAAGGGTTTGTGCCCAACTATTTTCAACCCACGAGACTACTGATTCATCAATGAGATTACTTTAAATATCCCCCAATCCATGTCCTACCACTCAAAATAATTTATCATATATCTGATAATCAATTTAACTCATAAACAATATGTCTTATCATAAAATATACATATTGAATAAAGGATATGTATTTTTCAATATTTTACGAGTTAATCAAGTAAAATTCAATTTAGAAACCATATGTTAAAATGTTATATAGTTTTGGAAATAATTATACCCATTACATAAGAGTATGAATATTTAAAATAAATTTAATTTCCAATGGAAAATGTTCATAATAATTTGTCTGTTCCAATAGAAATTTAACAATCATAAAAGAAAGTGAGATTGCAATGATAACATTTACCTCATGGTAATTATCAAGTCAAATAACTTGGATGATATAATTTAAAGTGAAACATAAAATTACATAAATTTTGAGTTAATAATTATATAAAATGATAAAGGGGTAGTATATACGCAACATTAAAGTGAATTGGTGCATAATAACAAATAAGACTCAACAGATTGTAAATTGAGATGAAATCCATTACAACTGTGGTAAAATCTGAATTGGAAGACCCCAATGTAATAATAAGAAAATTAAAAATTTAATTATCATGAATATAAATAAATTAATGATATAATATATCAAAAGGGAAATTATATACACCACAAAAAATAATTAAGTGGTGAATATGAAATTTATCTCACATATGTAAAAAGTGAGATGAAAATCCATTACCTTGCATTTCATTTTAGGTGATCATCCTTTAAAAACATTTATAATAGTTTCAAATATAGTATTAATTTATTAAATAACTATATTAATATTTATTATATCATATATAATCCTTTTACAGCATATTATTACCCTTTTGTTAATAATCTTTCATTATGTTCACTGTTTTGGGGTGTAAATTTCATTGTTTTTTGAGTAAGTTTTGACTTGTTATTTTGTGTTACTATTACATTGATTCTGATTATATAATATAAATAATATTAATCATGATATATATATATTTATAATAATCCCTAAAATTTTGAGATAAAAATGAAATTCACCGTTCTTTGAGACGGTAGTCAGTACGTATGCATAAACACTATTTTCAATTTATTATCATATTGAAGAAAGAAAAGTAAATGATAAATATGTATATTATAATACTATTATCTTATTAATTTCATATTTATTACATATTTTACTTAAAATAATCCTTAATACTTTCCATGTAAAGTGTGAACGATTCAAATTGCTTTAAGGAGGCAGTAGTCCACACTTCCCAAATAATGTTATCATATTTCCATAAAATGAAGATCATGAAGGTATGTATTATATAAAAAATTAAAGAAGAATAAATAAAATATAAATATTATATATATCATATTTAAACAATAAATACATCATTATTTCAAACCTTAAATGGTGTTAAATTGAAGAAGGGATGACATCGATTCGAGAGGCAGTAGTCCGCTGTACAAATGAAAAATTATTGCATATCCCATTTTATGAAAGTATGTGTGAGTTTAGGTAATAGACTTTAAATAATTAAGTATATTTATATTTAATATACTGAGGTTATTATATGAGCAAGATATAATACTAATTTAAGGTGTTGAGAAAGAAACAAAACTAAATTTCTTGTTGAAGAACGTCACCTCTTTTTTAAGTAACTCCATTTGGTTTATACCAAAATACTTCCTTAGTTGATTTTATTCCCAAATTGAGGCTTATAGAATTAGTTTATTTTTTTGGATATTATTTGGGCAGGGTTTGGATGACCCAAATTTATTTAGAGGTATGAATAAATTTGAGTTTTGAGTGACTTTTTTAGTGGAGGGGGAGTGACATTCTTGTAAATTTTTGAAAGAGGGTATTCCACACATTTTTTTATTTTTAATGTGTCTCAAATAATGAAAAACATTAAATAAAAAAGAGTATATGGTCACAATATTTCCATAAAATAGGTTTTTGAATTTTTTCTAAGTCATTTTGTCCCTTAAGTTTATGTTTTAGTTCTTTATTGAGTTTGTTTTTTTATTTAATCTCTATAATTAATTTTAATTGCTTTCACTAATATTTATTTTCTAGAAAATAATTTTACTTTAATATAAATTATATATTATTTTGGTTAAAAATATGGAATCCATTTTTCCAAATTCAAATCACATAATTGGTAGAAATTAATTTAAAATTAATCTTGCCTACGGGATGACAAAGCATGTTTTCCAAGTAAAAATTTTCAAAAGTTTGATTGTTTTATATCCAATTTCAATGTTAAATTTATTAAAATGAAACAAATTTTATTAATATAATTTAACATTAAAACTAATTCAATATATAAATTAACCTTATAATTTTTTTAAATGAGAAAGTAGTTTTCAATTAAAATTCAGTATTTGTGACTATTCAAAAAAAATGAAACTTCTCTGAAAAATATCAAAAATTCACCCTAACATAATTTTTTCATTACAATATCAAAAATAAATTTTATATTTACAAATAAAATTTTAAAAATTGTTAAAATTTAGTTTTAGTATAGGTACACCATTAAAAGACAGTAAAATTGCCTTTATAAAATTATAGCTTTTTTATACGTTATATTGTGTTTGTTTTTATATTATTTCTATAAAGTATATTGGACAGATTTCAAAAATATTTGATTAAATATATAATATTTAATTTTCATTAATATCATTCACTAATAGTAATGAATTTAATTTATTAGGATAAAACCCCATTGTGTGCATATAATGATTTTCTTTATATTCAATTGGTTTTTTATTCATTTATTATTAATTGGTAGTGAATGAATTAATTGTATATTTGTTTAAACCATATATTTTCATAAGTTAGTTAATCTTATCCATAAACACTAATTTAATGGATAGGATATAATTTTTCCTTTAAATAATAATATTAAAATTATTCGAAAAAACTCGGTCTTGTTTATAACGCAAGCCATCAAAGAAAGTCATTGCATATAACACAAGATAACTTTGTGTTTCATGCATTGTAATCTATATTGTAAGTTGAATTTATTTAAAATAATAAATATATTGTAAAGTCTTGGGCTATTATATTTCCTTCTATGCCTGATGTTGCGTATCATACACAATATTGAATAAAAGTCACTCTTTTGAAATTTTATGGTTGTTATAATTAATATTAGATAATCAGTTCAAATTAATTTTTGGCCACAATGAATAATAAAATTAGTAAAAATTAATTAACACAGTTAAGGTTTAAATGGGTTTACTGAGTGGTTAGATTAAGTTGATTAGGGTTGAAATAAAATAAAAACCTATTAATTCCTATTTTTTGGATATATTTTGACTTTATTTCTTATAATATTAAAGAATGTGACATTTTGGTACATTTTGGAATGTAAAAATGTGAGTATAATTTATTATTTTAAAAATTCCATTTTTTTCCTCTCCCCCACATATAAAAGTGAACCCCCTATCTCCCCCTCTTCACACTTCCGAAGACTTTTGGTTTAACCAATACCTACCCAAATCCATTCATTATGTCCCTTAACATGACATAGATTGCAGGTTTTAATCATAAAACCATTTATAAAGGCTTTAGGTATATACCTAAAGTTTTTTCCCTTAATAAGAGGTGTAGTTCTTAACCATGCATCTTCAGGATTGTGTATGATTTTGTATCACTTGGGGTTATTGTTTAATATTTATATCTTAAAACCAATATATTTTCTTATCCTATAGTTATTAATTAAATTTTAAGGTAATGGTACCACTTTCCTCTCTTTGGTACTTAAAATGATTAAGGAAATGTTTTTGAGAAAAGTTGAATTTATTTATCTCTTTAGTCAAAAATTATTTTTATTCCATATCCATGTTTTTTAAAAATATATTCAATTTTTTATCATTCCCCAAATGATTTATTAAATACATTTTTACCCATGTTTGAATTTTTACTAAATGTTTTGAATGAAATCTTTTTGTCATTTTTTTGATGAGGCGCTTTTAAAAACTTTTAAAAATTTAAGGAAAGAATGTTTTTAACTTATACAACATGTATGAAATTAACCATTATATTGAATGATCATTAATTTTTAGTTTTATTTTAAAATTTACATGTTTATTTTTAAAGAAAATTTTTCTTCCATTATTCTAGATTTTTTTAAAAGTGATTTTAAAAGTGAAAAGGGTATGTTCTTCATGAATGTTTTTAATAAAAATTTTATGGTATTTCTATTCATCAATAACAACAAACCTTATTTTAATTATGATCTATTAGGTATATTTTGTAATGATACCATCCATTTTATTTATCTAAATGGTTTATGATTATTTTGACTAGGGATGTAATATTTATATACCATTCTCCAAATTACTTTGTATTATTTATGAATATTTTTATTGATTTGGGAATTTATTATATTTTTTGATTCTATCTTTTCAATATGAATGTTTACATTGATTATGTTTTCCCTCTTTTAAATGAGGAATGCATTGGAAAAAATAAATGAAGAGTGGGGCCCACTATATCCCCTCTATGCATTATTAGGTCTCATGAGACTAACTAGCATGGGTATTTGGCTATGTACTTTCACATTTATATAAGATTTCCTATCACGAGACCTTGGAAGTATGTTTATGATGCCCAACATTTATCATTCCATAGTTATGAGAAAAGTTATTGATTTCAATGTGATTATTTTATTAGTTTGTATATCCATGGATGAGTTTCAAGATCTTGTGATTATTTATATATAATTATTTGATCCTTATTTATATGGGAAATATTGTTATTCATGCTCAAATTATTGATTATATAGACTATTTTTTTATATTTACCTTTCCATAATGATTATTCCTCAATTATTAGTGATATATTCTTTAGTATATATACAATTACTGAGAATATTTTCTCACCCTTTTATTATCTTTCCTCAACCTAGGATTACAAGAAGTTTATTACTATTGATATGCGGGGATATGATAAAGGGAATAATGATTTTCTCAAAGAAATTTCTAGGTTTTATTTCAAGTTTCAACTATAATATATGATTTATGTATTTTTATATCTTTAAAATAATACTAAACTACTCAACCCTTTGAGATGTTATTCCTGGTATCTAGTTTGTATTTAATAAAGTAACCTCTGATTCTGGGCTAATAGAGTTATCATCTTAAAATCATTAGAATTCTACACTTCTTTTCATGTAGGGATTCATAAGGTGCCATCAAAACTCTCGATTGAAAGCTATTGTTGTAAGAAAACTATACTAGAGGAAGGTGTTGATACAAAACACATTTTAAATCCATAAAATAAGATCTAAACATATCCTATAGTGTTTTAATGGTTATCTCAGACTGATAATCTTCCAAAGTATGGTAAATAGTTTTGAAACACAACTCTATATTTAGATCTTGCTGAAGATATCACTAGAACTCAAACATAAAATTGAGATCCCAAGAAGATATAATATAATTTCATAATGCATGAAAACTTACCACTTTATTAATGTATATATTCATTCAAGATGATCAAGAGGTAAATCATCTTTGATAATAATAAAGTATGCTGACTTTGTATGGTGATTGACTAAAACCCAAATAACATTATACCCTTTAGTTGTTTTGGAAAGTCCAATGATAAAATCAATGGTGATGTTTTCACCTTTCAATTATGGTATGGGTAATTTTCGTAACATCCCCTTAGAAATATATCTCTTAGCCTTAACTTACTGAATTACCAAGCACTGGGATACACACTTAGCAATGTCTCTCCTTATTCTGTCCCACCAGAAATACTCTTTTAGATCTCTATGAATTTTTGTACCTCTAGGATTTATTAATAATTATGAAATATTAATCTCATCGAATATATCATTCTTAAAATATGATATAGATAGAGAACATACATGGTTCTTACAACTTATAACTCCACTATAATAAAAGTTAAATTCAAAAAAAATTATAACCTTCTTCAATAGTTCCACATCTTCCTTCGGTTTATATTTATTCCTCACATAGTTGGTTGAACAATTATTTGATAAATATATTATTTATCCCCTTAATTCAATATTTCTAGACCCACACATTGAAAATACATAAATATTGGATATTTTGTGATCCTCATCATAGATATAGTAGCATGATCCTATAAAATCAAATCAACTTCCACCTTATTATCTTTCACAGGGTGGTAATGTATTCAACAATCATAATATTTAATCAATTCTGACCATATTATTAAGCAGATATTCAATTATTTCTAAGTGAATATATACTTCAAACATTTATGATTAGTATATGTATCACACGTTTCTCCAAAAAGATAATGCCTCTATATATTTAGTTCAATAATTACCACAACTCACTAAAAATCATGAGTCAGGTAATTTTTCTCATGATCCTTTAATTTTAATGAGGAATAAGCCATCACCATATCATTTGGAATGAAGAAATATCCCAATCCCTACTTTGATGCATCACTATAGATTACAAAGACATCTCCAGTGTAGGTTAATGTAAGCACATGTGCACTAAATAACATTCTCTTTAGTTCCTTTAATTTTTTTTACATTTATCTATCCAAAAAGTGCATGGAACTGTTCCAAGTTAACTTAGTGAGTGGATTAGACAGATGTGAGAAATTATATAAAAAGTGTTGATAATATCCAGAAAAACAATGAAAAATACAGATATCAGTCATAGTGGTTGGTCTAGGATGATGTTCAAAAACTTACATCATTAATGTATCAACACATATACCACCTCTTGATATTATATTAAACGAAATGAAAATTTTTGTATCCAAAATTGACACTTCATAAATTTTTCATAAAACCACTCTTTTATTAGGGACTTTAGTACAATCCTCAATTGATATTCAAGATCTTCATTTGTATTTATATTTATAACAATATATTAAATAAATACTACAAAAAACTAATAAAGGTAATATATAAATTCTATATTCATTAAAAAATGATGATATTTGGATCAATATTAAAAAAATACTACCAAAAACTGATCAAGGTAATATATATCATCCTTCTTGGCCCTCAAATGATGAAACCTAGAAAGAAGATCAATCTTGGAAAAGTATTGGGCTCTATATAGTTGATCAAAATGTCATAAATACCAGGAAGAGTATAATTATTCGTGACAATCATCTTGTTGAGTTACCAATAATCATTTTAGAGTAATATTGATCAATCTTTCTTCTCAACAAAAAGAAAAGGTGAACCCCAAGGTAAAACACATGGTTGAATATAAACCTTTTAAATATTATCCTAGTGATTATTCTTTAATTACTATAACTCAATTGGTTCCAATCTCTACAGAGTCCTTGAAATAGGTGTAGCACCAGGTAAGAGTTATATTGATAACTCAATTGAATGATTTTGTGGAAGACTATCCAACTATTCTAGAAATGCATCAAATAACTATTATATAATTGGAATATCATTTATGTTGAGTTTCTACCTAACCGAATGATATTAACACCACTTTTGAATAGTAATCAAGACACATACAATGGATGTTATTTCTATTTGAAATTAATTTTTATCATTGCACCAATAGAATATCATAGGTTGGTTTAGAATATCAAATTTTACTTCCCTTGATCTAAAATTGATGTGGGATTTTAGTAAATAATGACAATCCATAGATATGATAACATCAAATTCAACCATATGGAGAATAAAAAGATTTTAATGATGCACATTCCATCAATATTCAATCAGATAAGAATCACAGACTTGAGATTTTGTCATTGTACCACTATGGGTTTTCAATGCTAATTCAACATCTGATCATTGAGGTGGTACTGTGATATCCTTGGAAAAGTATTAAGATATAAAAGAGTGGGTAGATATAGATTCAAATAATACATTAACAATTATAAAGTGGATGGTAAGTATACCTTTCACCACGTTATTATCAAAACACTCATAAAAAATAGTGATCACATGATATTTTCATTTGTATCTGAAATTAAGAGGTTACTCATTTCAATAATCATCACTAAACTTTAGATTTAAGAACTGGTTATCATAATTCCCATACTTCTTGCATATGAAATACTGAAGTGCAGGTGGTTAATTATACATAGCTTTCTCTTTATTCGCATCATTAGTCAACTTCTTCCCGTTACTTTGGAATTCTATTTCCCTAAGGCCCTTTCTTTACAAACATAGAACATTTACCTATCCAATTAAGAGAATTTAATCCATGTTTTATTCCACAATTTGAGCCTAAATTAAGGTTTATCTTATTCTCTCCATGGTTTTTGGATTTTCCTTTGAATTCCATATTTCATTTCTTATCAAAACCATGATATTTATCGGTAACTTCAATTTCCATTTCCAACTTGATTGCACAAATAATAAATTATTTATAGATACTGAATTCCATTATGGATAATTTCCTTTAGGGAATTCATTTTAAGCCACTGAGGAATAGATCAACCTAAATTCTAGGTTAAATCATATTAACAGACACATACATTGCAAGTCATATAAATTTTTCATTATAGGTACCAAAAAATCCATCATACTTCATCTTTAGTTCAAGGAATTTTGTCTCCATTTTCATATAAAGAATATGGGGAAACTAATTATTGAAAAATAATATTTTTAAACTCATCCAAATATATGGAGACAATATTCCCATGATAACTTGTATTCATGATAAGATTCCACCATTGATATGCTTCTCCTTTCAAATGATATACTAACAAATTGAATTTTTCATGTTCCGAAAACTGGAGAACATAAAATTAATCTTCATTGGTATTGATCCATTTCTTAGAAACTAGTGGATTATGGGACCAACTAAAATAAAATGTATGTCTCCTCATGAAGGACTCAATAGAACATTGTTCCCCCCTTTTCTCATTTGGAGGATAAACATGATTCATACCTTGAGAAAGTTACGTGAGCATAAAAATGATATTTTGAATTATATCTCACATAAAATTTGGTTTCTCTAGAGGAAAATCATTTAATTTTCTATGACATTCAGTAGTAATATTCTTTCTTTGTGTTACAACCATTAACTAAAACCAAAAATCACAGTTTGAGGAACAATAATCATAGTTGGAAACCACATAATCATGAAAATTATTTCTATGATTTTTAAATCATAACATATTTTCTTTTCAATCTATTTTTCCTTAGATTTAAAATTGTGCATTTATATTTTTCAACTATTAAAATCCTTCATAATGGTTAGTAAATTAAATGTGAATTAAACTTTTTATATCACCAAAAAGTGTAAAACCAGGTGCATAGTAAGGAAAGACTCATTGTGCACCAGAATGATGAACGAGATATAACTGAACAAATATTTTTGGGGTTATTACCCCTAAACATATATATGCCAAAAACACATCTTGTTATAGTATCCAGAGATGGATGTTTTCTAGGAAAACCATAATCCTTTATTTACCAAAACATAGGACATTATTCTATACTTAGGATTACCTTAAGGTTTCTCACTAAAATTTTCTCATCCTAATTTACAAAGTTATTTAAACCTTTCTATTATACCAACTATAGTGAACCATAATTTTTATTCATAGATATCACATATTAATAGATGGATGATAATTATAGAACATAATAATCCACTCTATAATCATTTAGTTATAGTGACTTTGGACACTTGGATACATAAATAATTGGTTTATAATTAAACTACATTGGTTCTAATATTTTCATCATAACTAGAACCCTTCATAGACATATAAAACATAATAAATTTATTCATAACTAGGGTAGATAAAAAATAATAAATAACGAGACCCGATTATTATTAAGTGTAAATAAGGGACATATCAATAATCACTTAAAAATAACAAGAGAACAAGGGCATAAATACACAAGGATAACATTTCAAAACTATACCCTACATATAACTGATTACAATATTAATTACTGTAATAACTCCTAAAATAACATAAGACATGAATTATAAATGAATAAATGAGCATAATCCATGAGAACATAACATAAAAAAAGACATGATTTTTTGGCATACACATAATCATAGAAAATTGTTTCCTTAGTAGTCAAGGATTTCTAATGATACTATCATAGTATGTTGGTTTCACTAACCAAACCATCATAATAGTTAAGGTTCACTCCCAAGATTATCATAGTTGATAGATTCCCTTACTAAACTGGGTTTACTCCATAATATAGTTCTGTTTATCTCATGAGATAAGTATATTTTCTCAATGAATTCGTGGGATATATAGTTCTTGGATCCGCATAATATTATGAAAATCATACATATGAGTTCTAAAAATATTATAAAACATTCATCAAATCATAAATCATTAAAAATAAATTTATTTTATAAATATTTCAACAAGAAATATCCTTTGGAAAATAGTTGGGGTTCATAAAAATTTCATCAATTCATAATAGTATAACCCATGAAAAAGTAATGGGTTTCATAAAATATTTTCATTTTAATAATAAAATATATATTGAAATAACAGGGATTGTATCATTGTATCATATCTGCATAAAATCAAAAGAAACATAAATGGTTGTTATCTTTGATGGATATAAATACCATAAAAAGTTCATTAAAAATTTTCTTGAGAAAATAGAACTTTCTATTTTGAAATAAATTATTTAAAATATAAAAATTTCCAAAATATTATGGAAAATATTTTATTTTAAAAAACTATGTAAAATTTTAAGTTAATACACAAATCATTAAGTGGTAATGACAATGAAAAATTCTTTTTATTTTGTATAATTTAAAATAAAATATCCCTTTCAAACTTTTGTAAAAAAACTCAAAAAGTAACTCATTAAAAAAAGACAAGAAGATTATTTTTTTTTGGAAAAAGTATATCATGGGTAAAAAATGTATTTAAAAAATCATTTAATAATATTAAAATAACTCTTTAAAACATTTTTAAAAAATATGTACATAGAAGGAAAAGGATTTTCGACCGAAGAGAGAAATAATGTCGATATTTTTTGAAAATATTCTTATTGTCTCTAAAATTATTAAAGAGATAAAAATGAAAAGAAAACATATAATATCAATAATTAATAATATTATAATAAATTTATGTGATTATTTAATGTTATATCATAATATTTCAACAACATAACTTAATCATAAACAATCCCAATAAATAATTTTATTGTAATATAAAACCCTCATCTCAGGTATGAATTCCCTTATTCATGTTTGAACCTCCTATATAATTAATATTGGTTTATTATACATCTATTAAAAAACCATAATTATATATATCATAACACATATGATTTACTTATAACCTTTTAGCACTCATTTATTAACAACTCTAAATTTAAACCACTATTATGGTAGGTAACTTCTTTATTTTTCATATATGTTTGGTTTTTTTAATTTGGTCCTTTTACTTTGATTAGAGTTATGTAATGTATAGAATGTTTATCATGATACAAATATAAAATATTTATAATATAATTATTTATAGTCATCTATAAAATTTATATATAAAAAAATGAATTACACCATCCATAAAGACTGTAGGCTTTACATATGCATGAATGAATTTTTTATTTTTTGACGAATGAAATGAAGGGTAGGTAAAAAATAATTCAACTTTAAAGTATAAATATAATATCATATTTATCTTATATATTCATAAAATACATCCTAATTATAATCTATGTAAAATGGAAATCAAAATCAAATAATATCCCTTAATGGGGTGGTAGTCCACACATACGCATGAGTAATGCTATCGTTTTCCAAAATATTGGGTGGTAAGAAGGTAGCTGTGAAATTATAATTCTATAAGTATAAATATTTAACAAAAATAAAATATATAAATTAAATCCATCATTATATATTTATATATACTTCATATGAAATGATGGAAAACTAATTACATTGGTTCCTAAGGCGGTAGTCTGTCGTACACATGATCGATGGTTTTGTTTCTCATTTGATGGAAGAGGAGAAAGACATTGTTTTTTATATTAACATAATAAAATATTATTTTAGTGAAGATAATGGTGTTATTATTTTTGAATAGTTTAATAATATTTGGATTAGGTATAATAAATAATAAATTGAAAAAACGTGGTTAATAACTATACCTATTCTTCGGACAACCTTGATAGGTTTATACCTAAATCCTTATTGGGATGGTTTTATTATCCAGAAAGAGACTATCGGTCATAGATTTGAATTTAAGGAATTTATTTGGGTAGTTATTATCTAAAAAAGGCTCTTCAAGTATACATGGTAGAGGATATGGGGTGTCCTTTTATAAGTTGGGGAGATGACACACTTGTAATTTTTTAAAATAATAAAATATATCAACATATTATTCAAAACAAATGGCACCAAAATGAACCATTATATAAAATTATATTATATAGGGTCTAAATATAGATAAAAATTGAATTTATATAAGTTTTTATTTTATTTTAACACTTAACACTTTAGTTTAACCCCTGATAAATATGTTTTAACATTATCTATGGTAACAGATTTTTAAAGATTTTATTATTCATTTTGAAAAATATAAGTTGATATTATTAACTAATATTAATTATTATTATCCAAATTATATAATAAATTTTATCAAATTTAAATTATATAAGTAAAAAAATTTAATTTAAAATTAAACCTGTAAACATTGTGAGAAGCATTTTTATGAAGATTTTTTTTTCTTAAGCGTAAAACATTTTTAAATCGAAATTATACATAAAATTGATTAAAATGACAAAAAATTTATTAATAATAATATAATTGAACTAATTATATTTTTAAACTCATTTTAAAACAAAATCCAACTTTTTAAGTGATTTAATTGAATAGAAACGTTTTAATAAAAGTCAGTATTTTCACTATTCATCGAATAATTAATATTTTTTAGAAATTTATCAAAAATTTAATTTAATATAATTTTTAATGTTTATTTCAAAAATTATTATTTTTTCAAACAAATTTTAAAAAAATTTCAATAATTAATTTTATAATAAGTGCATAATACACGAAATAACAATAATTTTGAAATTTTTTTGTTTTGAACATTAAACATGATTTATCTTTATCCCATGGTAAGAAAAAAAGATGAATGATAAAACATATCATTGAATATATAATATATAAATTTCATTAAAATCATTTAAATTAGTGTTTAATATAAATTATTAAGATAAAAAAACATTGCGTGCATAAAAATGATTTTTCAGAAACACATTTCTTTTTCTTAAAAATGATTTTATTTTCATTTTAACCAATTTATAACCAAATAATTTATTATATAAATGTTTAAATCTTATAATTTTAATAATTTATTTATTTATATTTATATAAACTAATTTAATTTATAGGTTAGTGGTATACTATATTATATTTCATTTAGACTTGAGGTTGCGTGTATCATAAGCTGTCGAAGATATTAAATTTATTTAAAATAAAATAAAATATATAATAAAATATGGCGGTGTTTCAATTTTAAATATAGATAACAATTATCTCCATAAAATGATAGTTTTATATCAAAATTTATCTATCACTCACCCAATTAACCAATTGATTATTCATACTATCAAAAAACAGTCCCCCCAAACATGGACAACCTAACTAAAACAATATATATGCACTGAAAAAATATTGTGCACTCTAATTTTAGAGTTAAAATTATTATTACAAATAATCAAAAAGCCCAAAAATGAATAATAAACAATGTTCCATTATTCATTGAACCACTTACTACAATTCCATGATTTTATATCACATTACCAAAATAATAACATATAAGTTATTTGTATAATGGTACTCAGAAATATATAATGACACCTAACCTCAATATTATGAATAGTTTTAAAACAAATACACACTTATTATTCCTAAACTATAAATTCTATATTATTTTTGATCATATAAATTATGACTAGAAAACCTCATAAGAACCAAACTACACCTAACATAAACATTCTATGATAATTTTATTAATGCATTCCAACTATCAATAATATATTGATAAAATAATTATATAACATGTTTCTATATATTTACTTTGACCTGATTTTAGTATGATTGATTAATAAATCTTGTATGCTTTATTTAACCATCACATATTATTTATGAATAAGTTTATTTTACCAAGACAATCAACTACCTCTACATTATTTTCCTAAACTTTACCATGTTACAAAATTCAAAAATGTTTTCACATAAAATAATGTAAAAATTAAATATTTTTTAATCATTAACATGTAATAATGACATTAAATTTATGTATATGGATAAAAATATAGAGGTGAAACATTTTAATACAACTCAGTTGTGTATTTTTTTAAAATTATTATTTATCTTAGACACACCATTTTTTATTTTTTTCAAGAATATTAATCATTAACGCCATAAATTTTTAATTGAAATACACTAGTTAAATAAATAAATTAATGTTTTTTTTCAGAAAACTTTTTTATAACAAGATTATGATAATTCATAGGTTTCTCTAAAATCTAAATTACTAAATTTATAACTTTAAATGTACATAATAATTAAAAAATTATGTAAACTGTTTAAAAAACATTCCAAATAAAAAATTAACTTAAAAAAACAAGATATAACTTATCTGAGTGTTCAAGTATGATGTAATTTTTAATTTGATTTAACATTTGGGTGATTTTTTTTGGTTTATAAAAATTGTATTATAGGTTTGGAGTAGATTTTTGTTTTAGGAGATCTGAATGTGGATCATGATAGAAAAAAAAATTTGGTTTAGTGAAACCATGTTGGTTTTTTTGAGAGGTGGAAACATAATGGTAAATGGGTTGATTATTTATGTTTTTGGTTTTGGTTCTATTAGGGTTATTTTAAAAGATTTTTGAATATAATAACCCACCATGAGGAGAAAATATGGGGTAGTTTTATTTAAAATGACATAGTTTTGTAAAAAATTATCTTGGTTTGATCCATTGTGGTTTCTATAATTTGTAATAGTTATTGTTTATAAAAAATAGAAAAGTCACATCATAGTTCTATGGTGGTTTCTTTGGGATTGTGTTGAGTTTTTCAATAAAAAAGTTTGAGGAAAATATTAAAGATACATTTTATCTCAGGATTTAGTGACTATTAAACTTGAAAATAATGACATGGTTTTATAAATATCATGAAATGGTTCTTGAGGGTTGGATTTTGAGTATTCATGCCAAAAATAGCCAATTGATTGAAAATTATCAAGGTAGGGAGGTGTGGTTCTGAACATTTGAAAAAATTCATTATTTTTGATGGAAACATTGTGGTTTTGCATGATTTGTTTGATAGGGGAATTGTCTTTATTTAAAGACGGTCTTTTTAAAGGCTTCTACTGTTCCAAATAAATAATACAGAATGGGAAATTTCCTTTAATTTATCATTTTAGTGTTATAATAATTTGTGTTTTCTCATTAACTTATCAATATATTTTTGACCTGTTTGATGCATTTTGGATGAGAATATGTGTTGAACATTTTATCTTTCATTTTTTAAAATACATTGAGGTTTAGTTTTTCTTATTTTTTATAATTCTCGATTCTCTTTATGATGTGAATTAATTATTTGAATTTTTTGTTTTAAGAATAATCAAAAATTAAATCCTTAGTTATATTGAATTAATTAACTTGAAGTGGGTGGTTTAAACGATATATTGGAATATAACTAACTGATTTGTGCATATTGGTTAATGCGATTGTTTAATTTGGTATAGTGGTGCTTATTTAGAATGAAAATGAATATTAATTCATGAAAGTATTAATATAATAAAATTGGGTTGGTAAATATATTTGATTAGATATGAAATACAACTACGATCATATGATTATTTAGTGCATGAAAATCAAAAAATGTCATTAAATGGAATTATACCAGAGTTAATAATCATGAATACAACACCCTAATATTTTATAATATATTTTTCCTTTAAAATAAACTTGATGTGTTTGATATATTGTGATGAAAAAAACTCAACTAATGTGAATTATTATTTTTTATAATGGAAAGTAAAATATATTATGAGATAATTAAATTTAAAATAATTAGTAAAGTAAATTATATGAAGTAATAATTTAATTATTAATTTCTCAAGAGAAATGTTTTTGTAAATAAATTTATTTTACTATATATTATATATTTTTATTTAAAATATATATTTCAAAATTTCAAAATTTTAATTTTAAAATATGAAATTTAGTTTGAATTCAGGTTATCAAAATTATCTTAAGGTATTTTTTTTGAAATGTTTGTTTTTTAAGTGAATTGAAAAAAATATTGATTTTACAAATACCATTGTGTTTATGAAATCATTATGATGTAAGCATGACATAAAAATATTTCAAACCTTTGTCTTGACCAAATATGCATTTAAGGAATAAAATAAATCATTTAACTAAGTATTCATAATGATCAATTCAGTTTTGGATTACTTTAAAAGTCATAAAAATCTTATTTGTTTATACATAAAACAATAAATTCCAATGGAATCCATTTTATGAATTACTTTTTTGTAAATTAAATTTTAAACTTAAAAATAGATTTGTTAAAAAACTAGTTTTCATTGCATTTTGAATGTTTATATTAAAAGTAATTTCTCAAACCTCTAGGAATTAGATATTGTAAAATATACTCAAAATTCAGAATCCAAATAATAAATGTTTGGAATAAGATCAACATAATTTTTATCCATAATGAATTTTTTCCATGGGTAAAATATTATCATCTTTATATGGGTTAAAATGAAAGGAGGGAGTTAAACTATGAGATAAGTATTAAAATATCCTTAAAAATTGTCTAAATAATATTGGTTATGTATATATAACCCTTAAATTATCTTATCTATGAAGCACTGTCCATTTGGCACCACGTTCCCAAGAAAATGAATTTATATTATTTTAAAGTTAGAGGGTATTTACGACAGTGCCACTCTCCTACCTTATTAAAGGGAACTTCTTATTCTCACCCATCCACACATATTAAGCACCTTATATAAACCAATATCTAACAAAATAACATCCAAACTCCCCAAACCTTTTCCAATAGGTTTTTTCCTCCCTAAAATACCATTTTAGGAAACCTAAAAATGTTTTCAAAGCATATAATCCAAGGAAGAGGTATATACTCTTATTGGCCATTTTAAAGTGACTTTTTTCTTCTTCAAATTCATACAAAACATCCATAACCATATTAATATAATTAAATAGTACAATTTAATATAATGAAATATTTATATGTCAATGGTAGAACCAATCATAATATTAATTCCTTCCAATGTTAAATGAAAGTGTCGCCAATGTGTACGTGCAGACTGCTGCCTAAATGAAGCGATGTATTTTATTTTTCATCACCAACTCTATTAGATGATAATATATATGTATTTAATGAATATATTTTATATTAATATAAAAATTATTATTATCTTAATAAAAATCATTATTTAAACACCTTTATTTCTATTTATTCAAAAAATAAAAGCAACAGCCGTGCGTATGAGTAGACTACTACCACCGCAAAGTTATGTAATTCATTTCACTTCACCACTTTATATAGATGGTTAAAAAATTATATATAATGAATAAATATGATAATTATTACATGATTAATATTTTTTACATTCTGAAACTATGATCATGGTTCAAGGAATTTAATTTTCGAACCAAAACATTCATGAAAAAAATAGTTGACACAAGAATATTAATTTTGATGAAGAGTTATTAATAGATGGGTAATTAGAAATAATGATGGAATATATAATAATATAATTATAAATATAGTTTTCTATACTTTTATAATATGTATAAATTTATTATTCTATATTTGGGATTGCATACGAAGAAATTCAGGACAGAGGTAAGGGTATCACCCCAAATTCCCATCTTTGAGACATGTTTTGTATTATGAAATTATTTTTTATATAGTTTATACAATGAATATTTTTTGTATTTTATCATTATTATATATTTTTTCATGGTATTTAAATTTTCATTTTAATTTTTATCTTTCAAAGAGGTTTTGAATCATATGTTATAAAAGTTTTCAGGGTTTCTTGTCTCACTTTTATTTCTTTGAGAAATATACAATATTCACCACTTGTTTTATATTGTGTGGTTTATATACTATACTATATATGTTTTTATACTAATTTTTTAAAATTAAAGGGATTTAAAAATCCATATCAAGTTTCATATTTTAGGGTATTTCGGCTCAATAGATACCAATGTTGTAAGGGTTTCCTCATCTCAATTTCTCTTCATTGTGATATGTTTTATATTCACCATATTATTTATTTTTTGTGGTTTATATATATTAAATTTATTTATTTTATAACAATTTTCATGAAAATTATAGGTAATTATAAATACACATTACTTTATTTCATTAGGTTTTGATTCAAGGATTAGCAAAACTACAAGGGTTTATGTTACAATCTCATAATTATCAGGATTTTTAATGCTTCAATTTCTATTATAGGATATTATATGTTAATTATCTTATAAAAACCATTTATTTTGTTCTTTTAAATTAATTTCTAGGGTTTCTAAATATTATTTATATTTCTCCCCTCTTTTGTACTCCGAAAGTATAAAATAATGTCTATAATAAAATTTGGAATTATTTCTCCTTTTTAGTGAGGAATCCTTCTCTTTTATATCCACGATCATAAAATTGTTTTCTGGAATTTTTATATCTTTATATAAATGTTCAACAAAGGTATTTTATACCACATTCAACTTTCTTTACAAATAATAAAAAATATCATTTCAATAATTTTCTATATAACTCACTTTGGAATTTTTAAAAAAGTAAGATATAATGTTTTTTAATAGTTGTGGCTCAACAACACTTTCTCACTATCATGAATTATTTATGTTATTAAGAAAACATTGTATTTTTCTATATTTATTTATAGAAAATACTATTCCCATTGATCTAGAAATTATTATAATTCAAAATATACGATAATAAAATGTTTTTTTATCATTCATAAAATAATGATTATATTTATTATTCACTGGGATTTTGAACTTAAAATAATATGTATTTTATTTTTATGGATGTCAAATTATGATGTTGTTCTATGGTATTGTTTTTTTGAAAACCATTTCTTTCCCATGAGTTAATTAAGCTACATTGAATTGATGAATGTTTCTATAATATTTTCGTAAAATTTGTATGGTTATAATTATGTAATTAGCAGGTCTGTAATTATATATCTATATAATAAATTACATAAATCTTGATATCTCATGAAAAAAATATGAAAGTTAATTGGGAGTAAACCCAATACATTATGGGATATTGTCAAATATATTTATGGGAATGAGGAGTGAACCAAATCCACTATGGGACTCTATCCACTATGATAGACTTGGAATGAGAATTAACGAAAAAAATTATTTTCTATACTTTTATGTATTAAAAAAACGCATGTCTTATACTTATGATATGATCTTATGGCTCATGATTGATTACTGATGATTCCACACATTTATGTCTCATGTATTTTTTTATGATAATGACTTATTCCATAACTCTTGATTTATTTTATATGAATTATTAGGTTTGTTTTTAGAAGTTGGTATCATGTTCTCATATCATTATACTTATCGTATGATCACTTATATCATCAATTGACATCTCTCATATTTACATTTACTGAGAATATAATATTACCCTTTATTATGTTTTTATTTCATTTGGTTGTGGAGAAAGTTATTAAGTAAGATATGATTAATTATGGTACTATTTGGGAAGAAATTTGTGGAATATGTGGAATATATTTGGTGAAATAAGTTTATTATATATATAGTTCAAAAAGAAACTAAACCATCAAGGTTGTTGGGAATGTATTATTATGAAATTTGTTGAATATTCTTAAAAAATGATGTAATATTTATACAAGTATTGATTAGGGCACTTTATTTGGAATCAGAGAATGATTTAGATATTTTTATGGATTATCCTTTAGTGAGAAACCTAGAAATAAGTATAAATATAGGAAATATCCTAATTTTTTAGAGTATTGAGTGACTGGTTTCATAATAATGAAATACATATCTAGATATAAACAAAATGTTTTAGTATTTGGTATAAATACACCTTGGGGAAACAACCCTAAAAAACCTAGTTTGGTATTTACTAAATCTTCACTTGATGCATGACAAAGAGTCCTAATTGTACATATGGTTTGACACTCCGAGAGGATGTGATTTGAGAATTTCCTAGTTTATTTATAAACTAATTTGATGTATTTGAGTATATTTTGGTTATAATTCCTAATAGGATACAAAAATGGAATACATAGATTGAAACCTTAATTTTCAAAGGTTTAAACATGGTGTTATAATTTAAGAAACACCAAAAATGATTTTCATTATCATAATATTTATGACAATGATTATTTATTTTTAGTACTGAAATTAACCCTTTAAAGAATCAGAAAATAATGATAAACTAAATAAAATAGAGAAAAGTATTTATATTATGTATTAATATCATTATACCCACTATTTTATGTTTGAATAATTTTCTAGAAGTATTATATCACAATATCAATATCTAGATATTGAATTATTGGTAAAAAATTCTAATGGTATAATGATTTAATATAAAGTCTATATGTCTAATATGATATATGATTATGGGAATATTATTACTAAAAGTATTTTTATTCTAAATATAGTCTAATTTGATGAAATTTTGGTAATTAATTATTGATATCTATAGTGATCATATCAATTACTGAAGAAGTGAAGTCATATTTCATATTTAGAATCAATATATGATTATCCATCATTGTGAGGATGAATAAATTCATCAAACAAAAATTAAATCCAATATATTTTTCTTAATACCTACTCATTAAGGGTATCAATCACATATTGATCGAGAGAAATAAAATATTGAATATATAACTATTATTTAAGAATATGATGATATATGTCTTGATGAGTTGTCTAGTCTTCCCCAAAATCATGAAGTCGAGTTTTTAAGAGAATTTGTACATGGTGTTAAACCTATTTGAGAGAATACTTATAGAATAAAACTAATTTAATTGAAGAAATTGAATAATAAAATCCATGATTAACTAGAAAAAGGATTCATACATCCTACTACATAATCATGGGGTGAAACTATTAGTTTGGTTAAGAAAAAATATAGTTCATAGAATCTTTTTATTAATTTTTAACATAATAAAAATAGAGAACAAGTATGATCTACCTCGTATTGATGACCAATTTTATCAATTTCATGGATGCCAATAATTTTCCAAGAATGGTCCTAAATCTGGATATTATTAGTTAAGGGTCAAAATGGGAGGATATACCTGAGACAACCTTCCATACAATTTATGGACACTATGAATTTATATTGAATCCATTTTGACTTACTAATCCCCCCACTATCACTATGGACCTAATGAATTGGGTTTTTAGAAATTACCTTGATTTGTTTTTAGTATTTTTTAGAGATAATATAATCATATATTTTAAGAGTAAGAAATGTAATTAATATCATTTTAGTATTTTATTAAAGTCCTCGAGGAAGTATAAGATGTATTCCAAGTTCATAAAATCTTAATTTTATCATGAGAAAGTATTATTCTTTGGTCATTTAATTACAAGTGAGGGTATATGAGTTGATAATCCTAAGAAATAAGTTATTGAATAGTGTCTCAGATCAACCGCTATGGTTGAGATCTATTGAAATATTATATTTATTGTATACCCTCAACAATTTGTGAGATATTTTAACAACTATAAAATACACTAATAAATGTCACATGAAAGGTAATTGAGTTCCTTTGGGACAATGAATGTGAATAAAATTTCGAGGAACTGAAGATAACATTGGTTATTTTTATCATTCTTAAAAAACATTATAGTTGAAATGGTTTTTGATATATAATTATATATAAAAAATGTTATTGGATGTGTTCTCATAAATAATGACGTGGTTATATCATATTCATTATGATAATTTGTGATTCATGTGAAAAATTACCCAACTCCTGATTTGGAATTAGAAATGGTAATTTTTTCATTAAAAATATAGAGGAATTATCTTTACAGTGAAGGGAATAATATATATGAAAATCATAAAATCTTGAATTATATATTAACATAGAAAGTGCTGAATATGTTCCATAGGAGATAGTTTGAGTTGATTAATGATTACTATTTTTCAATACATTACCACCCTGAGAAGGTGAACAAGGTGGTTGATGCACTAAGTCAGAAGGATCATGCTATCATGTTTGTGATGAGGATTTAAAAAGATCAAATACTAATAGATTTTCAAATAATAGACCTTGAAATCATTAGTAAAGTGGATAAATACTATCTTTATCAGATAACTATTCAACTGCCCAACCATGTCAAGATTATAAATGCACATAAGTAGGATGTGGAACTATAAAATAATGTAAAAAATGTTTCAAATTTCAACCATGACCATGATGGTATGATAAGATTTTGGAACTAGATATGTGTTCCTTCAATACAAAAATTAAAGAATGTTCTATTGAATAATGAATGTATCTCATCATTATTTATCCATTCTATGGGTATTAATCAACCATTACCTATACATGTATATAAATGTGAAAAAATCACAATGTATTTCGTAATAGAAATCCATAAGACAACTAAAGTATATACTATCATTTAGATTTTAGCCTTATTCTTTATTAATTCAATGCATTACATTTCAATCTGAGAAGATTTATTGATTGATAAAATTTTTAGGATATACTTTAGGGAAGTGGAAATGCAACAATGAGTAACACTCTCAATTTAATTTGATTAAGATACAAGGTTTAACTTGATATTTTGTAGAATTATTCCACAAACATTTAATATAGACACAATATTTAACACTACATATCATCCTTAGATAGATGGTAAGTCTAAGAGGACCATTCAAACTTTAATAGATATGATGAGAGATTTCTCTATGCATTTCGAAGGAGGCTGGTATCAACACCTTCCTATGGTTGAATTTTCATAAAAAATAGATATCTCTTGAGCATTTTGATGTATCTTTATGAATCCCCATATAAAAATTATGTGCATAACTACACCACACAAGTATTAAGTTTGATAACATAATTATTGGGGACTGAACTTGATGAGGAAAAAATAGAGAATTCTAGTTCCATTCGATAACACATCATAGAATCTCATAGTCGATAGAAAAGTATTGCTATCAATAATTGATGATATCTAGAGTTTAAAGTTAGTGACATGGTGTTCCTACAAATATCTCATTCAAGTTAAGTTATAATATTTATAAACAGGGGAAGATTAACCCCATATATATTAGTTTAAATGAGATGCTTGATCACATCAGGATGGTATCTTATCAATTTGCGCTTCCACTAAACCAATCCAAAGTTCATGATGTGTTCCACATATCCCATTTGAGGAAATACATACCTAATACTTCATATGTACTAAGATGAGAGACTATAAAATTATATCGTGATATTTATTATAATTATAAACCAGTGTAGATTTTGGATTGAAGAGATATGGTACTGCGGAATAAGACCACTCATGTGGTCCAAGTGTTGTGGTGTAACCATAAATTTTAGGATGATACATGGGAACTCAAGGATGCTAGGATGTGTAATTAAACTCATTTTTATTCTTCTGAGTAATATAATTTCATGGCTAAAATTCTTATAAGTGTGGTATTATATGAAACATAAGGATTTTAGAATATATTTCCCTTCAAAATAAATTCACTATGTTAGATAGCCTATAATGCATGAAACACCAAACTAAAGACAATTATAATTTGTAATAATATAATCTAAAACAATTTATATGACTATTAAAAGATATTTTTAGTAAAATCAATAAACATGAACAACTTGTGCCTAGGTCTCCTATATGGGTGCTACCCTAAACCATGAAATTTACCTAAGTTCCATATTTTCCTAGGTTCTCTATTTGAGTGTCTACCAATATAGGCACCCTCTACAACATCCTAGAATGAAATACAAATCTATAAACAATAGTGCAAATCCCATCGATCATGTATTACCTTGACATAAGTTCTCTTCTAATTTTTACTCCTAGATAGATTGGATTCTCAAGTTAGATACGATCATGTACTCCACTGATAATTAGTGTCAATATTATGAGAACATTAGTGAATCCTCCCTTATATCATGATCTCCAACTTGGATAACTTATAACCTATATTAAATTAGCCCAAGCCTGTAAAGACCCAAAGCTTGACGTACATGGACATTACATTACATTTTCGGAATACTTAGTACATTACAAAAACACACACACAAGGACCGTAATAGTTTAGTGTCTTTGGAAACTCGGAACGTAATCTTCTAATCGTGTTGAAAGATCTTCAATATCTCCCATAAATATCTTCCGTTTTTTTTTACCTAAAACCTTTATTTATATCCTGGGGAAAAGAAAACATAAAAGGGTGAGCTCAAATGCTCAGCAAGGGAAAATAAAAGAAATAAAAATCATATCATATCTTTTTGAAAATCATAACCTGCAAAAGAGATCATAATATCTTAACATGGAACAAATCATAGAAGTGAAAATGAGATCCCCATAATCATAACATGAAACTTGAAATCTTTGTGGCATGCACACATAATCATATAGAATCATTTCTTGTTAGTCAAGACTCATTGCCAAGACTATCTTAGTGGACAAAGTCCCTTTCTGAACCGAGTCACCCTCGTTTCAGTCCTGTTTCACTGAACTGGTATAACCTACCATTCCAGCCATGTCTATCTCATGAGATATAAAATCTTTACCCAATGCATTGGAGGAAGATATAGGTCCCACCCATCTTATAATGAATCCTTTCTTATGTGTTCCACATAATCATAAACCATACATCACAGCGTAACCCATGTAATAAAAATGGGATACTTAAACAACATGACATCATAAAACAATTCATATAAGATAAAGGAATTCATAAACATAATTCCATCACAACATAGTCAAATGAATGTAAAAATATGGATAGAAACAGAACCCTTTATTAGCTTCGATGGAAAATAATTTTGATAAAACACTTGAAATGAATTCTTGAGGAAAATATCCTTTCTTCTTCAAAATCAATTTCTTTTCACAAAACATCATGCAATTTTAAAAGAAAGAGATTTTATTGAAAATAGTCATGAAATCTTTTGGAGGAAGCTTCATGAAAATAAGGCTTTATAAAACCGTAAAAATCCGTTCGGGCCGTTTAAGTTAAAAAAACATTCTTCGTACTTTTGTCGGAAAAGTCAAAAAAAGTACCTCGTACGAAAAACGACAAAAGATTACTTTCATATCTTTTACTAAAAACTCACCGAAGGGTAAAATAGGTTTTAAACAATTTTATGTGAATTTAAATAATATTACATATTGCGGAAACATGGATGTGGATGATAAAATACACCCCAGTAAATTTCAAAGTATAAACAATATCGGATAAAAATGAGATTGTGATATTTCCCTTACCTTAGGTACGATTTGATTTGTACGTGTCCGAAGCTCCTGTATAATGGTTTAAATAATGTTATTGAATTATTACAGAATGATACATATTGATATGATATCATATATGGTTATATTCTTAGCTTCTTGTTAGTAATATTTCATTGTTACTTGTTACTCGGGTCCTTATTGCCTTTTGTTCTTATGCGTGTTTTGCCGAATAAATTCTTATTCTTATTTTAAGGTTATAGATACCTTATATCTAGAATGGTATTAGTGTAACATATATCATATTTATTCATTAAATTCATTTATATAATTACTATGTAATGATGATCATGTAGAACGAGTCGCATCACATCGTGGAGACGGTATTCCGTACGTACGCACGAGTGATGATATTGTTCCTATGATCGTGGAATTGTATTGGAGTATATATATATTATTTCAGTATCAATATTACTTTATAATAATCATAAATAGTTACACATTACACCATTATACCCATCCTTGTAAGGTGGTGGTGGAAAATAGATTACACCACGGCGTGGAGACGGTATTCCGTACGTACGCACGCGCGGTGATTTCATTTTTCCGTAGGATGGATAGAAGGTGAATTAGGGTTGTTTCATATTTATAATAACATATCATTATGTAAGTAATACTGATGTTATTACTTTATAATGAAACAACTAAAGAAGAAGAAGTTGAAGAAGAAAGAAATTGAAAAGATCGGTAATGGATATTACCTCTTCTTTGGAACGCCTCTTTGAATCCTCCACTTAGGGAACTAAGATTGGTCTTTGAAGAAGACCAAGACCTCTAGGATTATTCTAGGGAAGTGGAGAGGAGAAAATTTCAGGGGTTGTCCGAGCAAGAGTGCTCAAATTGGTGTGAGGAGGAGGGGGAGGAGGTGCCCTTTTATAAGGGAGGAGAGGGGCACCTTAGGAATATCTCAAAATATTATTTTATATTAAAGTCAAAATCGGTTTATAATGGTTCCAAAGGGTCTTATTTCGAAGCTAAAGTGGGGATGGGCCGAAATAATATCAACCAATAGGATTTAGACAAGTTTAGGGTATTATTTTAACCTTATCAATTAGATTTAACTCTAAGTTAAATAATTTAACTTTTACCGTGTCTTTTTGTTTTCTTTCACTATATGGTTAAAACACATACTATAACATGCCAAACGAACCCAAATTGTTTATTATTAATATATATATCCTTATCTAAGTAATTTGGCCGAACCTTATATTTTTAGGAATAAAATAACAATTAGTAATATAATATTTGATTTAAAAACTATTTTGTGTCAATTTTGACACTATTTGATATATGATTTTTTTGTGAAAGTCTTAACATAATTATATGTTCAAAAAAAGTAGATTAAATCAACACTAATATATCATAGTTACCTAGAAAATTAGTGGAATTCATAAAAAGTCTCAAATTACATTTATTTTGGTGTTTATAACATCAATTATGTCAATATTTCATAAATAAGATAATTACTGCATCATCTTTGTGTCATAAATAAATTAAATTATTTGATGTCTAAAAATTACAAATAAAATACCATTATGTATTAAATCTTGTTATAATTCTAATGAATATTTACAATCGAATTTATCTAATGTACAACCCTATATTAAAAATGTTTTAGTGAATAAACTTTTATTTTAACTCTTTTAACTCTTCTTTGAATTAAATAATAATAAATGTCCTAATCTAATCCAAGTGGGACTAAATGATAATATTTTACACTTAAGGTTGTTTTTGGTCGAGATAAACTTGTCCAATAGAATTAGGACATGTGTTAGGGTAATATTAATATCATTCTTACCCTTAATTACCTTATTTACTTTTAACCGTGGTAAATAAAAGTAAAAAGTTACTATTCACCAAAAATTATTTTCATCTCATTGAACCACATTTTACTTACTGACATCAACCGTGTCTCTCGGATTTTTGAAATTCCATTCACAGAAGCGGTAAAATTAAGTTTTATGAAAAATTCAGATTTTTAACTACCACTTAGTAGTTTCACTATTCATCAAAAATTGATGTTTTTCAGAACAATGCCAAAATTTCATCCTACGATATATTTCATATTCCGAATTCAAAAATGAAGTCTATTTTACCAAATTCATAACATAGAAGTTGCATTAATCAATTTTATAATTGAATCCCGCTGTTAAAACAAATAGCGTGTTTTTAAGAAACAATATCTATCAAAAGATCGACAATTGTTTATGTCTGGTTTAAATGTGAAATTACATCCAATGACCAACATTGTATTAAATTGTAAAAATATATTCTAAATATACTTTAAAACCACTCAAATTAATAATTTATCTCTATAAATTATTTCGATTGAAAAAGTTGTTTTTAATTAAAATTTAGTAATTTTCACTATTCATCAAAATATGAAAGTTATCCCAAAATCACCAAAATTTCACCTTAGGCTAAATTCGATACTCCGAATTCAAAAATGAAGTCCATTTTGAGAGCTAAAATTTCTAAAATTTTAAAAGGTGGTTATTACAATTCATAACAGCCAGTTATAATAATATTTTAATAGCATATCGTTGTTTAGTGAAACTCAGTATTGCGTACTACACACGCTATCGAGGAAGGTTGCGATTGCGTGTAATGCAAGGCAAGTCAAGGATGCGTGTTGTGCAAGCTCCTTTTGGTGTAGCGTACAACACAAGACATTAATAAAATTAAAAAGAATATTTTTCATAAAATCTCGGGCTATTACATTCTACCCCCCTTAAAATGAATTTCGCCCTCGAAATTCGTCAGGGGTTATAAATGGTTTACTATTTGAAAGTTTATTTAATAGAAACCCACATCGTAAAAAGGAATATCAAAACCAATCTTTAAAAACAAAAGTATGAAACGTAACGGTTACCCAAATAAACTAATCACTGGGTTTCCACATAGGTGAAAATATGGATATGGAAGAGAAATCTAACCATCATGTTCTGATGGAGAGTGGTAGAGAACATGGCTATGGAAAATCCAGCAATCACAAATCCATAAATTTGTGACGATCTAAGGTACCATCTGATTCATCAGATATAATATCACTAGGACAACATTTTTGGTTTTCAAGATCGTTTCCCTAAAGTTAAAGAATTTGAATTAGAATAAATACTTACTTTATTTTGGTACAATCTCACTGTTGTTCGTGCCTTTAACAATTTCCAATTCATCTCTTAAATAAATGAAGTTGAATTTGTTATTCGTGAAGTGTTTGCAGATCATGCGATAGAATGACGGGTCATTCCATCTGTCTCAAACAAAAGGTTAGCAAAAATTATATACATAAGTCGATCTATAGTGAGATTAATCATATATGGTTCCTAAAATGGACTTTATACTTCATATATCATACTGCTTAATATAATAAAACTAGTTTCTAATAAACAGGGACTTCCTGTAGGCCAGTGGTAGGCGATAAAGGCCAGTCGCACTTCGGTTGTGGGTTCGATTCTCACATCCTTGTCTGACGCGATGGGTTGTCGCCCGTCCTGCAGGTTGTCCTTTTTCTAAAACTATATTACTATAACATCCCATCAATAATATTGGGAAAAATTTATCCTTAAACAATACTAACTTATGTCCAACATAATCCATTCCAATCTTTAGGCTTATCCATAATACTGCAGTCCACTCTCATAACTTAGTGAAAACGATTACCAGAGATTTAACACCATCGTCGATCCCCATATATCATAAGGTATGTTTTTTTGGTCACATTCCAAACATTCAAAGGCTTTAATCATGTATTCTCTTGAATACCCATTGAACCATAGTGAAAACTTGAATGCAGTTAAAAGTTAACACTTTTCACATACCAAAATCCTCAAAATTCTATATACTCAAACCATGATATCACTTAGTCCTTATATCAATCATGAGCTCATGAATACTATTAAACATTTAGTTTTCTCGTTTTCCATTCATTATGCGCATATCATCTTATTTCCAAAAATATCTCAATCACTTTGAATACCACATTAGACCAATACATAAATATTCCAATACTCCATGATACAATATTATTTTGGAATCCCATTACATAAACACTTAATCATTCCACCACATCATTGTCATATTCAACATCTCTAATAGTGACCGCATGTGACTTCCCTTTGTCCTTTGCCTTCAGTGGTTGCTCATGTTGATCATCACTAACCCTTGGATTAGGGAATTTATTAGCATAATGCCCCATTTCCTTGCACTTGAAGAATTGAAGTGTTGGTGGTGCGTTCTCTGCAGTGTTTGATTTATTCACATCATTAGAAACCCTTTTTCCATTACTTCGACACTCAGCTGCTCGATGACCTTTTTTTCCACACTTAAAACATTTTCTAGTCCCTTTAAGACAATCTCCACCATGCTTTTTTCCACACTTTGTGCATAAGGAAACATTCATCTTCTTTTCACCATTATTCTGAGATTTCTCCTTGAACTTCATCTTTCGTTTTTTGTCAAAACCATGAGATGGATATGTAACACCAACTTCCATTTCTACCTTGATAGCACAACGCACAATTTCTTCATAGCTACTGAAGTCTCTTATAGCTAATGCCCTTCGAAGACTTGGTTTTAAGCCGCTGAAAAATCGATCAACTTTACTTTCAGGTTGGATGATAATTCCAGATGCATACCTTGCAAGTCTTGTAAAATTCGCTTCGTATATACCAACAGATTCATCATCCTTTTGCTTTAGTTCAAGAAAATCCTTCTCCATCTTTGTTCGAAGAATACGAGGGAAGTACTTACTAAAAAACAAGTTCTTGAACTCGTCCCATTCCATGGACTCAATTTCATCTCTTGGCCTCGTATTCTTGATAAGATTCCACCATTGATCTGCTTCACCTTCAAAACGATATACTGCTAAGATGACTTTATCATGTTCAGAACATTGAAGAACTGAAAATATCTTTTCAGTGGTACTGATCCATTGTCCAGCAACAAGTGGATCGGAAGTCCCACTGAAAGAAGGTGGACGTTGCCTCATGAAGGACTCAATAGAATACTGTTCCTTTCTCTGCTCATTTGGAAGTCCAGAATGATTCATAGCTTGTGTAAGGATAGCAATAAGATTTTTCACTCCATATCCCATAACATTTGTTTGTTCAGGAGGACAATCATTGCATTGTCCATTGCATTGATCAACACGGTTCCTTCGGGTTCTAGCCATCATCTAAAACCCAAAAAGAATAGTGTGAGAGGCAAAAATCATGCTTAGGGAAAACAACATAATAAAGGGGGAGTACCTTCAATATCTAACATCTTAGGTTTAATTCTATGATCGTTAGCGTAATTCTAGTACTATAACCTATATGTATACTTAGCCTTAGGGACATCCCTAGACATACCTTAGAAATATCTCTAGGGATCTCACTAACATTTTCGCATCCTAGTTTCCAAAGGTTGAATAAACCTTTCCTTTGATACCAACTGTAGAGACCCGAAGCTTGACGTAGATGGACATTACATTACATTTTCGGAATACTTAGTACATTACAAAAACACACACACAAGGACCGTAATAGTTTAGTGTCTTTGGAAACTCGGAACGTAATCTTCTAATCGTGTTGAAAGATCTTCAATATCTCCCATAAATATCTTCCGTTTATTTACCTAAAACCTTTCTTTATATCCTGGGGAAAAGAAAACATAAAAGGGTGAGCTCAAATGCTCAGCAAGGGCAAATAAAGGAAATAAAAATCATATCATATCTTTTTGAAAATCATAACCTGCAAAAGAGATCATAATATCTTAACATGGAACAAATCATAGAAGTGAAAATGAGATCCCCATAATCATAACATGAAACTTGAAATCTTTGTGGCATGCACACATAATCATAGAGAATCATTTCTTGTTAGTCAAGACTCATTGCCAAGACTATCTTAGTGGACAAAGTCCCTTTCTGAACCGAGTCACCCTCGTTTCAGTCCTGTTTCACTGAACTGGTATAACCTACCATTCCAGCCATGTCTATCTCATGAGATATAAAATCTTTACCCAATGCATTGGAGGGAGATATAGGTCCCACCCATCTTATAATGAATCCTTTCTTATGTGTGCCACATAATCATAAACCATACATCACAGCGTAACCCATGTAATAAAAATGGGATTCTTAAACAACATGACATCATAAATCAATTCATATAAGATAAAGGAATTCATAAACATAATTCCATCACAACATAGTCAAATGAATGTAAAAATATGGATAGAAAGAGAACCCTTTATTAGCTTATATGGAAAATAATTTTGATAAAACACTTGAAATGAATTCTTGAGGAAAATATCCTTTCTTCTTCAAAATCCATTTCTTTTCACAAAACATCATGCAATTTTAAAAGAAGGAGATTTTATTGAAAATAGTCATGAAATCTTTTGGAGGAATCTTCATGAAAATAAGGCTTTATAAAACCGTAAAAATCCGTTCGGGCCGTTTAAGATAAAAAAAACATTCTTCGTACTTTTGTCGGAAAAGTCAAAAAAAGTATCTCGTACGAAAAACGACAAAAGATTCCTTTCATATCTTTTACTAAAAACTCACCGAAGGGTAAAATAGGTTTTAAAAAATTTTAGGTGAATGGAAATAATATTACATATTGAGGAAACATGGATGTGGATGATAAAATACACCCCAGTAAATTTCAAAGTATAAACAATCTCGGATAAAAATGAGATTGTGATATTTACCTTACCTTAGGTCCGATTTTCTTTGTACGTGTCCGAAGCTCCTGTATAATGGTTTAAATAATGTTATTGAATTATTACAGAATCATACATATTGATATGATATCATATATGGTTATATTCTTAGCTTCGTGTTAGTAATATTTCATTGTTACTTGTTACTCGGGTCCTTATTGCCTTTTGTTCTTATGCGTGTTTTGCCGAATAAATTCTTATTCTTATTTTAAGGTTATAGATACCTTATATCCAGAATGGTATTAGTGTAACATATATCATATTTATTCATTCAATTCATTTATATAATTACTATGTAATGATGATCATGTAGAACGAGTCGCATCACATCGTGGAGACGGTATTCCGTACGTACGCACGAGTGATGATATCGTTCCTATGATCGTGGAATTGTATTGGAGTATATATATATTATTTCAGTATCAATATTACTTTCTAATAATCATAAATAGTTACTCATTACACCATTATACCCATCCTTGTAAGGTGGTGGTGGAAAATAGATTACACCACGGCGTGGAGACGGTATTCCGTACGTACGCACGCGCGGTGATTTCATTTTTCCGTAGGATGGATAGAAGGTGAATTAGGGTTGTTTCATATTTATAATAACATATCAGTATGTAAGTAATACTGATGTTATTACTTTATAATGAAACAACTAAAGAAGAAGAAGTTGAAGAAGAAAGAAATTGAAAAGATCGGTAATGGATATTACCTCTTCTTTGGAACGCCTCTTTGAATCCTCCACTTAGGGAACTAATATTGGTCTTTGAAGAAGACCAGGACCTCTAGGATTATTCTAGGGAAGTGGAGAGGAGAAAATGGCAGGGGTTGGCCGATCTTGAGTGCTCAAATTGGTGTGAGGAGGAGGGGGAGGAGGTTCCCTTTTATAAGGGAGGAGAGGGGCACCTTAGGAATATCTCAAAATATTATTTTATATTAAATTCAAAATCGGTTTATAATGGTTCCAAAGGGTCTTATTTCGAAGCTAAAGTGGGTATGGGTCTAAATCCTATCAACAAATAGGATTTAGAAAAGTTTAGGGTATTATTTTAACCTTATCAGTTATATTTAACTCTAAGTTAAATAATTTAACTTTTACCGTGTCTTTTTGTTTTCTTTCACTATATGGTTAAAACACTTACTATAACATGCCAAACGAACCCAAATTGTTTATTATTAATATATATATATCCTTATCTAATTAATTTGTCTGAAACTTATATTTTTATGAATAAAATAACAATTAGTAATATAATATTTGATTTAAAAACTATTTTGTGTCAATTTTGACACTATTTGATATATGATTTTTTTTGTGAAAGTCATAACAGAATTATATGTTCGAACAAAGTTGAATAAATCAACACTAATATATCATAGTAACCTAGAAAATTAGTGGAATTCATAAGAAGTCTCAAATTACATTTATTTTGGTGTTTATAACATCAATTATGTTAATATTTCATAAATAAGATAATTACTGCATCATCTTTGTGTCATAAATAAATTAAATTATTTGATGTCTAAAAATTACAAATAAAATACAATTATGTAGGAAATCTTTTTAGCTTTCTAATGAATATTTACAATCGAATTTATCTAATGTAAAACCCTATATTAAAAATATTTTAGTAAATAAACTTTGATTTTAACTCTTTTAACTCTTCTTTGAATTAAATAATAATAAATGTCCTAATCTAATCCATGTGGGACTAAATGATAATATTTTACACTTAAGGTTGTTTTTGGTCGAGATACATTTTTCCAATAGAATTAGGACATGTGTTAGGGTAATATTAATATCATTCTTACCCTTAATTACCCTATTTACTTTTAACCGTGGTAAATAAAAGTAAAAAGTTACTATTCACCAAAAATTATTTTCATCTCATTGAACCACATTTTACTTACTGACATCAACCGTGTCTCTCGGATTTTTGAAATTCCATTCACAGAAGCGGTAAAATTAAGTTTTATGAAAAATTCAGATTTTTAACTACCACTTAGTAGTTTCACTATTCATCAAAAATTGATGTTTTTCAGAACAATGCCAAAATTTCATCCTAAGCTATATTTCATATTCCGAATTCAAAAATGAAGTCTATTTTACCAAATTCATAACATAGAAGTTGCATTAATTAATATTATAATTAAATCCCGCTGTTAAAACAAATAGCGTGTTTTTAAGAAACAATATCTATCAAAAGATTGACACTTGTTTATGTCTGGTTTAAATGTGAAATTACATCCAATGACCAACATTGTATTAAATTGTAAAAATAGATTCTAAATATACTTTAAAACCACTCAAATTAATAATTTATCTCTATAAATTATTTCGATTGAAAAAGTTGTTTTTAATTAAAATTTAGTAATTTTCACTATTCATCAAAATATGAAAGTTATCCGAAAATCACCAAAATTTCACCTTAGGCTAAATTCGATACTCCGAATCCAAAAATGAAGTCCATTTTGAGAGATAAAATTTCTAAAATTTTAAAAGGTGGTTATTACTATTCATAACAGCTAGTTATAATAATATTTTAATAGCATATCGTTGTTTAGTGAAACTCAGTATTGCGTACTACACACGCTATCGAGGAAGGTTACGATTGCGTGTAATGCAAGGCAAGTCAAGGATGCGTGTTGTGCAAACTCCTTTTGGTGTAGCATACAACACAAGACATTAATAAAATTAAAAAGAATATTTTTCATAAAATCTCGGGTTGTTACAAAGCCTACCTTGAACATATTTCTTTTACCCAATGAGATCGAGATGTTCCATAGGCCTTACAATAGCTGAAAACGTTGAAATAATACCTTTATATGAGTCATCTAATAGGCCAAGAATCCTCAAGAAACATCCTTTCTTATTACCCCCAAGCATGGGTTAGGAATCTCTTCCATAACCGTAACACAATTCCTTCCAACTTGTAGGAAAGGTCAAGGCCTCCTTCCTAGGTGTATGCCCCAATTGAGCCCCCACTAATGATCTCATCCTAATAATCCAATACTGATCCAAAACCATACCCATGCAGCTAATGTGTAAGACACCCATCCTCATGGGGTCATATCCCCCATGAAACTAGTCTCAATGTGCCATATTACCAATGGGATACCCATCCTCAAAAGGCTATATTCCCTTTGAGATGACCTTCCTTCGTGGTTCATATTCTCTACGAGACAATAATACCTTCCCATATACTATTATTAAAAAACATGATGAACCTAAAGGGGATGATTGTGTCTATGTCCCATATTTGTGATTAATAAAATTCTTTTTCTAAGAAGTACTACTTCAATGTCATTAAACTATATAATATAAATTCCTTACCATATGATGTTAAAATCCATGGACCAGTCCTTCCACATGAGCTTAAACAAGGAAACTCTAAAAATGTGAGATTTGATTCTTATTAACACGGATATTTAGGAAACCCCACCAAGGTTCAATCCCAACACCCACTACTATAAAACATGCAATTAACAATGCTATAATTATCCTTTTTCATCTCTAGAAATGTGATGACTACCTTAGCATGATTGAAAGTCTATGGATCTTTTTCAGTGCTAAAAATCACTGATAAAGGGTTGCTTTATCATCACATATACAAGTGATGATAAAAGACCCCATTTATCATCAATTTTATTTAGCTCTAATAAATAGACCCTTTATCATCTCTTTCAAAAGCACAGATAAACGATGTCTTTTATATGCGCTTTTAAAAGTCCAGATAAAAGTATGATTTAACATCACTTTTATTTGAACTAATAAAGGTATGATTTATCAACACGTATATTTCCTCTAATAAAAATAATGATTTATTAGAAAATTTAAAAGCACTGCTAAATATATAATTCATCAACACCAATATAAGAACTAATAAAGGGTAGCATTATAAGTGCCTTTAAAAACATTGATAAATCATACTTTTATTAGCTTATTTAGTGTCCCTGATAAGGATTAAAACTGTAGTGTGATGCTGCATCACACCGCATCACCAGAAATAGGTTCATTGTGCTACAAAAATACACTACATCAATAGAACCAACAAAGAAAATTACCGAAAATAAGATAAAAATAATGAATTTAAATGAAAATTTATTTCTAACACAAATTCAAGAAAAAGAAAACACTATTATAGAATATGTTAGTTATTTTTTACTAAAATTAATGTAAATTTTGAATAAAAAATTAAACTTGTAGTTATACTAGTAACATTTTGAGTAGTATTGAGGTTTGATTGATTCTTACATGTCTCAAATGACTTATGTATCCTTTTACTAAAATACTAAAATAATATGTATGTGTTTTCTTAGTTTTCAGTATGTTAGTTGTTTTTTTCACTAAAATTAATGTCAATTTTTAATAAAATGACGCACTTGGAGTCCTATCGATCACATCATGCATCATATTGATAATAGGATAATCCTTACACATCCCAAATGACCCATGGATCACTGCCTTAAATTATCAAAATAATTAGAATATGTTTCCTTGGTTTTGAGTATGCGACATGTGTTTTTTAGAAGAATTTCATTTGTAACAAGAAACATACACTTTGAGCCATACATGTGGAATCGTGTGAGGTTTTGACATGAGTTTAATTCGTACACATCATAAATGAATTATGAATCATTTTTCTAAATTATCAAGACAATCTGAATGCATTTTATTAGTTTTCAGTGAGTGACACTTTTTGTTTAAAA
This sequence comes from Viscum album, assembly GCA_963277665.1. NCBI lineage: Eukaryota > Viridiplantae > Streptophyta > Magnoliopsida > Santalales > Viscaceae > Viscum > Viscum album. The sequence continues at coordinate 2,108,637,955 of OY728156.1, read as the reverse complement.
ATTTCAATTTTAAACTTATAACGGACACATGGAGTCTTACTGGTCACACAATGCATCAGATTAAGGTTAAAATTATACCTACATGTTATAAATGACATATTAATCATTTTACTAAAGTAAAAAAACAATATAAATGTTTTTTCTTAGTTTTGAGTATGTTAGTTATTTTTTCACTAAAATTAATTTCAATTTTGAATTAAAAGACACACTTAGAGTCATACCAGTACCAAAATGTATTATATTTAGGTTTGGATGATCCATAATCATATTAAATTATGTATAGATTATTGTATAAAAGTACCAAATCAATCTGATTGCACTTTCACAGTTTTGAGTATATTAGTTGTTTTTTCACTGAAATTAATGTCCATTTTGAATAAAAAGGGGCACTTGGAGTCATAAAAGTCACACCATGCATCAGATTGAGGCATGGATGATCCCTACATATCAAAAATGACTCATGTATAATTTTCCTAAATTATTAAAATAAAATGAATGTGATTCCTCTATTTTGATTATGCCACGTGTGATTTTTACTAAAAGGTCATTTTAAACTAAAAACACCCACTTTGAGAAATACAAGTGGAATCATGTGTGGTTTTTAAATGAGAATGATTCATAAATGTCATAAATTAATTTGTAATAATTCTCCAATATTATCTAGAAAATACAAGCATGTAACCTTGATTTTCAGTTTGTGAAACCTTTTTGTATTAAAATATCAATTTTAAACTGATAACGGACACTTAGAGTCATACCGGTCACACCGTGTGTCAGATTAATGTACAAATCATCCCTACATGTCAAAATGACGTATTTTTAATTTTAATAAAGTAAAAATACAATCCAAATATGTTTTCTTGATTTTGAGTATGTCAGTTTCTTTTTTTTTTACTAAAAATAATGTCAATTTTGAATAAAAAGACACACTTGGAGTCATACTGGCCACACCGTACATCTGATTGATGTTAGGATGTTCTTTACAAGTCCCAAATAACTCTTGAATTATTTTAATAATTTACCAAAGTAATATTAATGTTTTTTCTAAGTTTTGATTATGCAAATTGGGTTTTTACTAAAATGGAAACACACTCTCAGAGCCGTACATGTGAAATAATGTGTGGGTTTGATCTGAGACTGATTCATACGAGTCAAAAATTAATTATAAATAATTGGACCGAATTATCAAGTTAATCTGATCATGTTTTCCTTATTTTTAGTGGGTGACACATTTTTTGTATTAAAATACAAATTTTAAACCGTTAACGGAAACTTGGAGTCATACCAGTCATAACCTGCATCGTATTGAGGTGAGGCTAATCTCTATATGTAAAAAATGACATATACATCGTTTTACTAAAGTACCAAACCAATTGAAATGTGTTTTCTTAATTTTAAGTATGTCAGTTGCCTTTTTCTTCATTAAAATTAATGACAATTTTGAATAAAAAGACGCACTTGGAGTCATAAAAGTCACACCTTGTGTCCTATTTTAGTGTGGATGATCCCTACATTCCCAAAATAAGGTATGGATAATTTTTTAAAGCACAAAAATATTCTGAATGAGTTTTCTTAGTTTTGAGTATGTCAGTTGTTTTTTTCACTAAAATTTATTTGAATTTTGAATAATAAGATGAACTTGAAGTCATACCGGTCACACCATGCATATAATTGAGGTGAGGATGATCCTTGGACATACCAAATAATGCATGGATCATTTTACTAAAGTAACAAAACAATATGAATGAGTTTTCTTGATTTTTAGTATGTCATTTATTTGTTTTCACTAAAATTAATTTCAATTTTGAATAAAAACACACACTTAGAGTCATATCTGTCACACCATGCATCAGATTAAAGAAAGAATGATCTATACAGGTTCCAAATGACTAATGTATTGTTTTACTAAAGCTTTAAAACAATCATAATGTGTTTCCTTTGTTTTGAGTATGCCATGTGTGTTTTTTTTACAAAAATGTCATTTTTAACTCAAAACACACACTTTGAGCTATAAAGGTAGAATCATTTCTGGGTTTGACATGAGACTTATTCATACACATTCGAAATGAATTATGAATTGTTTTAACAGATTATAAATACAATCCAAGTGTGTTAGATCTATTTTCATTGAGTGTCACTTTTTTTTATTAAAATGCCAATTTTAAATTCATAATAGACACTTGGAGTTGTACCGATCACACCGTGAGTCAGATTGAGGTGCGGTCGATTCTTGCACTTAAAAAATGACATATGGATCATTTTTCAAAATTATCTAAAAAATATAAAGGTGTTTTCCTAGTTTTGAGTATATTAGTTTTTTTTTCACTAAAATTAATGTCAATTTTGTATAAAAAGATGCACTTGGAGTCATTCTGGTCACAAAAACCTTCAGATTGAGGTATGATTAATCCATAAATGTCCCAAATGACTCATGGATCATTTTTTAATGTAAAAAAAATATTAGTGCATTTACTTAGTTTTGAGTAAGCCACGTGTGTTTGTACTAAAATGTCATTTTAAACTAGAAACACGCAATTTAAGCTGTATAGGTGGAATAGTTTGTGGGTTTGATATGAGAAAGATTCATACACCTCACAAATTAATTATGAATAATTTGTATAAATTATCAAGAAAATATGGGCATGTTTTCATAGAATTATGTGAGTTTCATATTTTTATTAAAATGTCAATTTTATAATGATAATGGACACATGGAGTCATACCGGTCAAACAGTGCGTCATATTGAGGTTAGACTAATGCCTACATGTTAAAAATAACACATGGATCATTTTACTAAAGTACCAAAATAATACGAATGCATTTTTTCTATTTTGAGAATGAAAGTTGTTTTTTTCACTAAAATTATTATCAATTTTGAATAAAAGGACACAGTTGGAGTGATACCGATCAAAACATGAGTCAAATTGAGGTGTGGTTGATCTTTACATGCCAAAAATAATGAATTAATAATTTTTTTAAAGTAACAAAATAATCAAAATGAGTTTCCTTAGTTTTTAGTGTGTCATTTTGTTTTCACAACAATTAATATTAATTTTGAATAAAAAGACACACATGGAGTTAAACTAGTCACACCATGTGTCTGATTTAGTTGAGAATAATACCTTAAATCCCCAAATGACTCATGTATTATTTTACTAAAGTATCAAAACAATTGTAATGTTTTTCCTTGGTTTTTATTATGCAACATGCGTTTTTTACTTAAATGTCATTTTAAACTTGAAACACACACAATTGATCTTATCTTAAGTGAAAAGTATTGTGTTCACCTTTAAATTTTTTTTCTCAAATAAAATCAGGGTATGATACTTATTCTACTTCTTTTAGCTAAAATTTTATTGTTTTCAATCCAATCCTTCTTATCCTTCTCTTCCTCGGTCTCCACATCGGTCTTCGCCTCCTCCTCCTCCTCTACAGTAGTCATTGACTCCGACTATGCCTCAAACATCATCTCTGACACCGAATCTTCTTTCACCTCTTCCTCCCCCTAAACCTTATCCTCCATGATTCACTACTACAAATCTGAGCTATAGCCACGGACCTATAGCCACGGTTTTATAGGTCCGTGGCTATATCTTTTATACTACCACGGTTAATATTCTATCCGTGGCTATATCCAGCTGCTCCGTTTTTTTTTCCCCAAACCCATCGGGCTCTTCTCCTCCCCCTCGCGATTCCTCACCGCGCCCTCCCCCTCCCCGACGCCTCCAGGCCGAGACCTCCTCCACGCCGCGCCCTCCTCGCCGCCGCGCCCTCCTCGCCGCCGCGCCCTCCTCGCCGCGCCTCCCCCCTCCCCGGACTCACTCCTACGGAACCCTCCCCGACTCACTCCCCTCCCCCGACGCACTCCCCTCCCCGGACGACCGCGCCTCCCCCCTCCCCGGACGACAGCGCCTCCCCCGACGCCGACGGACTCCCCCGACGGACTCCCCTCCTCCGGACGACTGCAACTCCCCTACTCCCGACGGAATCTCCTCCTCCGACGAACTCTCCTCCTCCCGACGACCTCATTGCCGGTATCTTTATCATTCCATTTTTTATCACTTCAGTTTCACTGCAACCTATTTTTTAGGTTTCCCCATCTTGGTGTCATAATGAGAGACCAAATGAATCAAATGTTTCTACAGTTTTCCTATGCCATTACAAATTGAAATGTTGGGTTCCTAATGTTTATAGGGGGAAGATTCAAATCTACCCATTTGAGGTAAAGCATCTTCTCTAATTTTATTATCACGTTCCATTCCTCCATTTTTCTTTTTCTGCCTTCATGCGGATGAATCCCTATCTCATCTTTTCGTGCATTGCACCTTCACAATCAGACTATGGGAGTATGTACAGATGGTTTTCTGCTGCTGTCTGGACCTGTAGGGAATTGAGGCACTGCTTCTCTCCATTTGCCGATTCCAGTGCAGTGAACAGGTTCGTGCCCTTATGATGTCTGCTTCTTTTAGATTGTTATCATTTATTTGGAAAGCAAGGAATGAGTTGGTTTTCAATAACCGTATACCCTCTTTTCATGCTGGTGTTTTTGAATTTTTGGAAGGCAATGCTCTGAACTTCGCTGCAATCCATCATCTTCAATTCCCCAACAGGATCCATAGGTAATTACAGAACAATACCATGACCTGCAACTCATCTGGGTTTCTTCAATTGGGTGTGAGTCAAGTAGCTTGGTTTCAGGGATGAGTTGGTGATCGAAGCTGGCACTAATGCCGGGGCACTTCTTGTGGATGGGCTCGGGGACGGGATTCTAATTGAAGCGCTGGATCAGGACATTGATTTCGTGAGGGATACATCATTCAACTTACTGCAAGGTTGCAGGATGCGAAACACAAAGACGGTACGTGATGTGGTTTTAGATAATAAGATGATTGGGTTGATCATGTAGTTTTGATAATTTTGATGTGTGGAATTTTACTACTGTGGCAGGAGTATGTTTCGTGCCCGTCTTGTGGGAGGACTCTTTTCGACCTTCAAGAAATAAGTGCGGAGATACGTGAAAAGACCTCTCATTTACCCGGTGTTTTGGTAACTCTCTCCCCCCTTCCAGTTCCATTAATTTTCAAGAAAATCATTTGTGATATCTTAGACCCTCTTTGGTTCAAGGAATCCACTATGAGAGAATCGCTCCCTCTCTCTCAATCAGTTCCATCAATTTTCAAAGAATTGATTTATGATCTCTTAGAACCTGTTTGGTTTAAGGAATCCACTATGAGAGACCCCTCCCCCCATCTGTTAGTTCCATTAATTTTGAAGGAATTCATTTGTGATCTCCTTGAGGTTCTCTCATAGTGGATTCCTTAAACCAGACAGGGGGCAGGGGGCAGGGGGCAGGGGTGTCCAGCAGGGGGAGGGGTGTCCAGCAGGGGGAGGGGTGTCCAGGGTCTGGGGGGGACTGGCAGGGGTGTCCGAGGTTTGGGGGGGGGGCTGTCACGCCGCGGTCACGCCGCGGTCACCATTAATATATTTGAGGGCTAACTTGGATTCTCCCTTCATATCCATTTGGGGGAAATAAATATCATCTGATAACTTATGACCAGTAATGAGAGCCTAATAATTTGCCTCATCATCAGTGAAACCTTATAAAAATAGGAAAAAGTATGATTGGACGTCTTGTGTTGGTGTGATAAAGACAACCACCTGGCCTACTCAATTAAGATTAGAATTATTAAGCATTATTTCAGTCGATCTTTGAAAATCACCATCAAAATATGTTTTCTAATACTCTTTGACATGATCCACTAAGAGGGTAGCCTCATTTGGGAAATCAACATTCAGGGGAGTATCATGATTCTATATATAATATCACAACTTCTACACTGTAAAAACTATTGCGAGGAAACTCTTATCTATAGGGGAGTATCTATTCTATATATCGAGGAGCATCCGAATATGATATTATAAACAATTTTCTATTACCTCTGTTTTTTTGGGTTAGATGGGTTACAAGGGATCATTCCAAGGAAGTCCCATAAATGAACAATGTCTTTCCTAAAATGGAAGAAATCAAAACTGACTGTTGTAAAAGATAATGCTTAATGTTATCAATAATCGATATGGAACTCCTCATCCAATTTTTTAATAGGTACTTTATTCATTGGACACTAGAGGATCTTACACTATCCAACTAGATTCACATTAAATCAGTTTATATAGGTGAATAAACTGGTTATAGGTACAATCCATAGGTTAGAGATATCATAGTAGTGCATGTTATTGAGGTAGAGTACCACAACTAAATTCATTTAATAATAAAATTATTAGATGCGGGTGATGAATTTATATTGTTTCCTGATTTTTTCAGTTGGTAATAATTAAACCATTGGTAATTTAACATCCTTCAATGCACCTCATATTTTTGAGCAACAATGTTCTAATGATTTGTTCTTGATAACTAATTGAGAGTGTTAATGTTCAGGTTTCTCCAAAGTGATGAAGGATGGAGATCAATTTTATACAGGATGTGTTTTTTAGGCCATCGCCATCCTTGCAATGAAGCTCACCAGGGTCTCAAATTACGGTATGCTCATAGAACTAGGATTAGAAACTGGTTCATCTATGGTGAGGGGTGCTGTCAAGCTTTGGGACATGGGGTTGGGTAAGAAGAAGATGTGGGGGTTGAGGAAGAAGAGGAGGGTATTTTGGAACTTTTAAAACTTGAACATCCATTCCACAAACTAAATTGGATTACCCCTGATCCGAGCACCCAAGTCGGCCTGTGGAAAGGCTTGAGGGTCATTCTCAATCCCTTCGAGCTAACAACAATTGTCGAGACATCAAATTATGCTCTATGAGAATAATTTTCCTAGATAAATATTATTCAACAAGTAGCAGAATTCCATAAAAATTTCAGCATGGTGCGTCCATGCCTTAGATGTCCTCGCATAACAAAATAAGTAGTTTCAGGGGGGCAGGTTGCGGGGGGCAGGGGGGCAGGGGGGCAGGTTACAGGGGGGCAGGAGGCAGGTTGTAGGGGGCAGGGGGGCAGGGGGAAGTTTCAGGGGGGCAGGGGGGCAGGTTGGAGGGGGGAAGGGGGCAGGGGGGCAGGGGGCAGGTTGGAGGGGGGCAGGGGGGCAGGTTGCAGGGGGGCAGGTTGGAGTGGGGCAGGGGGCAGGGGGGCAGGGGGCACGTTGCAGGGGGGCAGGTTGGAGGGGGGCAGGGGGGCAGGTTGCAGGGGGCAGGGGGGCAGGTTGGAGGGGGGCAGGGGGCAGGGGGCAGGGGTCAGGGGGGCAGGTTGCAGGGGGGCAGGGGGCACGTTGCAGGGGGGCAGGGGGGTAGGTTGGAGGGGGGCAGGGGGCAGGGGGGAGGGGGCAGGGGGGAGGGTGGAGGGGTGCAGCTGTGAGCATAATTTCACATCCTATTGAAGTATAGATTCAACGATTTTTATAGATCTAGAGAAGTTATATTTCATAGTAACTTTGAACCAATCTACCTTAGTTTTTACTCTAGTTTTGTTCTGTTTTGAACTTTAAATTTTATAAATTAATGTATATGTTTACACTTATAGGAGATGAAATTTTGGAAACCAAAGGTATTTATTCAACAAGAAAAGAAGGGAAATTTTTTCCAATGATCTCAAATGAATAGAGCATCTACACCATGGGAGTAATAGTTTAAATTCTGTGATTTTTCTACTTAAACTTGAAAATTCACTTCTTTTTTTTAGTTGAAATAAATGGTTGGAAGTTTCCTTTTAATAAATTTTGTATGCTGAAATCATCTTGTTAAATCTGTTGGTTGTTGCTTCCTTTTTTACTACCTTTTTGTATTGAAATTCTGGTGTGTATGCTTATTTTAATGTTTTACTAAAAATCATTTTTGAACTTCAAATGTTAACATGCATCTACATTAAAATCCATGAATATGTGTTGAAGTTGTTAATATAGTAACTAGTGGGTATCATTCATGCATTTTGTGTGATTGTTTGAACTCTATGTTCTTCATTTCTTTTGTTTTTAATATATTAGTTATATGCTTTGTTTGTAATTAGATAAAAAAATTCTTTATTGGTACAAATTGATGCATATATCTAATTAATCATTTCTACCATAGGACGAGGTTGTTGGTGTTGGTTCAAATGCGGGCACGTTGGCATGCAACCGACAAGCAAGAGGGAACATCCATTCTTGGTAATGGGCATCTATGTGAACTTCACTTCTCAGTTATTGGTTTTGATTAGAGTGATATTAACATATTATTTTGTTCCCATGTAGTTTTACAAACATAAAATAAAAATTTAATCAGGGAAAGGTGCCCCCAAAATACATGCCCCTCGAACTGGATGTTCTATCCAATGTTTATCTCTATATCAGGAAGGGGTACATTGTCCTCATTCAAGGATTTTCCCGGGGGTGGGCCCTCTAGAGTAAATACAACACACTGAGAATAATCCATGTTTTTTTCATTAGAAGGACCATCCTAAGGTGATGTTGAAGTGATTAAGTCTGTAGTTTTCCCAGTATCCTTCTACACTGATATAACCCCTATCTTATCCACATTATAAGGGACAGTAGTGTATTTTCTCTCCAAGTCATAGATTGGAATATTCATCTTACCGTTCCAACTTTCATAGTTAGAGACATCATTCCCCTTCATATTGTAAAAAGAACACTCCTTGTCCCTATTACATTCTTGAGAATGATGGAAAAAACATATAATTCATGTAGAACTATGGTTTCCTTTCGTATTGGATCAGAAAGTCTATACATTCATCTAGTTAGTTAAGACTACTTCTTCTAGAATCATTATATACATGTCCACATTCATTATATACATGTCCAAATATAATTCACAGATTAGCATTCATTTCTTTAAATCTTCTGAGAAAACATCCTCTCATGCCATCCATATCATCCTATTTGAAACTAAGTGGAAGATGTTGCCCCGCGGATGTCGCTGGACCGGGCCAACACGTTGCGGTCACGCCGCGGTCACGCCGCGGTCACGCCGCGGTCACGCCGCGGTCACGCCGCGGTCACGCCGCGGTCACGCCGCGGTCACGCCGCGGTCACGCCGCGGTCACGCCGCGGTCACGCCGCGGTCACGCCGCGGTCACGCCGCGGTCACGCCGTGATTTGGCCCTGCTCCAGGACGACACCCTGCGGCGGTTACTCCTTAGAGAAACATTGAATGGTTAGCTCTATAATTTTTCGTATTTCCTCATTCCTAAACTATATCTCCTCTCAGCGCTGCCTCTCATCCATCTTTCCACAAAACGTGCATAGCAGGTGGTACAAAAGATCAATTCAACTGAAAACATTGGTTTGGAATTGTCTGACATATTTTATTCCTCTAGGTATTCCTACACATTTCTAGATCTGCAAACCTCACCGAATTAGGTATATCAGGGGTCATCCAATCCTCTATTCATCACAGATTAGCATTCATTTCTTTAAATCTTCTGAGAAAACATCCTTTCATGCCATCCATATCATCCTATTTGAAACTAAGTGGAAGATGTTGCCCCGCGGATGTCGCTGGACCGGGCCAACACGTTGCGGTCACGCCGCGGTCACGCCGCGGTCACGCCGCGGTCACGCCGCGGTCACGCCGCGGTCACGCCGCGGTCACGCCGCGGTCACGCCGCGGTCACGCCGCGGTCACGCCGCGGTCACGCCGCGGTCACGCCGCGGTCACGCCGCGGTCACGCCGCGGTCACGCCGCGGTCACGCCGCGGTCACGCCACGGTCACGCCGCGGTCACGCCGCGGTCACGCCGCGGTCACGCCACGGTCACGCCGCGGTCACGCCGTGATTTGGCCCTGCTCCAGGACGACACCCTGCGGCGGTTACTCCTCCTTAGAGAAACATTGAATGGTTAGCTCTATAATTTTTCGTATTTCCTCATTCCTAAACTATATCTCCTCTCAGCGCTGCCTCTCATCCATCTTTCCACAAAACGTGCATAGCAGGTGGTACAAAGGCTCAATTCAACTGAAAACATTGGTTTTGAATTGTCTGACATATTTTATTCCTCTAGGTATTCCTACACATGTCCACATCAATCATATCTGGCCTCTAGATACTGTTGGCATGCCCACTGCCCTTACTCCATGCCACTATAACGCCTCCCAGGGACTGCTTCAGGGGGGCTCTCCTTATGCCCAGGCCTAGCCATGCCTCCCTGATCAGCAGTCATCCCCTACTCCTTTTCCCCCTCCCTTTTAGCTCACTGCTTCCATCCTGCTCACTGCTGCCAACCAGATCCACCGCTTCATCCGATCTCACCACCTCAGCATCAGCAGCTTCCGTTCCACAAAAATTCCCAGTCGAAATCATACTCAAACCACCTGCATCCACCACTTCAACCTCTAAATAACTCCCAACCTTCAAGTCTGTTTTTAGCCTCTCAAAAAATGCAGCAACCATTGGCTGAGTGGGCAGTGTCCAGGGCACTCCCGTGGCCCCCTGCACCTCCACCATTTTCTGGCTGCTCTCATTAGACTTTTCACGATCCAGACTCACGTTACTCCTATCATTGACACCATAACTGAAAGCCTGATCACAGTATTAGGAGGGGTCGCCCCTCCATCCTGGAAGTCCAAAAACCCCGCGTCCCATCACGATATTGATGATTCTGTAAAACGTTTCCTCTCTACCATTGAACGCTCGACGCAAATCATTCTGATCAACAGTTCAAAGGAAATAGAAGACAAGTACATAGATTTGTTTTCTGTTCTCACAGCTAAGAAGGTCGTGCCCGTCGGTGCCCTCGTCCACGAAGGAGGCCATGATGAAGGAGCGGACGACACCCTGCGGCGGACCGGGCCAACACGTTGTGGTCACGCTGCGGTCACGCCGTGATTTGGCCCTGCTCCAGGATGACACCCTGCGGCGGTTACTCCTCCTTAGAGAAACATTGAATGGTTAGCTCTAATTTTTCGTATTTCCTCATTCCTAAACTATATCTCCTCTCAGCGCTGCCTCTCATCCATCTTTCCACAAAACGTGCATAGCAGGTGGTATAAAGGCTCAATTCAACTGAAAACATTGGTTTGGAATTGTTTGACATATTTTATTGTACATCTATCACATAATATTTGTTCAGTAATTCTTCTTTTTCTTCATCCTCTTCACATGTTGTCCGAACCAGATCATCCTCATCCTCTGCACATGTCGTCTGAACCGGATCAGCCTGTTGTGATAGAAATTCAATGTCTGCTTTTGACTGAATTTCACACCAAACCAAGAGATAATAAATGAGTCAAACAATCAGACAAATGGTTTAGGTTCTTTTTCCTCTGCTCACTACACCTATGACTCTAAAACTCTGGATGCCACTGGCACTGCTATAAAAACCAGAAAACTCTCCACTAATCTAAACGTCATTCATACCACTGGTTGTCCTATAAAAAGTAGGAATCCTCATATTAGTCTAAAGTCTCTTTAGGCTAAGGCACAAACAAAACACACTAACATTGATAAACAAGGTACCTTGACACTGGAACCTATAAAACATACAAAAGGAAGCACAACCTCTGTACAAGACCCCACGCTAATGCAGGCACATTTTGAACCCATCGGGCAGAGGCCCCTTCCATTAGATCTGGACGCTATCAAGATGCAGAATATAGATGATTCAAAGGACCCAGGTACACCTACTCTTCATTCTATTAATTTAACTTTTGTTGGTGCTAAATCTGTAGATAATATGAACTATTATGAACAGCCTGTATCCCTGTTATCTAACCAAAATACCATTTCGTTGATGCTATATAACATGAACATTACAAACTCAATTAAGAATGCTTCAAGAAATGAACCAATAAAGAAGAACTCTGGCAGGGGGACAAGCAGGGGGCAGGGTGGGGGGGGGCTGGCAGGGGGCAGGGGGGGGCTGGCAGGGGGACAAGCAGGGGGCATGGGGGGGGGGGCTGGGGGCATGGGGGGGGGGGGGCTGGGGGACAAGCAGGGGGCCAGGGGGTGGGGGCTGGCAGGGGGGCAAGCAGGGGGCAGGGGGGGGCTGGCAGGGGCAGGGGGGGGCTGGCAGGGGGACAAGCAGGGGGTGGCAGGGGGGGCTGGCAGGGAGACAAGCAGGGGGGTGGCAGGGGGGGACGAGCAGGGGGCAGGGGGGGGACCAGCAGGGGGCAGGGGGGACTAGCAGGGGGTGGCAAGGGGGGACAAGCAGGGGGGAGGGGTGTCCAGGCAGGGGGGACTGGTAGGGGGCAGGGGGGGGCTGGCGGGGGGACTAGCAGGGGGTAGGGGGGGGGGGGGCTGGCAGGGGGCAGGGGGGGCTGGCAGGGGGGGCTGGCAGGGGGACAGGGTGGGGGGTGCTGGCAGGGGGACAGGGGGGGGGGGGGCTGGCAGGGGGGGCTAGCAGGGGGCAGGGGGGGGTGTCCAGGCAGGGGGGACTGGTAGGGGGCAGGGGGGGGGGGGGGGGGCTGGCAGGGGGCAGGGGGGGGGGGGGGGGGCTGGCAGGGGGGGCTGGCAGGGGGACAGGGTGGGGGGGTGCTGGCAGGGGGACAGGGGGGGGGGGCTGGCAGGGGGGGTGGGCTAGCAGGGGGCAGGGGGGGGTGTCCAGGCAGGGGGGACTGGTAGGGGGCAGGGGGGGGGCTGGCGGGGGGGGGGGCTGGCGGGGGGCAGGGGGGGGGGGGCTGGCGGGGGGCAGGGGGGCTGGCAGGGGGCCAGGGGGGGGGGGGGGCTGGCAGGGGGCAGGGGGGGGGGGTGCTGGCAGGGGGACAGGGGGGGGCTGGCAGGGGGGGCTAGCAGGGGGCAGGGGGGGGTGTCCAGGCAGGGGGGACTGGTAGGGGGCAGGGGGGGCTGGCGGGGGGGGGGGGGGGGGGGGCTGGCGGGGGGCAGGGGGGCTGGCGGGGGGCAGGGGGGGCTGGCGGGGGGCAGGGGGGGGGGGGCTGGCAGGGGGGGCTGGCGGGGGGCAGGGGGGGGGGGGGGCTGGCAGGGGGGGCTGGCAGGGGGCAGGGGGGGGGGGCTAGCAGGGGGCAGGGGGGGGGGGAGGCAGTTGTTCATACTCAATTTTCAAAAACAAGTCATCTTCATTTGTGGATAACACAACCCGATCAATGAGGGTGGAATTAAGGTCCACTTCTAGAAGAACTCTAGCAAAATGCACATTATTCTAGCAAAATACCCATAATGTGCCTCCTCAGTTGCTCTATCCATTTTGATGGGAATGCCAATTGTAGATGTAATGTCAAATAATATCCTGGGGGGGGGGGGCTGGGTGCAGGTGGTACTGGGGGTGCAGGGGGGTGTCATGGGGGGGGGGGGCGTTTGGGGGGGGGGGCGTTTGTCCTGGGGTGTCCAGGGTCTGGGGGGGGTCTGTCCTGGGGGGTCTGGGTTTGGGGGGGGGGTCTGTCCTGGGGTGTCCACTTTTAGCATGAATTGATACCATTGCTGCATGCAACTTCCAGCTCTAAACCAGATCTGTTTTCAGCTCTAAAATATATGCTTTGTGAGCACACTTACCCCATGGATTGTGTCTCCACTTCTTTAGGTTTGTTCTCTTCTTCACAACCCAAAACACAACCTGTTTTTCCTTGGACATCTTTACCACCAAGGATTTTTCTTTTCACTATAGGTTGATTTTTCTTTCTCCAAATCACCTTGCTGCTTGGACTGTCCCTGCAAGCATTTTCAGTACATACCTTGCCTTGGGGCACCCCTTTCACATGAATCCTTCTAGTTTTAGGATCATGTGAGTTCTTCTCATGCTTCCAAGCCCTTTTTGTGTCTTTCCAGGAGGTTTGTGCTTTAGAACTAGTCTTGGATTTTTTTTTTACATTACTCTCAGCATAGGAGTTTTTCTACATGTAGCCCCTGAAATCTGTTCCTCAAAGGAACATATTTGTCGTTGTATTCATGTTGATTTCTTCCATTAATCCCTACTGAATGCTTGTAGCCTGCAATTGTCGCGGATGAGGATTTTGTTGGATTGGTGTTGCCCGATCCGGTTGGGCCGAATGCTTGTGGCCCGCAACTGTAGCAATGCTGACTACTGTAGCAATGCTGACCGACAGGGGGGGTGTCCAGCAGGGGGGGTTGTCCAGCAGAGGGAGGGGGTGTCCAGCAGGGGGGTGTCCAGCAGGGGGAAGGGGTGCTAAACATGGTCTGTAAATCTGATGTAGTTCAGTCTGTTCCTGTCTTATCTCATGCTGCTAAACATGTCAGAATTGGTGAATTGGTACCTGTTAAACCCGAATCTGGCAGTGCTGAAGATGTTGTGGTTATCAGATCAGATAAACTTGGTTATCAGATCAGGGGGCAGGGGGACTAGCAGGGGACTGACAGGGGGCCTAGCAGGGGACTGACAGGGGGCCTAGCAGGGGGCAGGGGGGGGGGGGGGGGCTGGCAGGGGGACAAGCAGGGGGCAGGGGGGGGGGGGGCTGGCAGGGGGACAAGCAGGGGGCAGGGGGGGCAGGGTGGGGGGGGGGGGGCTGGCAGGGGGCAGGGGGGGCTGGGGGGGGACAAGCAGGGGGCAGGGGGGGTGCTGGCAGGGGGCAGGGGGGGCTGGGTGGGGGGACAAGCAGGGGGCAGGGGGGGTGCTGGCAGGGGGCAGGGGGGGCTGGGTGGGGGGACAAGCAGGGGGCAGGGGTGGCTGGCAGGGGGGGGCTGGGGGGGGACAAGCAGGGGGCAGGGGGGCTGGGGGGGGGGCAAGCAGGGGGCAGGGGGGGGCTGGCAGGGGGACAAGCAGGGGGCAGGGGGGGCAGGGTGGGGGGGGGGGGGCTGGCAGGGGGCAGGGGGGCTGGGGGGGGGGACAAGCAGGGGGCAGGGGGGGGTGCTGGCAGGGGCAGGGGGGGGATGGGGGGGGACAAGCAGGGGGCTGGGGGGGCAAGCAGGGGGCAGGGGGGGCTGGCAGGGGGACAAGCAGGGGGAAGGGGGGGGCTGGCAGGGGGCAAGCAGGGGGCAGGGGGGGCTGGCAGGGGCAGGGGTGGCGGGGGCTGGCAGGGGGACAAGCAGGGGGGCTGGCAGGGGGACAAGCAGGGGGGGCTGGCAGGGGGACAAGCAAGGGGAAGGGGGGCTGGCAGGGGGACAAGCAGGTGGCAGGGGGGGCTGGCAGGGGGACAAGCAGGGGGGGCTGGCAGGGGGACAAGCAGGGGGGGCTGGCAGGGGGACAAGCAGGGGGGGCTGGCAGGGGGACAAGCAAGGGGCAGGGGGGCTGGCAGGGGGACAAGCAAGTGGCAGGGGGGGCTGGCAGGGGGACAAGCAGGGGGGGCTGGCAGGGGGACAAGCAGGGGGGGCTGGCAGGGGGACAAGCAGGGGGGGCTGGCAGGGGGACAAGCAGGGGGGGCTGGCAGGGGGACAAGCAGGGGGGGCTGGCAGGGGGACAAGCAGGGGGGGCTGGCAGGGGGACAAGCAGGGGGGGCTGGCAGGGGGACAAGCTGTGGGCAGGGGGGTGGGCTGGCAGGGGGGCGACTAGCAGGAGGGTGGCAGAGGGGACTGGCAGGGGGTACTGGCAGGGGGGGACTGGCCGGGGGTGGCAGGGGGGGTGTCCAGGGTGTGTCCAGGGGGGTTTTTTTTATGGATTTGGACACCCTATAGCCACGGTTTTAAACCGTGGCTATTGATTTATTGCCACGGTTGTAAACCGTGGCTATAGACATAGTGCCACGGTTTTAAACCATGGCTATAGATTTTGTCCGGCCTTTAGTATAGCCACGGTTTGGACCGTGGCTATAGAGTTAAAGCCACGGTTCCCAACCGTGGCTCTAGGTCTAGGCCTATAGCCACGCCAAACTTGGCCACGGTTCGCCAAACCGTGGCTATTACCTATAGCCACGGTTTGAGGGCCTATAGCCACGGTTTAGAACCGTGGCTATAGCCCGAATTTCCAGTAGTGATTTTCTAAAAATTTCATTGTTTATAGGTTATCTCTTCTAAACAAATGCATTCCCCCCATTATTCTTCTCCTTGAGAAGGAGATCAAAAATAATATATAATCATTATAACACTAATGCTTCATACTCGAAATATATTTCGAAGGCCATAACTCTTACTAGACCACAAAAATTGATGTTAATCACCTAAATTTGTTGTTGACATACATTTTTACCAAAAGTACGCCACCGACTCATCTCTAAACAAATTGATTTCTTCTTTTGAGTAACTTTGTTGTTCGTAAGCCTGATAGTACTAAGAAAATATAGAGAAACAAATGATTATAAAATATATTTAATGAAATTTTAATTACCTTTAGAAATTTTATATTGGGGGATGCTGGTCTTTTCATGATTTGCCATTTCTATCATAAATTTTCAAAAATACTATCAACAATTGATTTCATTATCTTGTTTTAGACACTACAGAAACATTGACCAAAATAAGTAAATTGTTTTAATTTTTTTGTTAGTTGAATATTTATATATATACCTTAATTTTTAATATTTGTAGTAAACCACAGGCTTTATCTTTTCAGACACCGGCTTCATGCCATGCTCTATCATGTATTCAGTAACCGCCCCATCATAACAAAATTCTTATTAAAACATGACTGATCATATAGTTTGATGTTTATCTATAAAATGTTGATTGTAGTGTATTAAATATTCACAATACACATCATCTGTGGTTTTTTGGTCTCATATCCATATATTGAATATAAAAAATAAATATTCTATGTTTCTATATTGACTTCTATCAGCATCTAGTGCCTTCTAAAAAAACAATTATGTAATGAAAAAATGGAAAATATATTTTATGTGATTTGATTGTAGGGTTTTACCCTTATAATATAGGTACCAAAAATATTATTTCATATGATGCATTTTATTAAACTCTTTGAGTAACTTTCCTTTTTTATGGGTTAATTTCTTCCACATTAAACATAAATATTGGTGTAGAAACGATATAAGGATTAATGAATCCAAATCATTTTTTACACGATCTTCCCTTTATATTGTTGCAATATAAATGTCTATAAAAAATATAAATAGCTATTAAATTTAATAAGAATATTTAGATCACTACTTGGAAAGGCATATTATGAAAATGTACCTTATGTATGTATTCATAACTGAGACTTCCAACCATTCATGCTTGAGAATATTAGTTAGATTCTCAAGACTAATTACATATGTGGAGTAATATCTCTATTTTTTTCTTCATATTCAATTTCTGAAATAGTTTTATTTTTCAATTTGGTCTCTTTATGAATTTGTAAAGATAATAAATGTTTCTCCGGAACTGGTGGAGATAAGGTACTCTCTGAAGGCCATTTTTTTCTTTGTTGATTCACTATATTTTATTGATTCGACCTTTCGTTTCTTTGCCTATTTATTCATCTGTAAGATCATACCTCACTTCAGAAAATTTATCATCCACTTTTATATGTTTTTATATGAAAAACTTTGTTAAATACATACCTTTTGTATCTTTATAAGTTTACATGGCAATTCTAAGAAAGATCCAATAGTTTGTTCGACCGTTTTAATATCCAAACCTTCAAGAGGACTAGGAAACTCAGTAGTTATCTCATAAGCTACCTCAGTCCAAACTCTATTGTGATTTTCTAGGAAGGGCTGATTGGGTAGTTGGTCTCCCATGATATTATACACCATGCACATTGAAACACAGAGGTACATTGATGTTGATAGAAAACAAATCACATACAAATGTACACTGTAGAATTATAGAAATTTAATTTATTAGAAGTTGTTTGATTCACATTTATGAGTAAGGGTAATGAAAATTTTTATTCCTTAGGGTAAGGTATGAGGTTGTGGGGAATTACTAGAATCAAATATATTGAGATCATTTTGTTCATGTGTAGATCTTTTCTCAACCATCGGTTCACTTTGATCCCTTCTTTTACCTTGGTCTGCCAAACTAGACCGTAAAACAAATATCTAATTATCAGTCAATTTGTGTTTGAAATCATCTCATCATATTATATATATCTTTATGTGGTTTTATCTTCTCAAAATATATTCAAGGAGAGACTCATAAACCTAATCCTCTAACGCGACCATATTATTTTGGCTACCTCAAAGCTACTGAAGTTGCCTTTTATCTGGTATTACTATTACTTATTTTTGAGTCTAAACCATATAAAAAATATGAAGATTTTTTTTCATGTAATATTTTTATAAATCATAACGAATTATAATTATATTATACTTACAAATGCTTTCCATTCTACTTTTTTTTTGTTTTCATCAACTAATATACCCTCCTTATTTACACAATACTCCTTAAATAATATATGGAGTGAGATGGAAGTGGCTTCAGATTTTGATTCATCAATCTGCATATAAATAAAGGAACACATGTTTTTAAATATCACATAATTAATTTTTTTGTTGATTTAAAATACATACCAATTTATTCTCTAATGAATCATACTCCATCCCTCCTTTGCGTTAGGTGTATATTAGTTTTGATGTACATTATTTATTTTTATAACTCCTTTTCTGTTTCATAAATAAACAATTTTGAATCAAGTTGGATAAAATAAATAAATTAAAACAATATATTATCTATCACAATTCACTTGAAAAGATATGTCATTATGATGATTGAAAAAAGTAATCCATGTTTCCTACTTTATAATGTGTGGATAACTATGTGGTGGGTGGGGATTTATTTTCCCCTCAACTTCCCTAAAATGGGACTTCATCAGAAGAGTTTGGAATACTCTATGGTATTTTCTAGTGGCCATTAAGACAAATTTATTATGAAAATATTCTAAAATAAATGAATTATAAAAGGAATAATGAAAAATTAATCAATATTTTATTATATAATTTTTCAATAAATTAGAGAATGCATATTGTAACATTATCAATATATATTTCCAAAGGATTTCTTTTGTTACATGTTTGACATGGTGTCATGAGTCATTATCAATCGACACATTCATACTCATTGTGACTCCAAGGTAACTAATGAACATTGAATTGTTGGGGTCAATAGGTTGGCCATTTTTATTCCAACCAACCTCATATTTTATACCATGACTTATTTTCTTGATAATTTTATTGAAAGTTTTGATGTTGCATCATTGTTATTATTTTCAACAACAGATCGTTGTCCCAAAATATCAAAACAATCCAAATTCATTTTCTTAGTTTTGAGTATGTCACTTGTTCTTTTAGAAAAAATAATGTCAATTTTTAATAATTACACATTTAGAGTTATAATGGTCACACCATGAATCCAATAGTGGTGCAGATGATTCTTACATATCACAAATTACTGTTAGATCATTGTCGTAAATTAACAAAATAATATGAATGCATTTTATCAGTTTTCAATATGTCTATTGTGTTTTTGTATAAAAATTTAAATTGCAAGCTAGGAACATGCATTATGAGTCATACCAAATGCATCATTTGTTAGTTATAAATGAGACTACATCATACATGCCACAAATTTCTTTTGAATCATTTTCCTAAATTATAATAAAAATCAAATCATGTTTTCTTGGATTTCAGTAAGTGACACATTTTGAACTAAAATTTCAATTTTAAACTGATGACAAACAATTTTATTCCTAATGGTCACACTGTGCTTCATATTATGGTGAAGTTGACTCCTACATGTCACAAATGACTCATGGATCATTTTCCCAAAGTATAAAAAAATACTTGAATGAATTTTTTCAGTTTTAGTATACTAATTGTAGTTTCTACTTAAATTGATGTCAATTTTAAATAAAAAGATACAATTTGTGTTATACCACCCAAATTGTGCATTGTATTTAGGTGTGAATGATTTCTACATGTCGAAAAATGACTAATAGATCATTTTACTAAAATACAAAAACAAAATAAATGTGTTTTCTCACTTTTCGGTATGTCACTTGTTGTTTTTACTCAAATTAAAATCAATTTTAAATAAAAATATTCACTTTGAGTTATGTCGGCCACACCATGCATCATATTAAGGTGTGGATAATTCCAACAATTAAAAAATAACTAATATATAGTTTTACTAAAGTATCAAAATATTCTGAAGGTGTTTAGACTCTTTTTAGTATGCCACTTGTTGTTTTTTACTTAAATTAATGTCAATTTGAAATAAAAAGCGACACTTTGAGTTATACCAGCCACACCATGAAAATTATTAATGTGATGTTGATTCCTACACATAAAAAATGACTAAAATATCATTTTACAAAAACATCAAAACGATATGAATGCGTTTTATCAATTTTTAGTATGCCAGTTGTGTTTTTTACTAAAACGTCATTTCAAACTGGGAATATGCATTTTGAGTCATACCAGTGTAATCATGAATTATGTTGATGTGTGATTGATTACTAAGTATCAAAAATTAGTAATGGATCAATGTACTAAAATATAAAAATGATATGAATGTTTTTTCATTGTTTTAAGTATGTCACTTGTTCTTTTATTAAAATTATTTTCATTTTTAAATATGAAACATGTGGAGTCTTACCAGCCACACCATGAGTCATATAGAGGTGCATATGATTTTTTCTAGTCAAAAAATAAAGATTCATAATTTTCCTAGAGTATCAAAACAATCTGAATACGTTTTCTTGGTTTTCTATATGCAAGTTGTGTTTTTTTCTAAAATGTCACTTCAAACTTGAAACAAGCATTATGAATCATACCATTCTCATCGCGTGTCAAATTCACATTAAAATGATTTATACATGTCAAAAATGACTTATGAATCAATATACTAAATTATCAAGACACTTTATGTGCATTTTCATGGGTTTTAGTGAGTGAATTTATTTGAACTACATTGTAAATTTTAAACTCATAAAAGACACTTTTAGTCATACCAGTCAAACCATGCATTATATTTAGGTTTAGTTGATTCCTACATGTAAAAATGATGTATGGTTAATTTTTTTAAAGTATCAAAATAATATGATTGTGTTTTCATGGATTTCAGTATGTCACTAATTGTTTTTACTTAAATTGATATCAATTTTAAATCATAAGAGACACTTTGAGTGATTCCAGCCACACCATGCATTAGATTTATGTGAGGCGAATTCCTAAACATAAAAAATTATGTATAGATAGTTTTTATAAAATTTAAAAATAATATGAATGTGTTATCTCAGTTATCAGTATGCCACTTGTTGTTTTTTTACCTAAATTGATGTTAATTTTATATAAAAAGATACACTTTGAGTTATACCAACCACACCATGTTCTTTATTGAGGTGATGATAATTCCTACATGTCAAAAATGTCTTATAGATCATTTTAATGATGTATAAAAAAAATAAAAATGAATTTTCTCAGTTTTCAGTATGGTAGTTTTTTTTTGTCAAAATGTCACTTCAAACTAGAAACACACATTATGAGTCATATCAGTCGAATCATGCGTCGGTTTGACATGATAATTATACATAAATTTCAAAACTGATTTATTAATTAATTTCATAAATTATCAAGGCAATAAAAGTACGTTTTCTTATTTTTCAATGAGTGAAATGTTATGAACAAAAATGTCATCTTTAAAATGATAACGGACACTTTAAATCATACCAGCCACACTGTTCATCAGATTGAGATGTAGAAGATTATTACACATAAAAAATTTATCATGGATCATTTTTCGAAAGTATCAAGACAATACTAATGAAAATTATCCATTTTTAGCATTCTACCTATTCTTTTTACTAGGAGTAATGTTAATTTTAAATAAAAAGAGACAGTTTGAGTGATACCAGACCCTTTTTCTTTTTTCTTGGTTTTGAGTAGGTCAGTTGCTCTAATACCAACTATAGTAACCAAGACATTTTATACATAGATATCACATATTATTAGATTAATATTATTTAATTAAAATTATGTTCCATGTCATAATAGTTTATGTTTAGTGATTTTGGAAACATGGAAACGTAAATAAATAGTTCATAATAGTCTGTCATTAAGTTATTCTTCAATAGAAACCTTCTTAGACATATAATTTTTAAAATCGTTCTTAATAAACTAAGGATATGAAACATAATAATGGGTGATCATATATTCTCAATACGTTTTAAAAAAGGATATATGATCATATAAGGATATTAACATACAAATAGTAGATAAAATGATGAATAAATTAATTAATCACATGAAAAGACAAACACCAAGTCATATTGGACACATCGTGAATTACCATGATTTCGATTTACTTTATTTGTCGAAATGGAAACACTAAATTGTTGACATTTATCACTCTCCTTCATGTTCTCTCCCCTAAATATAGAAGAAAGTAATAAATGTCAAAAATGAAGGGGTGACAAGGTTTCAGGGGGAGTAAGTGTTTGAAAGAAATTGTTTGTACAAGTAGTCAAAGATTTAATTTAGATTATGTTAATTCAGTAGAGAACTGATAATATTATAAAGAAAAACATAATATATTTTAAAAAATTTATGTTCTCATTGAATTTTGAGTTGTGACTTGAAGTCCAATCTCTTACAAGCATGATTAGTTTCAAAAAAACTACCCCAACTCAAACAAAGGAATCCACTTGTATAAGAAAACAATTATTATGTGAGTAATACTAAAAAGAAGTAAATTAAACATAAATCTGAAAAAATTCACTACTTCTAGGGAAGTCATATCTTCATGCTATTTGTGTACATTCTTCCATCAAGTATATTTCCCACTCATTTCTGAGCATATCTATATTGTCTTGTGAATATGAGTTTATTTATAGTCACAAAAGTACTAAAAAAATATAAATACCCAAAAGATTAATAAATATTTTAAATGAAATAGTAATATTGTTGAAAATACCTCTTTAGGGATGAAATTTTGTTCATATAATACGACCTTTCTCATAAATTTAAAAATATAATAACAACAATCTTTTCCATTGGTTTGTTTTACACTCTACAAAAAAATTGAGTAGAATAAGTAATTGTTTTGATATTTGTTTGGATATTGAAATATTATTATATATACCCTGATACATATCCAGTCTTAGAACTATCCCTCATCCTTTTACTTATCCCTAGACCTTATTCCTTTTTTTTCGAGACAGTGATGTACCACCCTATCATAATTAAATCCTTATTAAAAGACAATATAAATTATACAAATCGTTGTTTAGTTCTAAAATTTTGGATGTAGTATATTAAAAATTTCTAAACTCCATCATGTGTGTATGGTTTTTTATATACATGCATTTAAACCAAGAAATAAATATTTGAGGTATCCAAATTTACTACAAGAGGCATCATATGGTGCCTCAAAATCCAAAAAAGAATAAGTAATGAATGAAATAAAAACATGTTTGATATGAATAAATTGTATAGTTTTAACCATGCATCATTTATATTAAATAGTTTCTGTCATCTGAATGTTTTCTTTGAAAGGATTTGATCATAATTGCCACAATTTTATCCTTTTTTATCTATTTTTGTTTGTTCGGTAGAGGAGATGTGAGGGCTAATGAGTCCGATTTATTTTTCCTGGAAAACTACCTTCTATTGTTTTCCATATATACATCTACCAAAAATATTAAATGTATTTAGTCATAATTGAAATAGTATATTAGCCTTTAAAAAATAAAACATACATTATATATACATTTACAACCGAGCCTCCTAACCATTCATATTCGAGGATTTCAGTAACACTCTCAACAGCAATGAATCCTTGATCATTCTATCCATAAATAGTTTCTTCAAAATAAACTATGTGATTATGACCACATTTTAACTTTTTATCCACGTGAACCTTTAATGATAGTAAATGAAGATATAGAACAGGTGAGGTATTGGTGGTTTCAATAGATCTCCTCGATCGGTTGGTTAATCCTTTAGGTGGTTTTGTGGTGGTCTTTCATTTCAACTCCTCCCCTTTTTCAATATGTAATGACATTCATCAATTCAGAACTTTTTTCATTAATTGTTAATGGTTTATCTTGAAAAGTCAATTGGAATTGAATACCTCCTTATTGATAGGTTTTTTACAAGATGTGGTAACCATGCGATGTATGTTACAACATCTTTTTTGACAGTATAAATATCTTCGTCATCAATTGGAATAAGTAGCCCTACACTCATCTCATGGGAGACACTAATTGACACTGGTACTTGAACTATTGGAAGTGTTCTAGTGTATAACATGTCATTTTGAATATTGAACAATGTAGTCCCCGATAGAAGGTGATGGATGGGTGTTGCAAGATATAAATCATTATCATTATCACATTATATAAAATTAGTACAGTAAAGGTATCAATATCTTCCTAATTCACATTTCACATAAATTATTTTTAGAATATTGATTTCCTCAGTTATGATATCTCTTTGAGGGGAGTGGCTAGCCTTATAGCTGGTTGGGGTGGGGCGGGTTTGCCACATGGTGGCTATTATTGAGTTTCTTCTTCTTTTTACCACCCCCCATTAATGTTGTCCTCATATATATCTTCTATTATAATTATTCTTCAAGGGTAGATATTATTTATCTATTTTATTTTATTAAATCACTTTGATCCTCCTCTTGTTTTTTTCTCAGAATATGTTCTGGGTGTCACCCCAAAACCCACACCTCTGACGCAACCATATTATTCTAACTACATCAAGGCCAACTATAGTATGTGATCATGCAGTACAAGTATTACCGATTACTATGAACATGTTGAATATGAAACATAGTAAAATAAGTTATCATTATTATGTAACAATGATTTAAAGTAAAAAATATCTTTATTATGAAATATGCACACATGTTTCCCATACTTTTTGTGGGTTTTCTTCTATTAGAATCACATATTTATTTACACATTCTACCTTTCATAGAAAGTGGTGTGATATGTATGTGAATTTGGATTTGGAGTCATTAATCAGTATATAAATAGAGGAACATAATTATAGTGTTGTTTCATTTCACACAAATGTATTACTGTGGATTTAAAATGGTTACAATTTTTTTCCAAGTAAACCATACCCCATCCTTGATTTATTATAGGGGTACATTAGTTTTCCTGCTTGTTCCTTATTTCTAGAACTCAGTCATTGTTTCATGAATAAAAAATTATCAATTAATGCGATTAATACACGTATCTTCAAACTACGTATTAGTAGACACGATGTACCGTAAATGAAACATCTACATGATGAATAGTAAACACATCCCACACTTGTAGGGTTATTAGGTGTTCATTGATAAGTGGTGGGAGAGGGTTAATTTTCCCTTAAACATATTTAAGATGATGTCTTGTTAGAACCGTGCAAAATACTCTATGAATCATTCTAGTAAGAATTAATACATATTTCTTATGGTAGTCATCTACTATAAATGCACTTTGTAATGGATGATTAAGAGTAATTTAATGTTTCATTATTTTACTTTTTTGTAAAATAATAAACTGATATTATAATGTTACTATAATCTCTTCCAACATTAGTTTCATAAGCCCGAGCACAACATGGCGCCACAAATCTACGTCAATCAGAACATGTTTCTGAGTGAAGATTCTAATGTAACTATGAACATGGATTTATTGGGGTTAACATCCTTACCCCACATATTCCATCCAACCTCCTATTTGATGCATTTATATTTCACCTTGATGATTTTTTCTATCATTGTCAAACTATGATGCTCTTGTTTTTTCTGTGTCACAAGTTCTTTGTTGCCTACCATTTCCATGGAATCAACATAATCTATATTTTACTCTATAGAGGTAGCATCAGAATGTGTTGAGGGTTGTTTTACCTCTTCACTGGGAGCAACAACATGTTGAGAACCCTTTTGTTCCTTAATAATGGGAGAACCATCACATACAGAAGGTCATTCCACTACACTGCGAGTAGCTGCTAGTCGAGAGACCTATTATTCCTCAGGATTGGGAGCAACAGCACATGAGGACATCATTATCTATATAAGCGGTTTAACATTTAATTTAAAGTACATAAATGCAGTATCAAATAGACAATAACATGAGGTAACATGATGTATATTGCAAAAAATGTAGCCAGATTATTGAACTCACTTTTTCTATTTTAAAGGATGAGGGGATTTTACCCCTCTATCGAAGATCCAAATACCATAATTTTGGTCTCCCATCACATAAAAAAATCCTTATATTTAAGACCACTATGAAATGAGTGCAACATCCAAGAGAATGGGTTGTTATCAGTTGAATTTTCATATGAATCTTCAGTGGTTTTGGTCGATAATAGAAAAATTAACCACTTTCAGTTTCTGGGATCTAGAACATAAAATACTTGTACTACCTATGATTCCATTGCAAATGACTCGTCCTTATACCCTTCTGTACTAAAATCACCTTTCATATATCCTAATTCATCTATTTTAATATAAATTCTATTATCAACCTACTTTCATTGAAAAATTAGGACTTACAATGTTGTATAATATAGCTCCCATGTTTTTTAGATGATGTGAATGTATGACATATTCACATAAATTGGATTTTATTCTTTATTACTAGAAACATTAATCACTTCATCCATGAGTATAACTCCATAATTTTTTATGTTAATATATTTGTCATGATCATTTGTATAGAATGTATAACCATTAATTACATAACCATTGTAATATAATACAAATAAACATGGTCTTCTGGCAATCCATCAAAGTCATTTTGTAATTGAATCCAGATTTTATTCTAACTCCTTCAAAATATAGTCCCAAAACTATAATATAAACTATTGATTATGTGTAGTTTATATCCATATTTCAGATCTTGACAGATTCAAATTCCTAAGAATTTCTTTGTGGGTTTCAACATATGGGGTAAATGCAAACTATTATAAAAAACATAAAGCTGATCCTGCTCCTGATCTGTAATATTGATTGTGACAACATCTCTTCTATAAATTCCTTCACCCATAAGCCACCCATAGTGATGAGATTTCAAAAAACCAATTCATTCCTCACAGGATTGGTATTTGGAATGAAATTCAACATCTTTCTCAATAATATACCCCTCTACAATACAAACCTATAGCCGACAATTATTTTTGACATACCCTTTCAAAATATTCATATAACATTCAATGGGGTGAATCCATCTATAGTGTACATGACTACATAGTCAAAAATCTCTCACCAAGTGACCCATAAAATGAACCATCATATCAAATAATTTTGAAGGAAATAACATTTTCAATTCATATAATATGATGCCAATGTTTTTCCACAGTAAAAAATTTATCAGGTCTATTACTTTGATGCATATATCATTGAATAAGAAATTATGCTTTCTTAATTTATGATGTTAATTCTTAGTAAAAATGTAATTTATAGCTATAGGCATTAGATCATGCATCAAAACATGGCAGTCATGTGATTTTAGTCACTTTAACTTTAAAGTGGTCCTTGACATGATGTTCTTGATATTTTATGAATACCTCTTTGGAACCTTCACATCATTCAAGAAGTTAAAAAACATATATATCTCCTCCCTAGAAAGAGTGTAAGAAGCTATAGGAAGAAAAGTTTTTTTCACCCTTCACTAGAACCAATTCTTCTCATATTCCCATTCCAACCATGTCCAACCTAGCTTTAATTCCATCATTTGTTTCACCAGGTGCATTTAGAAATGTGCCGATGATAGTATCACATAATTTTTTTAAACATGCATAACATAAAGAAAATGATTATGTATAGACAATTCTAGGATTTTACTAAAAGAAAATGATATTTTTTTTAAAATGTTTTTCATAATGTTTTTCAAAAATGGTTTATCAAAAGTAGTGTCCACAAATTTTACTTTTTCAAATATTTGATCACCTCTTAGTGGAGATTGTGCTATAAATTCTTCTAAACATACATAAAATGATTTTGTCTAAGATTGTTACTGTAAAACCCAGAGATTTTATGAAAAATATTTTTTTTAATTTCATTAATGTATTGTGTTGTATGCTACACCAAGATTACCTTGTCCTATACGCAACACCGTATTAGCTTGCAGTATACGCATCACTATTCTTGGATCGTGTTACACACAATTTTGATAATAGTTATTCTACGCAAAATTGAGTATATATATATATATATATATTCAATTTATAAATGAAATATGGTTGGATTCTGTTAAACAAAACAAGGAAGGATTCTGGCACAACACGCAACCCTGACTTGTCTTTCATTACACGCAATCGCGACCTTCCTCGATAGCGTGTGTTGTACGCAATACCGGGTTTTACTAAACAACGATATATTATTATAATATTATTATGAACTAGCCGTTATGAATAGTATTAACTAAATTTTGAATTTTATAACATTATTATTCATCTTACACATTTTCTAGAATATAGTATAAGAACAAAATAAATTTTTCGGGTAAAATAAGTATTTTTCAAAAAATGCAGTTTTGCCGCCTTTTGATGGCGCACCCACTTTAAATCAAGTTATTGACATGTTTATAAGTTCAATTTGAAAAAATAAAATTCTTCTTTGGAATCAAGAAATAAAAATTTACTTTGGATAAAATTTTCAAATTATTCTGGTAACTTTCATATTTTGATGAATAGTAAAAACACGCTATATTTTAATTAAAAACAACTTTTTTCATCGCAATAATTTATATGGTTAAATTATAATATTGAATGGTTTTAAAGTATAAATAGAATATATTTTTTCCACTTAATATAATGTATGTCATTATCATTGATTTTACATTAAATTCGTAGGATAAATCAATTTAATCTTTTGCAATGTTTTAAAGAAAAACCCGTTTTTTTTTCGACAACGGGATTAATTTTAATTTAATTTCTGGAAATTTTGTGTATTGAATTTGGAAAAATTTATTACATATTTGGAATCAGCGGGTCCAAATTATGTTAATAATCTACTTTTTATTTTTGGGAATTATGAATAGTAACTACGGTAAATTTTATTTACCATAGTTAAAGGTAAATCTGGTAATTAAGGGAAATATAATGTTATAAAATTACCCAAACACATGCCAAAGATCTATTGTATGGCTAAAAGTAGACCCATATAACCTAAGGGTCGGATTAAATTCATTTAATGGACTTTTGACCATGAAAATAATTTAATTATTATTAAAACCAAAGAAAGTGACAACATGTCACTCTCTTAAATCTTATAAGTATAATAAATTTAATTTAGTGATAAACATCATAAATCTTAGAAATTTAAAAGTATCTAGAAATCTAATAAAATTATCTACATCATGATAATTTATTTAGAATTTTTAGGGATTAAATAATTGTCATTAATGGTGATACATTAATGATACATAAATTATTTATTAAGTGAAAAATAAGTAATATAGTTTTTATTGAAATAATAATACCCATTAAAAGGCCCAAAAACCTGACCCAAACATATTGGTAGTGTATATCTACACATTAATCATCCAATGACCTAATATATAACCGTTTGGAGCCTTATAAAAGTGATTATGACACTTATATTATTTTATTTTAAATGATGCCAAAGTTGTCACCCTCTTGATTTAATAAATATAACAATCTAAATATTATGATTTTAAGATGATAAATTAAAGTAAAAGTATTATTGTGAAAGGTAATAGATTTATCTTTATCATAGTATATTATTTTTAATTTTTATGCAACAAATCAGTATATTAAATAATAATACAAAAATGTTGTAGTGATTATTTTATTAAGAGATAAACCAAATAAATGGTTTTAAAAATAATAAAATAAATATTATATGAACTATTCAATGTTATCCACTAATTTTATAGATAAATATGACCTTTTATGAATCTATTAAAGTTTTTATTTCTAACATATCTTCTTTATATATTTTATTTAAATTCAAATAAATGAATAGTGTCAAAATTGACACTATTGTTATTTTATAAAAATAACATATTATAAAATTGTTTAAAAATCACAAAAATATTTGAAAATTATAAATTTAAATTTATATGGTCTATAGTGTTATAAAGTAACCAATTATGGAAAATTCACAACAAATAAATAATTATTTTTTATAATTTAAAATTTACAATTTTATTACCACAAATAAACTTAAATAGATTAAATAAGGATAAATTAAAATGATAAGGTTTAAAATAAGATCCAAACATGTCTAAATTTTATTGGATGATGATATTATAGCCCTATCTCATCTAATATTCAAATAAGAGTAATTTTTGGAGGTTTTTAAGTGGGTTTAGATTTATTATAAATTAATATTTTTAAGAATTCCAAAGGTACCCCTCTCCTCCCTTATAAAAGGGCACATCCTCCCTCTCTTCCACACACCACTTTGAGCATTAAAGCTCAGCCAACCCCTGAACAATTATCTTCTCAACTTCCCTAGAAACATCCTAGTGTTCCTGGTCTTCTTCAAAGACCAAGTTTAGTGCCCTAAGAGGAGGTCTCAAAAAGGCGCTTCAAAGAAGAGGTAATGTCCATTACCGATTCTTTCAATTTTATTTCTTCTTCCACTTCTTCTTTTTTAGTTGTTTCATTATGAGGTAATAACATCAGTATCAATAATATACTTATATGTTATTATAATTATGAAACAACCATATTTCACCATCTATCCATCCAACGGAAAACGAAATCACCACGCGTGCGTACGTACGGAATACCGTCTCCAGGCCGTGGTGTAATCTATTTTCCACCACCACTTTACTTGGATGGGTATAAGGGTAAAATTAATGAATATATATGATTATTGTAAAGTGATATTTATTCTGTAATATTTTACATACACTTTAATACAATTCAACAATCTTGGGAATGATATCATCGCTCGTGCGTACGTACGGACTACCGTCTCCACGACGCGATGAGATTCACTCTCCATGTTAACCATTCATGAATGATTATAAAGTATATATAATGAATAATAATGAAATATATGAAATAATAATGATACTGGATTTATTTATATATATATTTATGTATGTCATTTACTTAATTCCATTCAATTCAAAAGGGAAACGAAAACAGCGTTCATGCGTACGTACGGCCTACCGTCTTCATGAACGGTGTATTTCATTCCTTTTATCTATCTATAATATATATATGTATATGATGAATATATATTATATATAAATCATGTTTTACATTCTGGAATTATTTAAATCAGGATATAAGTAATAATATCAAGAACTACAAGTTGAAACACATATGATAAATAAAATGATTTTACCCAAAACATTGCTTTAACATGGAATTTACAAAAGAACGGGTAATATAAAGTCATAAGTGAAACACATATGATATCATAAAAATGAATATTATTCTTTAATAAGTCAATGAAATTATTTAAATAATTATATAGGAGGTTCGGATACGTACGAAGCATATCAGACCTAAGGTAAGGGATAATTTTGCAAATCTCATTTTTATCCGAGATTGCTTATTCGTAAGTATTTACTGGGGTTATTTCTATCATCCATGTCCATTTTTTATAAAAGTGTTTTCATGTATGTTTAAATCCCTTTTTACCCATTTTTGACTTTTACTACATGGTATGTAAGGAATCTTTCTTCTGTTTACGTTACGATGTACTTTTTGACTTTTCTGAAAAAAGTACGAGGAGAATGTTATTTTTAACTTATACGGTGTGAACGGATTTTTACGGTTTCATAATGCCTCATTTTAAAGAAGCTTCCTCTAAAATATTGCATGATTATTTTCAACAAAACCATTTTTTTTAAAATTGCATGGAATTTTTTGAAAAGAAAATGATTTTAAAGAAGAAAGGATATTTTCCTCAAGAATTCATTTCACGTGTTCTGCCAAAACTATTTTCCTTCTAAGATGACATTATTTCATATGTGTATGTTTCAAGTAACATGTATCTATGATTTACATGGTTTCACTTTTCTTATTATGAAATAATATCCATTTCTTTTATATGGATTATGTGATGATGGGATGATGTTTATGAAACCCATTTTACTTATTGGGTTATTTTGAATGATGTATGTTTATTTTGTGGCACAAGTAAGAATGATTTCATTATGAGATGGGTGGGACCTATATCTCCCTCCAATGCATTGGGTAAACATTTTATATCTCATGAGATAGACATGGCTGGAATGGTATGTTAATCCGGTTCAGTGTTACAGGACTGAAACGAGGAGTGAACTCGATTCAGAATGGGACTCTGTCCACTAAGATGGTCTTTGCAGCAATGCCTTGGCTACTATGGAAATCATTACATGTGATTAATGGATTCCACAGTTACATGTTTTATTCCCATTCTATTTTATCATGGTTTATGTTCCATTATGATCTATGCCTTATGTACTTCCATGTTTTATGTCGTTGCTCAAGATTTTGATGTTTAAACATTATGTTCATGTTTTTAAGTTAAAATGTATATGGTATGTTTTATTTTTTCCATGCTTACCCTTACTGAGCATTTGAGTTCACCCTTTTTATGTTTTCTTTTCCCCAGGATATAAAGAAATTTTTTAGGTAAAAAAAAAGGGGAAGATATTTATTGGATATGTTGAAGATCTTTCACCACGATTAGAAGATTACGTTCCAAGTTTCCAAAGACACTAAGCTATTACAGTCCTTGTGTGTCTGTTTTTGTTATGTATTAAGTATTCCGTTAAAGTAATGTAATGTCCATGTATGTTAATCTTCGGGTCTCTACAGTTTTTATCAGAGGAAATTTTTAGTCAACCTTTGGAAACTAGGATGCGAGAACTTTAGTGAGATCCCTAGAGATATTTATATGGTATGTCTAGGGATGTCTCTAAGGTTAAGTATACATATAGGATATAGTCCTAGAACTACGGTAACGATATTATAATTTAACCTAAGATGTTAGATATTGAGGATACTCTCCCTTTACTATGTTGTTTTCCCTAGCATGTTTCTGCCTCTCACACTATTCTTTTTGGGTTTTAGAAAATGGCTGGAAACAGGAAGATTCATGATAATGGAGGATATGACGGATAATTTAATGATATTATTCATGAGAAACCAAATGAAATGGGATTTGGAAGTCCAAACATCGTTATTATGCCTAATCATCAATCTCATAATATGATCAATAATCTCAACTTTGGTAAGTTTCCCGAATCATATAATAAGAGAAAGATGGAGTTTCATGATGATCATAGAGGAAAGAAAGTTCAATTTCCCTCATGTAAATCATGTGGGAAGAGGCATCGGGGAGATTGTTTCAAAGGAACTAGAAGATGCTTTGGGTGTGGAAAAGAAGGACACAAAGCTAGTAAGTGCAAAGGAAAAGGTTCAGTTAACACCATGGACAAGGATAATGGTATTGCTATGACATCAACAATGATTAGATGTTTTAAATGTGGAATGTACAAGCATTATGCAAACCAATGCCCTAATAGAAAATCTCATGAAGAGAATCAGCATGGTCATATGGGTAGTATTTATGTGGATGATGATGAGGAGACTACAAATGATATATGAGATGAAAGAAGTGTTGAAGCTCAGTCGGTTGTTTTAGAAGGTAGTGGAATGATTGTATGTTTATCGAGAGTTATGTTGTATAGTTAATGGTACTATGGAATAAAGAATCGTATAAGGATTGTTACACTATTGTTTTTCCTAAAATTATTTGAAAGTATATGTTGAATGGTACCAGTAACCATGGAAGGTTATTCAGATATTTGTGTAAAGTAGATGATATGCGCATAATGAAGGAATAAAAAGATAATGAGATGTTTGAATGTATTAATGAGCTCATGATTGATATAAGGACTAAGTGATATCATGGTTTGAGTATATAGAATTTTGAGGATTTTGGTATGTGGAAAGTGTTAACTTTTAACTGCATTCATGTTTTCACTAAGGTTCAATGGGTATTCATTTTACAAGAGAATACATGATTAAGGCCTTCGAATGTTTGGAACGTGACCAACAAGACATATCTTATGATATATGGGGATCAACGATGGTATTAAATCTCTGGTAATCATTTTCACTATATTATGATAGTGGACTGCAGTATTATGGATAAGCCTAAAGATTGGAATGGATTATGTTGGACATAAGTTAGTATTGTTTAAGGATAGAAGTTTTTTCGATATTATTGATGGGATGTTATAGTAATGTAGTTTTAGAAAAAGGACAACCTGCAGGACGGGCGACAACCCATCGTGTTGGACAAGGTTGTGGGAATCGAACCCACAACTGAAGTGCGACTGGCCTTTATCGCCTACCACTGGCCTACAGGAAGTCCCTGGTTAGTAGAAACTAGTTTTATATTATCAAGCAGTATGATATATGAAGTATAAGTTCATTTTTGGAACCATATATGATTAATCTAACCATAAGATGGACTTATAACTTTTGCTAACCTTTTGTTTGAAAGAGATGGAATGACTCATCATTCTATCACATGATCTGCTAACACATCACGAATAACAAATTAAACTTCATTTCTTTAAGGGATGAAGTGGAAATTGTTCAATTCATGAACAACTGTGAGATTGTACCAAAATCATGTAAGTATTTCTTTTAATTCATCAACTTTAGGGAAATGATCTTGAAAACCAAAAATGTTGTCCTAGTTCCCTTATATCCGATGAATCAGATGGTACCTTAGATCATCACAAATCTATAGCTTTGTGATTGTTGGCTTTTTCATAGCCATGTTCTCTACCACTCTCCATCATAACTTGATGGTTAGATTTTTCTTCCATATCCATATTTTCACCTATGTTCTCCTACGTGGAAACCCAGTGATGAGTTAATTTGGGTAACCGTTACATTTCATACTTTAGTTTTTAAATCCATGTTTTGGTATTCCTTTTTACAATGTGGGTTTCTATTAAACAAACTTTCGAGTAGTAAACCATTTATAACCCTGACGAATTTCGAGGGTGAAATTTATTTTAAGGGGGGTAGAATGTAACACCCCGAGATTTTATGAAAAATATTTTTTCTATTTTCATTAATGTATTGTGTTGTATGCTACACCAAGATTACCTTGCGCTATACGCAACACCGTATTAGCTTGCAGTATACGGATCACTATT
This sequence comes from Viscum album, assembly GCA_963277665.1. Lineage (NCBI taxonomy): Eukaryota > Viridiplantae > Streptophyta > Magnoliopsida > Santalales > Viscaceae > Viscum > Viscum album. The sequence goes on along the minus strand of OY728156.1, from coordinate 2,108,603,088 downwards.
CTTGGATCGTGTTACACACAATTTTGATAATAGTTATTCTACGCAACATTGAGTATATATATATATATTCAATGTATAAATGAAATATGGTTGGATTCTGTTATACGAAACAACGAAGGATTCTTTCACAACACGCAACCCTGACTTGGCTTGCATTACACGCAATCACGACCTTCCTCGATAGCGTGTGTTATACGCAATACCGGGTTTTACTAAACAATGATATATTATTATAATATTATTATGAACTAGCCGTTATGAATAGTAATAACTAAATTTTGAATTTTATAACATTATTATTCATCTTACACATTTTCTAGAACATGGTATAAGAACAAAATAATTTTTTCGGGTAAAATAAGTATTTTTCAAAAAATGCAGTTTTGCCGCCTTTTGATGGCGCACCCACTATAAATCTAGTTTTTGAAATGTTTATAAGTTCAATTTGAAAAAATAAAATTCTTCTTTGGAATCAAGAAATAAAAATTTACTTTGGATACATTTTTCATATTATTCTGGTAACTTTCATATTCTGATGAATAGTAAAACACGCTATATTTTAATTAAAAACAACTTTTTTCATCACAATAATTTATATGGTTAAATTATAATATTGAATGGTTTTAAAGTATAAATAGAATATATTTTTTCCATTTAATATAATTTAGGTCATTATCATTGATTTTACATTAAATTCGTAGGATAAATCAATTCAATCTTTTGCAATGTTTTAAAGAAAAAACCATTTTCCTTCGACAACAAGATTAATTTTAATTTAATTTCTGCAAATTTTGTGTATTGAATTTGGATAAATGGATTCCATATTTGGAATTAGTGGGTCCAAATTATGTTAATAATCTACTTTTTATTTTTGGGAATTATGAATAGTAACTACGGTAAATTTTATTTACCATAGTTAAAGGTAGATCGGGTAATTAAGGGTAAATATAATATTATAAAATTACCCTAACACATGCCAAAATTCTATTGGATGGCTAAAAGTAGACCCATATAACCTAAGGGTCGGATTAGATTCATTTTATGGACTTTTGACCATGAAAATAATTTAATTATTATTAAAACCAAAGAAAGTGACAACATGTCACTCTCTTAAATCTTATAAGTATAATAATTTTAATTTAGTGATAAAAATCATAAATATTAGAACTTGAATAGTCTCCAGAAATCTAATAAAATTAGCTACATCATTATAATTTATTTATAATTTTTAGGGATTAAATAATTGTCATTAATGGTGATACATTAATGATACAGAAATTATTTATTAAGTGAAAAATAAGTAATATAGTTTTTATTGAAATAATAATACCCATTAAAAGGCCCAAAAACCAGACCCAAACTTATTGGTAGTGTATATATACACCTTAATCATCCAATGACCTGATATATAACCGTTTGGAGCCTTATAAAAGTGATTATGACACTTATATTATTTTATTTTAAATGATGCCAAAGTTGTCACCTTCTTGATTTAATAAATATAACAATTTAAATATTATGATTTTAAGATGATAAATTCGAGTAAAAGTATTATTGTGAAAGGTAATAGATTTATCTTTATCATAGGATATTAGTTTTAATTTTTATGCAACAAATCAGTATATTAAATAATAATACAAAAATGTTGTAGTAATTATTTTATTAAGAGATAAACCAAATAAATGGTTTTAAAAATAATAAAATAAATATTATATGAACTATATAATGTGATACACTAATTTTATAGATACATATGACCTTTTATGAATCTAATAAATCTTTTAGTTCGAACATATCTTCTTTATATATTTTATTTAAATTCAAATAAATGAATAGTGTCAAAATTGACACTATTGTTATTTTAGAAAAATAACATATTATAAAATTGTTTAAAAATAAAAAAAATATTTAAAAATTATAAATTTAAATTTATATGGTATATAGTGTTATAAAGTAACCAATTATGGAAAATTCACAACAAATAAATAATTATTTGTTATAATTTAAAATTTAGAATTTTATTACCACAAATAAACTTAAATAGATTAAATAAGGATATATCAAAATGATAAGGTTTAAAATCAGATCCAAACATGTCTAAATTTTATTTTTTGATGATATTACAACCCTATCTCATCTAATATTCTAATATGAGTCATTGTTGGAGGTTTTTAAGTGGGGTTAGATTTATTATAAATTAGTATTTTTAAGAATTCCAAAGGTTCCCCTCTCCTCTCTTATAAAAGGGCACATCCTCCCTCTCTTCCACACACCACTTTGAGCATTCAAGCTCGGCCAAACCCTGCCCAATTCTCTTCTCCACTTCCCTAGAAACATCCTAGAGGTCCTGGTCTTTTTCAAAGACCAATTTTAGTGCCCTAAGAGGAGGTCTCAAAGAGGCGCTTCAAAGAAGAGGTAATATCCATTACCGATTCTTTCAATTTTATTTCTTCTTCCACTTCTTCTTTTTTAGTTGTTTCATTATGAGGTAATAACATAAGTATCAATAATATACTGATATGTTATTATAAGTATGAAACAACCATATTTCACCATCTATCCATCCAACGGAAAATGAAATTACCACGCGTGCGTACGTACGGAATACCGTCTCCACGCCGTGGTGTAATCTATTTTCCACCACCACTTTACTTGGATGAGTATAAGGGTGAAATTAATGAATATATATAATTATTGTAAAGTGATATTGATTCTGTAATATTTTACATACACTTTAATACAATTCCACAATATTGGGAATGATATCATCGCTCGTGCGAACGTATGGACTACCGTCTCCACGACGCGATGAGATTCACTCTCTATGTTAACCATTAATGAATGATTATAAAGTATATATAATGAATAATAATGAAATATATGAAATAATAATGATACTGGATTTATTTATATATTTATTTATTTATTTCATTTACTTAATTCCATTCAATTCAAAAGGGAAACGAAAACAACGTTCATGCGTACGTACGGCCTACTGTCTTCATGAATGGTGTATTTCATTCCTTTTATCGATATATAATATATATATATGTATATAATGAATATATATTATATATAAATCATGTTTTACATTCTGGAATTATGTAAATCAGGATATAAGTAATAATATCAAGAACTACAAGTTGAAACACATACGATAAATAAAATGATTTTACCCAAAACGCTGCTTTAAGATGGAATTTACAAAAGAACGGGTAATATAAAGTCATAAGTGAAACATATATGATATCATAGAAATGAATATGATTCTATAATAAGTCAATGACATTATTTAAATCATTATACAGGGGGTAAAGATATGTACGAAGCATATCAGACCTAAGGTAAGGGATAATTTTTCAAATCTCATTTTTATCCAAGATTGCTTATTCGTAAGTATTTAGTGGGGTTATTTCTATCATCCATGTCCATGTTTTATAAAAGTGTTTTCATGTATGTTTAAATCCCTTTTTACCCATTTTTTACTTTTACTACATGGTATGTAAGTAATCTTTCTTTTGTTTACGTTACGATGTACTTTTTGACTTTTCCGACAAAAGTACGAGGAGAATGTTATTTTTAACTTATACGGCGTGAATAGATTTTTACGGTTTCATAATGCCTCATTTTAAAGAAGCTTCCTCTACAATATTGCATAATTATTTTCAACAAAACCCTTTTCTTTTAAAATTGCACGGAATTTTGTGAAAATAAAATGATTTTAAAGAAGAAAGGATATTTTCCTCAATAATTCATTTCACGTGTTCTGCCAAAACTATTTTCCATCTAAGATGACATTATTTCATATGTGTATGTTTCAAGTAACATGTCTCTATTATTTACATGGTTTCACTTTTCTTATTATGAAATGATATCCATTTCTTTTATATGGATTATGTGATGTTGGGATGATGTTTATGAAACCCATTTTACTTATTGGGTTATTATGAATGTTGTATGTTTATTTTGTGGCACAAGTAAGAATGATTTCATTATGAGATGGGTGGAACCTAAATATCCCTCCAATGCATTGGGTAAAGATTTTATTTCTCATGAGATAGACATGGATGGAACGGTAAGTTAATCCGGTTCAGTGTTACAGGACTGAAACGAGGAGTGAACTCGATTCAGAATGGGACTTTGTCCACTAAGATGGTCTTGGCAGCAATGCCTTGGCTACTATTGAAATCATTACATGTACTTAATGGATTCCACAGTTACATGTTTTATTCCCATTCTATTTTATCATGGTTTATGTTCCATTATGATCTATGCCTTATGTACTTCCACGTTTTATGTCGTTGCTCAAGATTTTTATGTTTAAACATTATGTTCAAGTTTTTAAGTTCAAATGTATATGGTATGTTTTATTTTATCCATGCTTACCCTTATTGAGCATTTGAGCTCACCCTTTTTATGTTTTCTTTTCCCCAGGATATAAAGAAATGTTTTAGGTAAGAAAAAAAAGAGGAAGATTTTTATGGGAGATGTTGAAGATCTTTCACAACGATTAGAAGATTACGTTCCAAGTTTCCAAAGACACTAAACTATTACGGTCCTTGTGTGTCTGTTTTTGTTATGTATTAAGTATTCCGCTAAAGTAATGTAATGTCCATGTACATTAAGACTCATGTCTCTACAGTTAATAATGTCATCGGGGTAGAAATCTATTATCCCCTAGAAACATGGTTTCCAATGAATGTTTCATCCCAATTGATAGTGTACCTTGTTTGTGGACATGAAACCCTTGAGTTCCTTTAATTATATATCCAAAAAAATTTACATAAGTAGGAAAGTCAATTATTATCACATACAACATGGATCTCAACATGAAATCTTCATTTCATTAAGCATATCACAATATAATACCTAAATGCCACAATAATTTCAAATCCTTAATCTATTAAGCCAAATAATCATCAATATCATTACATTATTGTTTTGGTTCTGATATAATCAATGATAACATGATATATTTTTGTTTCATGAATAACCAAAATAGAAAGGTATAATTTAAATACATAATCGACCATGTAATGTGAGTGATGCTTTGAAAACCAAAAGGATTCACAACATCTGTAGATAAATCAAGAAAAAGGTTTCTTAGATCATTTCTAAATTCAGGATACTCATTATCAATTCTATTCCACATAGTAGAGTTTTTCAGGTGATGTATTTTCCCATATTTAATTATTGGTTTTTCATTATACATCAATTTCCCTGTAGTCTCCTCACTTCTATATAGGCGCCTAAACCTTGGAATGATTATAAAGTGCCATAAAACTTTCATTGGACCAGATTCATCTTTCTTATTTCAAGAACCTCTATAATTTGTACATTCTATAAGTGAATTTTGGTCCTTGAGAAATAGTATACAGTATTTCGGATAAGTGTGTGTTCTTTTAGAGATCATACCCATCGAGTGTTGCATTCGTTAGGAATTGTATGTTCATATCAGGAACTCGTTATCTTTTAGAAGAATTTAATTAAAGAGAACAAGTAATTTCATAAAACTAGAGTCACTAAATCCATTTCCTACTTTCAAATTATATAGTTTCTGTACGACTAACAATGTTTTATATTGAGTGAAAAAACATACAATGTTGTCTTTGAACAACTCTTTAACTTCTTAAACAATTTTGGGCAATCGAAAGGTAAATCTTCAACTATCCTTTTCATTTCATCAATACAATCTTCCCTATTATTCACATCTATAATCACATCCTTGATACAGTCTTCATCATTTTCCACACTTGTAATCAAATTATATTATCCATAAAATGTAGTGTCATCACAACCACTAGAAATGTTCACTTTTTCCCAAGTTTATTTCAGTATTTATAAATTTGATCTTTTACAAGACAGATCAAGTGTTCTTCCAAAACCTCTGGACTAATTTCTCTTTAATAACAGTGTTGTGAAAACAAATAGATAATTTGAGAAGGGACATATACATTATCCTTTTCAAATATGATGAACTCTTTCATGACCTCTTTATACTCTTTTTTCATATGCTTAGAATCCATCTATTATTTATTCATATACTACCAATTTGATTCTGTAATATTAATATTTAACAAAATAAATACACAAATGGGTTGTTTCAAATAATGGGAACTCATCATTTTAATGATAGTTATTATTGCATTTTGTTGACTATGACTCATACCCTTAGAATATAACACCAAATTATTTTGAAAACTACTTATAAAATAACAATTAAAATCCTATTAGAAAAGAAAAAAATTTACAAAAAAAATTTATTTAAGATAACACACCCTTTTTGAAATGAAACCAACATTAAATATGCTTTCAAAACATTCACATACCTTTAATAAAGTCAATCGGGTGAGTTTAAAAACACTTGACATGCAACCTAAAACCATGCCAAGTGTCTGAATCATTTTATATTTATTTAAAACCAAAAAGGTATTTTTAACACATATAATTTTTAAATAAATATTTAAAAACACTGGAATCATTTCAAAAGAGCCAGATAGTAATTTTCACAAAGATATAAATCATAAGAGGCACTTAATAAAGATACATTTATAAAAAATAACCAACATTTTATAAAATACAAATATATAGAATGTTTATCATGTATCTGATGAATAAATAGTATTAATTCTATATTTTACTCCCGCAATTCTACATAGGATTGAATAAGTGATAGATAAAGTCATAAGTGTCACTTGGACATGAAACTTTTGAATATAAAATCACATCTCTTCAAAGTGGGTAACCATCTTCCACTTGATTCTTTAATCATGTAATACATAAGAATGATATTTACAATACAATATATTAGAAAAAACGTACCCCTACTTGAGGATATACATTTGGTCAATGTTAAAGGGCTATAGGTACTCAAACCTTCTCCATTATCAACGGTTCATTTCACTCTGTGATTAAATATATATCAATTTTTTTAGTGTATTCCAAAAATATATCACACTAAATATAATTAAATAACACCTCCTACAAATAACACCTATTTCCAAATCTAGGAAAGGATTTGGGACGTTTCTCTTTTGTGTACTTAACTTCCTGGACCCATAAACAACCACATGACCCTCATGATCTGGATGTGTTAAAATACTGAATCATGATACCTCACAATGTATGTCATACTCATTACCTAGCTCATTTATGGTTAATATTGGTGTTTTCATAAATCTTCCATTAATATCTTAGAAGGATCTCTCATGAACTTGTAATAAAAATAACTATACCACATTTCTTGTTAAGGCCTTCTTAACACTTCTAATATGGAATAATCATGGTTGATCCTATGGTCATAACTGGAAATTCCCAAAAATATTTTGATCTCAAAAACATTAATTGGACTCCCTAAATAAACTATAACATCATACATATCAGGTTATAAAAATACGCTAGCGACTAATATAATTTCCCCTATGAATTGTGCATTATCAATCCAAAACATACACTTTGAGATCAAGGATTATAGTTGATGATCCCTAAATGTTATTAAAATGATATCTAGATATCGAGCACATTCCTCCCTCAATTGGGAATACATGATGATATGATTGAAAAAATATAGCTACAAAATTATCTAAATAAGGATGGAAGACCAAATTAATATCATCCATTAATACTACCATTGTATTTTTCAAACTGAGTTACATCACTAGATACCCATAAAATACATACATACTCCTAAATATAGTATTTGGTATATAAAAATACCTCACCATAAACTGATGATAACTAGATATCAAATTGGTCTTAGAGAACACTTTAGCACCTCTATGTTGATCAAATAGTCCATAAATATGTAGAAGTGGATATAAGTTCATTTATATCACTTAGCATAACCTCTAATAGTCCACACATATTCTAAATGATCCAATTGAATTTTTATTTAATAAACTAAGGCACACCAAGGGAACATAATGATTCATATGAACCCCTTAACCTCGAAGTCGTTTAATTGAGCCATCTTCTCCTATAAATCTACATGATCAATCTTATATGGTGGAATAGATATATGATCCACACCTAGTATGAACACAATCATATACTCAACCAATCCCTTGGGTGGTAACCTAGATAAGTCCTTAGAAAATACAACTAAGAACCTTTCAATGACAGTAGGACAAACTGACTGATGTTTCTATCTATCATCCAAAATTACTATAGAAAAATGGGTTGTGATTCTACCCACCTACTGAAATATAGGTCGTATATAACTAGTTTTCATATCCAACTCTTCAATATAGTCATAATCATGACCCTCAAAAAATATAAATCCAACCATAAATGACAACAATTGATACAGTAGATATGTCACTACATGGGGGGTTTGAGTTTAATCAATAAGTAGACTCACATATTTCATGTCACTCAAATTTATTTTTTTCTTAGTTATTATAAATTTAGATTAAAAAAGTATATAAATCTAAAATTTATTAATGTTTTTCATTTTCCTTGAAAATAAAAATCAATCAATTGAGGTTATATATCTGATAGAAATAATAACATTGTGGAAATAAAGTTGAAATGTAAATAAAATTAAGAAGTAAAAAATGAGAATCCTCAAGATTGTAAAATGATATTTGTTACCAATATAATTTAAATAAAATGAACATGTTTCTTTTACCAAATTATTTAGGATGATCTATAGAATTTATCCTCGGTATCCAAGATCCACACCTAAAACATCCTTGACTATATACCTATTTCAATATATCAAGTTATAATACCAAATATTCATTGATTATTATCTCATTGTTGGAAATAGGTATCTAATGAACCAAGATCAACCTCAATATGACAATCAGTAAAGAATATACACCTTAAATTCATTAGACATTATGATTTGGACAATACATATTCTAACTCTAGAAGCTAATCAATATCCTTTGGAAATAGAAAAGTTACAGACATGGAATTGATCATAGAAAACAGTACAATGTGAAAATTAAAAGGAAATACTAATAGCATTACAAGAATACTCATAGTGGTAGCAGATGAAGATCTAGGTTTGTGCTGAAGGTGGGTTCACATATGAGGAGGGATTCACAAAATAGGTGGGGTTCAATAACAGAGGTGGGGTACACAGAGGAGGCGGGTTCACAACAAAAGAAGGGTTCAAGGTGGAGGTGGGGTTTAGCGTGCGACAATGGTGATGTTCACGATAGTTGTGATGTTCATGGCAGAGGTGAGGTTCGCAACAGATGGGGTTTGACGAAGGAGGTGAGGTTCACAGTGGAGGAGGTCGTCACGGTTGTGGAGGAGGGCTTCGTGGTGGTGGAAGAGGGCTTTTCGGCGGAGGATGGATTCCAAGAGGAGGAGGAGGAGGAGGAGGAGTCATTGGGTGAGGAGGAGGAGTCGAAGACCGAGTGGGAGGAGGAGTCAGTGGTAGGGTTCAGTTTCTCGGAGAGTTTGAGGCATTCAAGAGAAGGATGAGACTATTAGAATTTATTTATAAAAGCTGGAAAACCTTTTATCAGCACTAGCTAACAAGCACTGATTAAGGCATGTTTTATCAATGTTAGAACAGAAAAGCACTAATAAAACATGCCTCTATCAATACTTTTTTAGCGATGTTAAAGATATGCCTCTATTAATGCTAAAAAACACTAATAAAAGGTGTATTTATCAGCTCTAAATGAAAATAAATTATTTATAATTTTATATATATTTATAAAATTATATGTATAATAAATAAATATTTATTTATTTATAATAATAACTATAAATAATTATACATTTATTTATATTTACATATATAATATATAAATATGTAATTATAATTATAAATTTATAATAAATATATTTATTATATTTATAATTATATAAAATTAATATATGTATTTTAATTTTAAAATTATCCTAATATATCTATATATATTTAGAATTATATTAGTATATATTTATTATAATTTTTTAATTTGTAAATAATTATAAATTTATTTATATTTAGTTATAGTTAAAAATAATTAAAAATAATTATTTATAGTTATAATAAATATATATATTTATTTACAATTATAATATATATATATATATATATATTTGTAATTATAATTATATATATATATATATATTTAAATAATTATAAAATTTTAAAAAATATATTTATTACATTTATAATTTTATAAATATATATAGTTAATATGGTTATTATAATTTTACAATTATTTAAATATATCTGTATTATTTATAATTATAATTATAGATATTTTTATTTATTTATAAGTATTTATATATATATTTAAAAATATATTTATTTAATTATATATATTGACAAATTTATAATTAAAATAAATATATTAATTATAATTTTACAATTATTTATATATATATATTACTTTATAATTGTAACTATAAATAAATATATTGAAATACACTACAATATAATAGTATTCTATTTATGAAAAATAAAAAGGAAACCAAATCACATCATATATAAGGATTCCATTCAATGAAAATACCACTGAGAAGACTAATTAGTGATTAAACACAGTTGAAACACAAAATTATGCTACTACCTTTAATGAATGTAAGAAAAAACACATAGTTATAAATATATTTATTGTACTTTTATAATTATTTACAGATATATATATACTTATAATTATAAATATATTTATAAATATTTGTATACAGTTATCAAATATATATAGATATTTACCTAGTAAAGTATAGATCATAAAAATGAGTCATCACATATAAATGGACAATATGAATTGTAATGAGGGTGTAATGTGTAAATGAAAATTCATGATGAATAGATAACATATGAAAATCAATTATATTCATGCATCAATAAATTTTTGACTAAATTCATTGGAAACATAAATTTATTTAAATAAATAAATAATTATTTATATTTGTAATTATAAATATATATATTTTAAAATAATTTTATATACAATTATATATATAATTATAAATATAATAAATAAAATAAATATATTTACTATTTAATGAAATTTATTATAATATTTAAATTATATATATATTTATAATCAAATAAATATTTTTTTAAAACATTATATATATATTTGAATTATTAAACAAATATATTAACTATAAACATGTGTTTTTTATTTAATGTATAAAACTAAATAATATTTTTGAATATAAATATAATAATTTTATATAAATTAATTATATTTTTTATTAAAAACTTTTATCAGCACTAATAATAGCGATGATAAATCATCCCTTTATCAGTGCTTTTTTGTGCTCTTAAAGGGGTGATTTATCAGTTGTTTTAGCTAGTACTGGTAAAGGACCCCCTTTTATCAACACTTCTGCTTAGAATTGATAAAATCCAACACATCCCTTGCCCAGATCTATGGTATTGATACTATCCTTATAAACAATGTGCCATTACTGAATCCTTAAATTAAAGAGATTTTGTTTTGTCATTGACTTATGAAAAGGCCTCTTTTTTTATCATTTCTCAAATAAAAAAATCAATATATATATACATATATATATATATAAGATGGTAGAAAAAATCACCTTAGATTGAATCACTTACTTTAATATAATATTAAAATACTTAGCCTTCATTAGGTTATTTCCACTTAAGATTAGTAAAAGGTTTTACAGGCCTATGAACATTGTTTTATAATTCCTATAACAACTATATATAGATCCATAACTTCTAGTATTAATCAGATTTAATATCTTAAGGAAAATCTAATTTTAAACAAAAAAGGAATCAATATTAGATCAAAATATTGTTCTTATTAGTCTGCATCGAGACATACCACTAGCACCGAGATAATACCTCTAATATTAATTCAAACATCATTTCAATAAAGTATGAGGAATCCCAATAATTTTATAGATCATATATATTCACTCAATACATTCCCCCGTATGAAAAATTCTTCTTTCAACCTCATGAATGGGTAGATATTGAAACAATTAAACTCAAAAAATATCATCCACAATGATATTATCACCATTAAAATTTTTATCCACTGATAATATATCTCAAACTAAGATCTTCTGGTTTTTTCTATATACTGTAGGTTCCAAAAATACTTCTTTTATAATGTTATTTATCTCACCATTTTTGAGACACCCTAAAAAATTACTTTATATCATGTATCTACACTACCAATGAAAATTTAAAATCAATATAGATAAAATCATATTGATAATACTCATAACACTAAAAAATAAACTTCCCATGCCACCTTAACTATCAATTTTTTATCACATAACCAATATACTAAGATATAAGGATATCAATAAATAATTGAAAATACAGGAAATATGATTTCCATTATAATAATTATTACAGTTTCCTATCCATTGTATAAAATATAAATTCACACATATCAGGTTATATTATAGTGTTAACTTTGGTGGTAAAATAGAAACAAATAATTTATTTATTAAAATACTAGACAATTTATTTGTGTTTTTATTATTAAATTTATTCATCTAGGAATTATTTTAGATCAATAATTACTTATATTCTTATGCATTTTATATGATTAAATATTTAAGTAGGGTTAATGGAGTCATAGATTATAACCTCTCTACCTAATAGAAAAAATATATATTTTATGATATAAATCACATTCATAATTCCATATAATTAAAGACATGTATCTAAGTGAATATCCCATACAACCTTGGTCCGTCTTGTCAGAAGACGGTTGCAAACCAAGAATTACACTTGCCTTGGGCTCTTCATGCCGATGGGATCGACCCAAATACATCATTTTGTCCACCTTTAATGTGATGGGTGGATATTATATCCCCTTCGTAGAAAATATAATGTCATTAGATCACTCTTCCTATTTTCCCATAAATCAAAACCATTGATTTTGAACACCTCCAAATCCACAACTGAACCCATTGATGGTTGTCTTATTATCATCACCCATCACATATGTCACACTCGTTATTGTTTTATATTTATCTCTCCATTCCACCAAAGACCACCATACTATTACTACTCATGTCAAACACCATGCCATCATCTCATCCTATCATACCGCTTCCTTTAAACCATCGATCAATGTGAAGGATGGTGTGGTTCCATTCATCATAATAAAGAGAGTGATGGGAGGGATGAAGAGAGATATATTGATAGAGATGTGGATATAGACAGATATTAGTGAGGGGGAGATGGATCATATATTTTATGGTGGCTTGATCATCCTTCATGAGCCTCCATTAGTAAGAGCTTGTATCACCAAGCTATAACAAGGTTTATATCATTATTGGGAAATTGAGATGGAAGCCATAGAATTTCTAACAACATGATCTTCTTCTATGATAAATTTATATGAAAAAATGATTAAAATAGATGTATAAAGCTAATAATTTCTAAATAATAGTTCAATGAATAATGATATAATAAAAAAATCATAGAAAGTAAAATAAAATAAGAAAAAAAGAGTGGATAAATGAATTTAATTGAATACTTACCATGGTAGAGACTCATTATCACTCAATGATTTTCCTAAAATTCATGAATTATATCAAATCTTACTTGATGAACATCAAATACTTTCTCATCTTATTTTTATTTCTATGGTGGATAAACCCATAAATAGTGGGACTAGGGACGTATTAAAAGAAAAAGGTTAGCTAGATATTTTAATGACTCAAAGTAGTCCCAATCAGAGGTATGAAATGTAATTTCAAATTATACCCTCAAGCTAAAATCTAATGTGCAATAAAAAACAAAATGATATATTTCACATCAAGTGATCAATTTAGAAATTATCAGTGTTTCTCTATTGCTTAAATTTCATGGTTAATATTATAACAAATTATATTTAAAACAATATTATTGTGTTTCCTGTGACTAAATTTAAAATAATATAACAACATGATAAATTTACCAAAATATTAACAAAAATATTTAATGGATCAAAGATAATACTTATTTTATATATAATTTTTAACAATTCATGACATATAATTCAATAAATAATGGTTTAATTGAAATAAGAAAATGATCGATGTTGTTATGAAAGAGAGATATGAATGTTGTATCAAGGTATCAATAAAAGAATCACTATGGAAGAAGAAGTCCATGTAGTGATCTAAAAAGTGAAATCAGTAGAAAATAGATATTTCATGTGATATTTATTTATAATGACACAAAGGATGAGTGAACCCCACCCCTGATATTACTAGAAATTATGTTTTTATCCAACCTCAACTAACCTATATAATAAGGTACAACAATGATGATGTAATTTTTTTTTGAAAATATATAAAAATATAATAAGAAACACATCTTCATAGAAAACTATAGAGGAAAAAAATAACATATATATTGAATAATTGATTTGAATATAGAATAATGAAAGGATTATTATAAAGTCACTCCAAATAGAAAATAAATAATGATACATATAGGGATAGAGAAAGGGAATAAAAACCATAACTTCCTTAATTATTTTCGAGAAATTAAGGACAAACCCCCTTGAAAACCATAATAACATTCTATAGAATTATAAGAGTGATATTATTAGAGGATAACCATTCTTGGGGAATTTAGAGTTTAGATAATGTGGTTTATAGGTTGGAATTAATATTAAATCATTTATAATAAACATGTAATTTTTGGTATTAATAATAGAAACATGATCTTAATATAATTTTTATATAAATATTCTAAAATATATTATTAAAATAAATTTTATATTTTTTTAAAAAATATTCTTAAAAAAATATTTCTTTACTTTTATAAACTCTATAAAACAAAATATAATCATATGGGTAATGTCTACAAGATTACGAATCAAGGTTTTTCTAATTTAATAAAATATGTTTAATGATTTTGAAATTTATATTTTGGTTTTGAGGTTGCGTTAAGTTTATAAAAATTATATATTAAAAAATCTTAAAATAATTTTGTTATTATAATGATAAAAAATATTTATGACATTTTTTTGCATCATAATAAATTTATATATTGTACCATAAATGCATGTAACGTTATAATATTCATATACCCCTAAAAATAACCAAAGATATTACTATTACCAAAATTTTCCATGGTATATCAAATTTGATAACCATTTTATTAAAATACACCCTTAAATAAATGAAATAATAATTTAATAAAAACTAAATAGAGCGGTTTCTATGTAATTGTCATCATTTTTAATGAATATAAAACACATCCAATGACAAAATTACTTTTTTAAAGACTACTTATACATTTTGATTAACAATTTAATGAAAATTACACAAATTAGTTATTATAAATTAAAAATACATATTTCATGGATTATTCTATATATCCTTTATATTATCATTATTATAGGTATGATATTCATTTTATAACTAGAGTTAGGAGAATTGATTATTGTTTTTATGAAATTTATCTATATTTAATTTCCTCTCTCCTTCAAATATATCTTCTTTAATATTTAACTTCATTTTATTATTTAATATCATAATAAAATAAATCTTATTGTTATGTGTTTATTTACATATTGTTATAAATGTATTTATTTTTTTCTGAAATAAATCTATTTAATCATGAAACTTATAAAAAATAAAAAATGTATCAAAAATCTAATATTATTAAATTTATGCTCTTTTAATGAAATTTAACCAATATGTTTTAAACTTTTACATAATAAATAAAAAATACAGGCTAATATTTATTTTTACATTTAGTCCTAAGTTACTTTATACAATATTTAGTTACATAAATGAACATTAACAAATTGAGTCATTATGTTCTGTAAAACATGGTCCCACTAGTCAAGAATTTTTACATGATTTTCCTTATAAGATAGATCAATATCTAGTAAAACACCTTCAATATTATGTATATGTGAAGGATCTAACATATACATCATTTCTAGAGGAACATTGAAACATTTGGATTATGAAAAAGGATGGGCTATAGTGCTAGTTGATAATCTATAATCTATAATCGCCCTAATACCTAAAAAAATAGCATATCTTTCAATTAACATTCATTTTTTTGGAATGTCATTAAACCCTTCCTAATGAACATCCTCATGAATACCTAAACATTGATTTTAAACATGAAATATTTCTCATATTTTCTCTATAGGTTTTTTTATATTACAAGATTCACTTTTATATATAGTTTATTTTTTACACCATTATAGTTTTCTTTGGAAAAAAACATGGAACCAAATATTGTTATCACTAACATAAAACCAAAATTTAAGTGTTATAATTTTATTTATATATAGAGATTATATAGTTCCCTATGAATTATTTTATGATAACAATTATAATCAAATGATAATTCCACCATAGCTATATTTCCATCAAATTTTCCATAAAATTTGTTCAATTATTCCCTTATACTTTCCACCAAATTATAGACATACCATTTAAATTTTCTATTAATATAAGGGTGAAATATAGTGTTATGAAGTACATCAGAAACCCATTTCATTTAGTGAACTCTTTTATCTCATGTGATCTGTCAATGAATTGAGGAGATATATATAACTTGGTACCACCCATCACTTCCTTTCCAATGCATTAAACATATATTTAATTTTGAGTTGAATTCATAAAAAATATACTTATAAAAAAATATCTGTATTTTTTAATGAATATAAATTTATCAATATTTTCTTTATCCAATTAAAAGAAATTCATAGTAAAATAAATTTTGCAGAAATGTTATATTGTTTTGGTAATAATCATATCTATGATAATAATAATATGTCTATTCAAATTTAATTTAATTTAAAATGATCATAATAAATAGAAAATTTCAGTAGAATGTTAATGAACAAAAAATTAATAATATATAATAGGTGACATGTCTTCATTAGAAATATATGGTTTTTAATAAAATCATGATGTTTAGAAAAATAAAAAAATGGAAGTGAACTATTAAAACAAGATTTTATTAAGGATAACTCTTTATAAAAACATTGAAAATGTGTATATTAAGATAAATATCATAAGACTTTTATAGTGGTGGGGAAGTCTGTTTACACCATATACATTAATATCATTCCTTTTGACTATTTGTGAATTAATACTACAATTGACCTTTCAAAAACAGTATAAATATTCCATTAAAATATTGTAAAATTTCAAAGAAATATTAAATTGTTCTTAATAAATAATTTGAATAACTAAAAGGAATCTTTTATAATATTTCTATAAAATTTAGATATGGAAGACAAATTTACCCGATCAATAAGAGAAATAAGAATTTATCTTCTTTAAAAAATTCCTCGTGAAAGAGTAATCATGGGATAAAACTATAATCCTCATGAATAAATTTTTATTCATGTTAATTAAATTAATAGTATAATATACACACCTCAAAGAAATTAATAGGTGTATTATACCAAATGTTTTAAAATGGAGTGGAAATTGAGATAAAATCCCTTACCTCATTATTACCTTAAGTTCAAAATGAATTAACAACATGTATAATGGTTTTATATTAGTTATTAATTTATACCATAACCATAATCTTATTTATAATATCATATATGATCATCTTATAACATATTATCACCCAATCACTAATAATATTTCATTATTACCATTGCTTCACATGTTAATTACTTTGTTTTCACATGCATGTTTTTTCATTGAGGTTCCACTTTTTATTTATAGTATCATGTAACATAACTTCTGAAATTAATTTTATGTTAGAAATATCATGTGTATTAATTATATAAATTTCTAAAATCATGATAGATATATGTATATGGAAAATTAATCACATCATTTTGTGGAGACAATATGTCATACATATGAACAACCGAAATTATCATTTCCAAAATGGGTGAAAGGGTAACAAAGTGGATGATGTATTATTATTTTTTGAATAAATATAATTTGATAAGTATCATATATATTAATTAATTCTATAATTATGAATATCCATGTGAGTTGGTGATAAAAAACAAATTACCTTGGTTAACGAGGTGGTAGTTTTTCATACACATGAGCGATAGATCTTTTTATACATTGATTGAAATAGAGAAGAATAAATATTATGGAATAAAAATAATATTATATAATAGATAATAGATAATGGTATAATTATATTGAAATTATTTAGAAAAAATTAATGGTGGTAAAATAAGAATTAAAAAAGAAAGAGCTTGGTGAAGATAATTACCTTTTCTTAGAAAAGCCTCATTTGGCTATCTTATTAAGAAACATAGGGTTGGTATTTTGGGAAGATCATAAAATATATAACGTGGATATTTTTTTGTGATAGATTTTGGTAGGGTTTTGTGAAGATAAATGTCTCAAGATAAGTGAATAAATTAGGGGACAATATTTCCTTTTATAATTGAGGTGAGTGGAATAATTGTTATTTTTAAATGTTTCAAAACACTTTCATGTCACTTTTGTAACACCCCACTATTTCATAGTACATTATTTTTTCAAAGTAATTGAACAACTTTCACTACACCCAACATTGAGTTCAAGCGCACCACGACTTACCAAACTAGCCGTTCAAAAGCGGTTATGAATAGTATTAACTAAATTTTGATCTTTATATAACCCTTATAATTTTAGAATCCAGGTTATGAGTTTATTATACATAATGTTAGAACAAATTCATTTCTTTCAGATGAAAGAAGTATTTTTCAAAAAATGCAATTTTACCACCTTTTAAAGGAGAACCTTTTTTAAATCCAATATTTGAAACTTTTATATATTCAATTTGACAAAATAAACTTGTTCTTTAGAATTTAGATATAATAATTTAGTTTCAATAAATTTCTGGTGTTTTTCTGATAGCTTTCATATTTGGGTGAATAGTGAAAAATACTAAATTCTAACTGAAAATAACTTTTTTAATCAACATAATTTATAGCGTTGAATTATAAATTTAATGGTTTTGAAGTATAATTAGATAATATTTTTACCATTTAATCCAATTATGTTCATTGTAAGTATTTTCACTTTGAAATTGGACATAAACAAGTGTCAATCTTCTGATAGTTATTATTTCTTAAAAATACGCCTTTTTGTTTTGACAAGGGAATTAATTTTAAATTAATTAATGAAACTTCTATGTTTTGAAATTTGTAAAATAGAATTCATTTTTGAATTTTTAATATCAAAATTAGCCTATGGTGAATTTTTGGTATTTTTCTGAAAACTTTCAATTTTTGATGAATAGTGAAAAACAATGAGTTATTGTTTAAAATCGACTTTTTTATTTATATAATTTTTTATTTTATTTAAATGTATTTTAGGTAAAAATTGATACATATTACCTATATAAATTCAATGTAATTCATAGGAGCCAGTTTATAATAATTTTAGATATATAAAAATTTTATCGAACTTTATACCGTCTTTTACCAACCTCCTAGGAGCATTTGCAAATTTACATAAAACCTAATTTACCACTTCTATGAGATGAATTTAAAAAATAAGAAATAAATGGTTGATTTTAGTAACTAAAATGTGGTTCAATAAGATGAAAATAATTTTTCGCAAATAGTAACTTTTTACTTTTATTTACCACGGTTAAAAGTAAATAGGGTAATTAAGGGTAAAAATGATGTTATTATTACCCTAACACATTTCCTAATTATATTGGATAGGTATAATTCAACAAAAAACAACCTTAGGAATAAAACATGATCCTTTAGGTCCACTTGGATTAGATTAGGATATTTATTATTATTTAATTCAAAGAATTGTTAAAAGTGTTAAATTCAATGTTTAATAACGAAACCATTTTTAATATAGGGTTACACATAAGATAAATTGAACTATAAATATTAATTATAATGATAAAAATATTTCCTATATAATTGTATTTTATTTATATTTTCTAGACATTAAATAATTAAATTTATTTATGACACAATGATGATGCAATAATTACATAATTAATGATATATTAAAATAAATGATATTATAAATATCCAAATAAATGTAATTTGAGACTTTTTATGAATTAAACTAATTTTATAGGTTACTATGACATGTTAGGGTTGGTTAGATTAATATTTTTTGAAGTAACAATATTTTTATGAGTTTAGTAAAAACAAATACCCGATAGTTTTAAAATTGACATAAAAGAGTTTTTAAAAGAAATATTACATTATTAATTAATATTATATTCCTAAAAATCTATGGTTCAGAAAAAAAGACTTATATAATGATAGGTGTGTCATTAATGAACCACTTGGGGTTCTCTTGGAAGTATATAGTAATTTTATTAACCATATAATATAAAAATACAATGAGACATGGTAAATGTCAAACTATTTAACTAAGAGTTAAATCTAAAGGATAAGGTTAATATAGTGAACCAAATCTGTATAAAACCTATTGGTTGAGTTTTTTAGACTCATACCAACATTATAATTTAAATAATTCATTTTGGATTCATTAGAAACCGAAAATAATTTTATTATAAAATAATATTTCTAGCTTTTCCTAAGGTGCCCCTCCCCCCTCTTATAAAAAGAAACTCCCCTTCTCTCTAATTCACATATTCAAAGCCATTTGTCTCAGCCAAAACCTACCCAAATACCCTATAAACTTTCATCCCTTCATCCTATAATCCTTCCTTTAGTCACAAATCCAACATTAGAAGCCCTTTTCATAAAATCATAAGGAAGAACCCGAAGAAGAGGTAAATATTTCATCACCTCTTTCAAGTTCCTTTCTTCTTCCAATTCTTCTTTCCTTGTTGTTTCCATTATAAAATAACAACTCCAGTATCTTCTATATACTTTTATTTTATTATAAATATGGTACAACCATATTCATTATTCTATCTATCCTTTGAATGACAAGTCACCATACGTGCGTACGTACGACTTACCGTCTCCACGTCGTGGTGTAATTGTTATTCAAGACATTATTATTTGGATGGGTATAATAATGATGTTTAATTGATGTAAATAATAAATATAACATAATAATGATTCTGTATATATGATATACCATCCAATTATATATTATTTTAATATCAAAAGAATGATATTGTCACTTGTGCATACGTACGGATTACCATCTCCACGAACGTGATGAGATTCATTCCCCATCGTATCCATTCAAGAAAAATTGTCATTAGATGATTAAAATAATGTTTAAAGAATTAATAAAATTCTTAATATGAATAAGATACATCCTATCCATAACAAACATTACTTACGTAACAAATCATATGAAGGAAAATGAATCAGTTAACACCCGAAACGACGATAATACTAAGATATTGTTAACAAAGAAATGTTAGAAGATCATATATGGTATAATATTAATGTATATGATTCTTGTATAATTTAATATCAATTATTTCACCATTATACAGGAATTTAACCTACCCTCGACCAAGGAAAAGTACAAGGTAGGGGTTAATTTCACAATCTCTTTATTATCCATGGTTGTTTTTACGTAAGTATCTACTGGGACCTCTTTATCATCCACATCCATGTTTCTTAAAAATGTATTTCAAAACATTTTTAATATTTACTAAACAATGGGTTAAAGTCATTTATACCCTTATTTGACCTTATGTTTTCTGAAAGGAAACTTTCTGTTGTTTTCTAAACAAGGTACTTTATGAAATTTTCCACAAAATTAAGTTAAGAATGTTTTTTTAACTTATACGGCGGGTGCAGATATTTTCTGCCATAGTAACATCATCAAAGATTCCATTAAAAGTTTATAATAATATTTTCAAATATAAATGTTTCATTATATAATTACATAACCTTTAAATGATTTCAAAATTGAAAGGGATATTTCTCTAAAAAGGTTTCGATTTCATCTATGTCAACATCCTTTGATATATTTTAAGTTTATTTGAAGTTGATTTATTATGATAAAAAACTTCCATATTGTATTGAAGGTTTTGTGATATGTTTGACTGTGGATGTGTTATTTCATACCATTCATGGTTTATGGATAAAGTATTGACATTTTTATGCCATTTTTAATACGAATGTTTATGTTATGTTTAAACCTTTTTATATGGGGAATGCATTAGACTTAGTAAGTGACGGGTGGATCCCTCTATAGATCCTCGATGCATCTGTAGGCCTCATGAGACAAACTAGTGTCTTGGAACAAGGCCTTGAAAAAATCTTATATGTAGTCTTGGAACAGGGCCTTGACTATGTGGTTGTGAAAGTCTGGCATTATGCATTCCATCATTATGAAAGTGGCTATTGATATTGCATGTGATTATTTGACTAGTAGAATATCCATGTGACTAAGTAAATGGAATTATTTTTATTTATATTTTACATATTATAGTGAAGTTTATGTTGAAAAGGCTTTTGTTTTAGTTCTATACATTTCCTTAAATGTTTATTCGTATTTATGTAAGTTTCCGCTATATTTTTATCCTTACTGAGCATCTGAGCTCACCCCTTTTTATGTTTTATTTTTCCCAAGACGTGTAGAATTATATTATGACTGAACTGCAGGGATAGTCTATGGGATCTCAGTGTTGTCTATGGAAACAATATTTTTGTAATTTTCCATTTTATGATGTAATGTCATCCTTATGAATGTATCTAGTTCTTCCAAGGCTACTAAACTAATCGGTTTTTTGAGACTTGATCTTTTGTGACCATGCCAATGTTATGTAATATTGCACCGACTCTGGGTAACTGGGGTTAGGGCGTTACAGTTGCTATTAGAGGAAGTTTAGTACAAACCTTGGAAACTAGATTTATATAAACCTTGATTAGAGAACATAGGCCTAAGATATACTTTTAGGATTAGTATAAAAGAACCTTCTAGAATTTTGGTACTGTAGATATTTTGTGAGTTTTTCAAGAAAATACATCCCTGTATAGATATGTGTAGGTAGAGGCGGCTTTGGCACAGATGTACCTAGGGATAAAAATTGAAAACACCGCTTTAATCTAGACTCAAACGGGAACCGGTGCACGACAACGGGCCTTGCTGCACTCTTGTTTATGACACTTCGGGGGGATATGCTTAGGATAACTCTCATTTTCCTTACAAATAATTATGAAGGATTTGCGAGTATATAACTCTTCAAAGAAAACATCTTTAGGATTATGGATTATATCCATAAACTGTTCAATTTACAATTGGTATTTTACAAGTTTGGAATTATTCATTGTAATTGATAAACTGACCTTGTGTATTCCATTGTTTAGGAATAGTTCTTAGTAGAAGGAATGTGAACTCCAACAATAAGTATGATCCAAAGAGTAATAAGGATTATATATTTCACGGTATTAATCCAAAATTTAGAAGGGAAATAGTCTCCCATGTATTCACAACATATGAAGAAATAATATCATGTGTTAATAATATAAGTAAAGAATTCTCTGAGCCCTATGACTTTGAAGGGAAACAAGGGAAGAAAAGGATGGAAGAGATAAAGATGGATAAAGGGAAGAGGGAAAAGAAGTATTTTCCTATATGTGATAACTGTGGAAAGAATCACCTTGGTAAATTATTTAAGGGAATGGGAGTGTGTTATAAGTGTGGAGAAAAAGGACACTAAGTATGTGATTGTAAGGGTAAGAAAAAAGTTTCAAATGTACAATACTTCATCTGTAAGAAGTTGGGACACTACGCGAATCAATGTACAAATCATCAGAGTACATCCCAAATGATTCTATTTGATAATAATAAATTTATGATACTACTGAAGATGAAGAGGAATGATTAGATTTCTTATATTGTTATTAAAGTATTGTGTCATTTGAGTATTGTATTAATGATGTACATGTTATAAGAATTATAGAGTATATAAGGATTGTACTACATTACTTTTTCATTAAGGAGTTGAGATTGTGTGGAACTAAGAAAATTTACTTAATAATAGGTTTATTTTTTTGAAAATATATGGTTGAGAGAAATATAAACCATAATATGGTTCTGATATCGAGGTAGTGATTTTTGGAATAATACATGATTGATTTGGATAAATTATATTAGATATTCTTGACTACCATGAAACTGATTAATGATTTTTATATTCCATCATTGTTGGAGTTTACAACATTTTTGTATAGAAGGAGTATATCCAGTATTCAATAAGTAATAAGGGAGAATGAATGTAATCAATAAGGTTTTATGGTAATTCTGAATGTTGTATTTTTTTAATAGAATACATGATGAAGGTATTCAGATGTTATTACGTGGGAAAAAAGATCTTCATCGTGTTTACCTTCCTTATAAATTTTGGAATGTGAGTTTGGACATAAGTATTTTGGATAATTCTAGTTTGAGATTATTTTTGGATTTCCATAAAAAGGACAACCCGGATGTCAGGCGACAACCCATCAGGTCCGGAAAGGCCGCAAGACATAAACCCGGAACTGAAAGGCGATAAGGGTGTATCCCTTACCAATGGACCACATAATGTCCTGGATTGAATAATGTAGTTTTTTTAAAAGGTATTGTAGATGAATTATAAATTCAGTTATTTGGAACCCTATTCGAATAGGGTAAATGAAATATTTTTTTAAGTTCTATTATCTTTTAGATCGAAAGATGAGTTTGTGGTAGAAATTAGTTAAAGGATGGAACTGAACTTGTCAAGTATATATTTTTTTCTTCTCTTATTCTATGAATAAATTAATTCTTAATCTTTATTTAAGGGATATTAAAACTAAAAATGTGTTATCCTAATACCTTATGTATTTTTGAACTGATGATTTTTGAAATCATCATAGATTGATGGATTTGAGGCCCTCAATTCTACAATTGTTTGTGACTGATGACCTCAATCACTCCTTATAAATATTTACATTTTTCCTCTAATTATGTGTCTATAATTTCCACCAATGTTCTCTTAATCGAGATCATAATTTGGTGGGGACTTTTTCATTCCGCTTTTCCTCTTATTAAGGATAAATTTTATTAACCCAATTTCCGATGTGGGTTTTCCCACAAAGGTATTTTATATTTTCAACATTTTATTTTCGAAGAAAAATTTCAAATTGGTAGGATGCAATTTATTGAAGGAGGAAATAATTTAACACCCCAAGATTTCATAGTACATTATTTCTTCAAAGTAATTCAATAACTTTCACTACACACAACACTGAGTTCTAGCGCACCACGAATTACCAAACTAGCCGTTCAAAAGAAGTTATAAATAGTATTAACTGAATTTTGAACTTTATATAATCTTTATAATTTTAGAATTCATATTATGAGTTTTTTAGACATAATGTAAGAAAAAATTCATTTTTTTCAGATGAAAGATATATTTTTCAAAAAATGCAATTTTACCACCTTTTAATGGAGAACCTTTTTTAAAGCCAATATTTGAAAATTTTCTATATTAAATTTGCAAAAATAAACTTCTTCTCTAGAATTGTGACATAATAATTTAGTTTTAATAATTTTTTTTGTGTTTTTCTGATAACTTTCATATTTGGGTGAATAGTGAAAAATACTATATTTTAACAGAAAACTACTTTTGTAATCAAAAATAATTTATAGTGTTGGAAATTGGTAAAATAGAATTCATTTTTTAATTTGGAATTTCAAAATTATCTTAGGGTAAATTTTTGGTATTTTTCTAAAAACATTCAATTTTTGATGAATAGTGAAAAACACAGAGTTATTGTTTAAGACAAGATTTTTATTTAAATAATTATTTATTTTATTTAAATTTATTTTAGGTCATAATATATACATAATACATATATAAATTCAATTTAATTCATTGGATTCAGTTTATAATAATTTTAGATATATAAAAATTTTATCAAACTTTTTACCGTCTTTAACCACCTCCTAGGAGCATTTGCAAATTTACCTAAAACTTAATTTTACCACTTCTGTGAGATGAATTTAAAAAATACAAAAGTCATGGTTGACATAATTAAGTAAAATGTGTTTCAATAAGTTGAAAATAATTTTTGATGAATAGTAACTTTTTACATTTATTTACCACAGTTAAAAGTAAATAGGGTAATTAAGGGTAAAATTGATATTATTATTACCCTAACACATATTTTAATTCTATTGTATTGGAATAATTAGACCAAAAACAACCTTAGGAATAACATATTATCCTTTAGGTCCATTTGGATTAGATTAGGACAAATATTATTATTTAATTCAATGAAGAGTTAAAAGTTTTAAATTCAATGTTTAAAAACTAAACCATTTTTAATATAGGGTTTCACATAAGATAAATTCTAAAATAAATATTAATTATAAAGCTAAAATATTTTCCTACATAATGGTATTTTATTTATATTTTTTAGAAATTAAATAAATTAATTTATTTATGACACAATGATGCTGCATTAATTACCAAATTAATGAAATATTAAAATAATTGATATCATAAATATCCAAATAAATGTAATTTGAGAATTTTTATGAATTAAACGAATTTTATAGGTTAATATTACATGTTAAGTTTGTTTAGATGAATTTTGTTCGAAGTAATAATGTTGTTATGAATATAGAAAAAAAAACCAAATAGTGTCAAAATTGACATAAAAGAGTTTTTAAAACAAATATTATATTATTAATTGATATTCTATTCCTAAAAATCTAAGGTTCGGACACAAGACTTATATAATGATAGGTGTGTCATTAATGAACCACTTGGGGTTATCTTGAAAGTATATAGTATGTTTATTAACCATATAATATAGAAATACAAAGAGACATGGTAAATGTCAAACTATTTAACTAAGAGTTAAATCTAAAAGATAAGATTAATATAGTGATCCAAACCTATATAAAACCTATTGGTTGAGTGGTTTTAGAACCATTCCTTCTTTAGACTTTAAATAATTCATTTTGGAGCCATTAGAAACCGAAAATGATTTTATTATAAAATAATATATCTAGCTTTTCCTAAGGTGTCCCTCACCCATCTTATAAAAGGGTACTCTCCCTTCTCTCTAATTCACATCTTCAAATCCATTTTTCTCAGCCAAAACCTGCCCAAATACCCTCTCATATTTCCTCAATTCATCTTATAGTCCTTCATTTAGTCAGAAAGCCGACATACAGATCCATTTTGATCAAATCAAAAGGAAGAACCCGAAGAAGAGGTAAATATTTCATCACATCTTTCAAGTTCCTTTCTACTTCCACTTCTTATTTAGGTGTTGTTTCCATTATAAAATAATAAATCCTATATCTTCTATATAATATGATTTTATTATAAATATGTTATGACCATATTCATTATTCTATCCATCCATTTAATGACATGTCACTATACGTACGTACGTACGGTTTACCGTCTCCACATCGTGGTGTAATTGTTATTCAATACCTTATTATTTGGATGGGTATAATAATTATGTGTAATTGATATAAATAATAAATATAACATGATAATGATTCTGTATATATGATATAAAATCCAATTATATATCATTTTAATATCAAAAGAATGATATTGTCGCTCGTGCGTACATACGGATTACCGTCTCTACGAATGCGATGAGATTCATTCCCCATGGTATCTATTGAAGAATATTTTTCATTAGATGATTAAAAATAATGTTTAAAGACTTAATATCATTCTTAATATGAATAAGATACATCTTATTTATAACAAACATTACTTACGTAACAAATCATACAAAGGAAAATGAATCAGTTAACACCCGAAACGACTATAATACTAAGATATTATTAACAAATAAATTTTAAAAGATCATATATGGTATCATATTAATGTATATGAGTATTGTATAATTTAATAAAAATTATTTCACCATTATACAGGAGTTTATCCTACCCTCGGCCAAGGAAAAGTACGAGGTAATGGTTAATTTCAAAATCTCTTTATTATCCGAGGTTGTTTTTATATAAGTATCTACTGGGACCTCTTTATCATCCTCATCCATGTTTCTAAAAAATATATTTCAAAACATTTTTACTATTTACTAGACAATAGGTTAACTTCATTTATTAAATTATTTAACCTTATATTTATTTAAAGGAGACTTTTCGTCGTTTTCCAAACAAGGTACTTTATGACATTTTCTACAAAATTAAGGTAACAATGTTTTTTAACTTATACAGCGGGTGCAGCTATTTTCCGTTGTTATAACATCTTCGAAGCTTCCCCTACAATATTAGAAGAATATTTTCAAATATAAATGTTTTATTTTATAATTACATGACCTTTAAATGATTTCAAAATAGAAAGAGATATTTCTCTAAAAAGTTTTTGATTTCATTTATGTCAACATCCTTTGATGGGTTTTAAGTTTATTTGAAGTTGATTTATTATGATACAAAACTTCCATATTGTACTGAAGGTTTTGTGATATGTTTGACTATGGATGTGTTATTTCATACCATTCATGGTTTATAGATAAATTATTGGCATTTTGTATGCCAGTTTTAATACGGATGTTTATGTTATGTTTAGACCTTTTCATATAGGGAATGCATTGGACTTAGTAAGTGATAGGTGGAGCTTGCTATAGATCTTCGATGCATCTGTAAGTCTCATGAGAAAAACTAGTGTCTTGGAACAAGGCATTGATAAAATATTATTTGTAGTCTTGGCACAATTCCTTGACAATGTGGTTATAAAATTCTGTCATTATGCATTCCATCATTATGAAAGTGGCTATTGATATTGCATGTGATTATTCGACTAGTAGAATATCCATATGACTAAGTAAATGTCATTATTTTGATTTATATTTTAGATATTATGATGAAGTATATGTTGAAAAGGATTTTGGTTCAGTTCTATACATTCCCTTAAATGTTTATTCTTATTTATAAAAGTTTTCGCTATATTGTTATCCTTACTTTGCATCTAAGCTCACCCCTTTTTATGTTTTATTTTTCCCAGGATGCGAAGAAGTATATTATGATTGACCTGAAGAGATAGTCTATGGGATCTCAGTGTTATCTATGGAAAATTTTTTGATTTTGTTTTCCAATTTATGATGTAATGTAAACCTTATGAATGTATCTAGTACTTCCAAGGCTACTAAACTAATCGGTATTTCGAGACTTGATCTTTTGTGATTATACCAATGTTATGTAATAATGCACTGACTCTGGGTAACTAGGGTCGAGGTGTTACAAATTTCTTGGGAAAATGGATCCAAAATGGATATTATTCGATGTTTATATAGTTACTATCTAAATCAAACCAATAAATGAGGTTTCAAAAACTGTTTTAGTCATTTTAACACTTATATTTTTTGATTAACTACCCATGTAAACCCATTTTGACCATAAATGCATTAATTAATTTTTTTTTTGTTTATATATTAATTATGAAAAAAAATTAACATAAACATATTACCTAATATTAGTCAGAATAATTTCAAAAATTATATCCATTTCATCAAATTCAATTCACAGAAGTGGTAGAATATAATTTAAAAACAAACCAACCAAAACAAGTCATAATTATTTTTCTCATGAAATTTATTTTTTAAGAATTAGATGATATTAAATTAACTATATGACTAGTAATAAAATATATTTTGATTAAAATTAATATAGGAATATATATATTCTTTAAATTTAATTTAATCCATTCATCATTAATGAATATTTTAATCAATTAAAAAGGAAAAACTTTATGCTTTTAAAAAATATATTTTCTGGAAAATATTAATTTTACCTCCAAATAAAAATATCATTATTTTTATAAAAATGATTGTTAATACACGGTTTATTATAAATATTAAAAAATATTATTACAATTCAAATAAGTAATATTTAAATTCTACATTTTAAAATTTTCACAAATTCTTATTTCAAAGGGATAATTTTAAAAACTCAATTTAAGAATATTTTAACAATGTAAGTTCAAAATCGACACCTATCCTATGAAATGATATTTTTTGTTCCATGAAAAATTAAAAATTTCATTTTAATATAGTTTTATTACAGTAGAAATTTCATTTACTATAATTTATGATCAGGTGTCACATTCTTCCCTCCCACAAAAATTCCTTTCTCAAAATTTTTAAGTGATCAAGAGGTAATAATTTTTTTATTTTAATGAAATTTTTATATTTGGCAACATGATAAAAAATAATCGAGATTAAAGTATTCATTCTTGGAGTATTATGTAATATAGTGACAAATTCTATTGTAATGTCACCCCATTTTCACATAGGAAAATATATATGTTACATAACTCCTCTAGTAAGTTGTCTCTTAACATTCACCTATTAAGAAACTATGTATCTTTCTACATAATTATAAATTTCTCACTTAACATTATCACATGACAAATGTTCTCTAAAATCCCTATAAATCATGGTGCTACTAGGGTGTGTAGAGAAATTTTATCTATGAGAATCATTTAATAATTCTCTTTTAATATAAAGTATATATGGAAAACATAAAATCTTTCCAAATTTTTTAATTCCATATTCATATATGAATTATTCATATTCACCATCATTCAAATATTTAATTTTTATTTAAAAATTATCTTAGTTAGGATAAGAACTTTTTTATATTTTCTAATAAAGATTTTTTTGAAATCATTTGAAAAAGGGGTGATCATTCCCCTTTCTTGAAGATTCCCATATCAATATTTACTAAATCCATAAAAAAGGATCCATATAAATCTTCATTTTGGTTAGTACTCCATGATATTTTATGATCAATGCATAGGCTACCTTATTTTCCTTCTATTAGTGGTAGTATATTGAGAAATCATAATCCTTGAGTAGATCAATCCTTCAAATTTTCTTTAGGTTGATCTCTTTCAATGAAATGATATATTTTAGTCTCTTATATTTGGTATATATATTATTTTTTTCACCATAGTGATTATGTCTCCATGTAATCAAAGAAAATATTACAGCTTCTAATTCATGATTATGTGTTTGATTTTTCTATTAATGAGTCATTAACATCCTTCATATATATGAAATAAATTTATCAGTCTAACCAAGAACCCTCTTTAATATGCCACCATATATCACAAACCCATAATTTCTTGAGGGTAATTTCTAAATTAGACCATTAACCAAGATTATCTTAAATTCATAAAAAAATTCTTTACATTACCTTTTCCATCAAAACTTAACACATTTTCATGTAATCATAGTTAACAATATTTTCAATCATGATTTTTGAACCAATTAGAAATATTAACCTTCAAAACTAATGAAACTATGTTCAATGGTTCTGTTTGTTTGTATTGTACATTCATTTACAACGTTTTTATTTACATGATTAACTAAGATTCTATCATTGGAAGAAATATGGCCAAGAGAAGAAATTTTATGAAGCCAGAATTTACACTTGAATTTTTTTCCATATAAATCTTTAGTTATATGATTCTAAAAAATTATCATCAAGTGGTTCTAATGGTCCTTAGAACTTTTTAATACACCATGATATCAATAATAAATACCACAAAAAATTCATCCATATATCCCATGAATAATCTTTTCATTAGATCCATAAAAAGAGAGGGTGAATTAGTAAATACAAATTGCATTACTATAAAATTATAATGTTTAAACATAGTTCAAATTATATATTATTAATATCTTACCTTTTTAATCATAATTGATGATATCTAAAACATAGGTAAATCTTTGAAAAATATTTAGTTTTATGATGTTGATTAAATATGTTATCAGTAAGAGGGAGATGATAATTTTTATTTAACTTAACAACATTTATTTCCCAATAATGGGTGAACAACCTCATGGATGCCTATAACTTAATAATTAAAATAAAATTATATCCCCAAGGGGAAATACTAGTTAATATAAATTTCTTATTTAAAAAAAATCATCCAATTGTCTCTTCCACTCCACTAATTCCACAATGTCAATTTTATGTGGATTCTTTTATATAGGTCTTGCATCAATGATTAAATCAATAAAAAACTCAAATTCACGCTCTAGTGGATATATAGGTAATTCCGTAGAATGTATCACAATGTATTATTGTTAAATAGGTAAATACTCTATTTAATTATTAAATTTTTGATCTATAGGTTCTATCCTCTATTCTACCCCAAGAATCACATTGAGAATATCTACTAGATATCGATCTAGACATGAATTAGATGATGAAGTCTCTATGAAAAAGAAAAGTATTTCCATATATCCATCATGAGTTATATTTTACACCCCACATAAAAAATATATTCGTTTTATTTTGATAGTCAATACATAAAAAGGGTTATATAAAATTATTCCACATATATAATAATAATAATTTCTGTAACTAGGTCATGTTCATGGGTAAAAATAAGAACCACTTGACATATCCATATTAGAGTGATAATTCCACATTTTGTTTTTACTGAAAAATACCATTATTAAAGTGCTTGGTAAATATATAATTTTCTTGGAAAACATGGAAGTTTAAAAATCGAATGTAGATCCAAAATCAAATAAAGTGATTTCTAAATTTGGTGTAATGATTAAGGTACCAAACATCACATCCTTGGGAACATAAACTTATCTATTATGATTGAAAAATGTTAGAAATATCCCCTTAGACACTCATGTGGTAAGTTCAATTGATTCATGAGACATTGGTTTGCATAATTCACAATTTATTTATAGTTTAATCACTGGATAGTAATGGTATCATTCTTTCCTTTACATTAATTTTATATATGGAACTTATCTCAATACCTATAACAAAACTGCATGCCAATAATTCATTTCCAGGTTGTTTTTTCCATAGTTTTCACATGGTATAAATTTATTCAATTTATTCTTATTAAATGAAACATTCGATTTATCATGGTTTTCATATGACCAATTTCTCTCTATATTTCCCATGAATATATGGGATCTTAAAAATTCATTCTCTATTTTTTATTTTATAAAACTATATCATTTTATAATGAAATTTTTTGAGAAACTAGTTCTCTATATAGACATGGATAAATAACTTTAATTAAATAGTAAATATTTAATTACATATTACATATATAATCCATAAAATACCAAGACAATTCTATAATGGTACACTTATACTTTATAACACATTCATCTTCATTTTTCTTTATTTTGAGGAAATTTCTATTCATTGCATTTCATTGTTCACAAGGGAAACATTTGTAAATGAATAATAACATAAAAGATCACTATTACATGTTTTATATTTATTATTCCTCCCTATTATTCAATATAAATAAACAAAATTTATTAGAATCTCCTTCAATATAATATAATACATGTATAGCGTTTTCCCTTTCATTTAATCCCAAGGATAAAAATATATTTTGAAGGTAATTAATCCATTTCTCAGTTACCAATTCATTTTTAGTTACACTAAATTATGGGGGTATTTTTTCACATTATTTGATCCAATATATTTGTATAATTTCTTGGAATATAATATTGCTTCCTATCTGCAATTTTATTATTTATAACTGAGGTCAAATACCTGAATATATTCATGATCTTCTCACCTCCAATACCAGTTGTATTGGATTTATTAGTTGGGAAAGATAAACATTTTCCATGAGAATCAATAGTATTTATTCTTCTAGGAACTATTTTTAAATAATTAAATATAATAAATTAGTTCATAATATTATGAATTTTAAATCAAAAAATACAAATCGTATTCTCGTGTAACAATTAAGATAAAATTAAAATGTAATCATTTTTAATTTCATAATGTTATTTTTTCTTCCTTTGGGGTAACATTTAAATCATAAAAATAACTTCAATTCATTAATAATGGTTTTTATATAAAATTAGAATTAAATAAAGAATATCCCATGAGAGTTTCAAACCAGGTGCATAGTAAGAGCCCACTAACCATGCTCAAGAATTATAGTCAATGTATACTCAACCAAATTTTTTCAAGGATATTACCCCAAGTTGAATTAGTTTAAAGAGAACATCCACTTGTAGTATCCAGAAAGGTTCTTTTCTCAATTAAAAATCACATAATATTATTTCCATATAAAAATTCTTGTGATATTATTTTATGATTATACATATACTTAAAGTTTATCATGCATTTTTGTTTTCTAATATATGTTTTCCTTAATCTAGTTCATAATATTTCTACTAAAAATCCTTTGATACCAATTGTAACAACCCCAAACATATTAATCTACAGGCAATGTTTTCTTGATTACATTGGAATAGATAAAGGAGATCTATTCATGAACAACCAGTTAGTTTATTATTATTCAAGAATTAGATACATACATGATACCCATTTTACATTTTGAATAGAATATAAAACATTACCAAATAACATTCTAGAAATCCTTTATACCCATTCAAACATTTCATCTTCATATCCGGGGGAAAAGAAACAAAATCAGAGTGAGTCAAATACTCAGTTTGGGTTATGTAAAATAGAAGCCACAATGAGTTAATAATTCATAATCAAGATAGAAAGGTAAATAACTGAAAACACATTACATTTAATCAGTACCATAAGAATGAAATTCATTAATGAATACTGACCTATATAATAATAACTAAATTATAAATGATATAAGTTCATGATATTAGATAGTATGATCTCATAAATCATGATTTCTATACCATTAAATACTTATCTCATAATAGTTTAATCAATGGGAATGTGTACACCAGAAACCCATTTAATTTGGCTAACACATTTGTGTCAGAAAACCTGTCGATGAATCAAGAGGATATATATTATTGATCCCTATCTCTCACTTAGTCTACAATTCATTACTTATATTATTAATTATAAAATAAATTCATAAATGATATTCATTATCAATAAATTTATTTATTGACTAATTTATAAGGATTCAAAAAGATTATTCCCACTTAATCAAATAGCTTTAATTGTGTAACACTTTATAAAAAAATATTATACAGTTTAGAAAAAAATCAAATCCATGATAAAAAGAATATACATATTTAAGATAAAAAAATTTCTAATTATCATAAGAAAGTTAATGTTGCAAGATAAATTTATCGACCAAAAAATTATTAAGAGATTATAGATGCCCCTTGTTTCATTGGAAATATAGGGGTTTTTAAGAAAATAAAGTTGTGTTGAAAAATAAATAATATGATATTGTAAAATTAAAATAATATTTAATTTAATATTTATATTTTTTAAAAAATTTAAAACTTTTATAAAAAGATAAATATTGAAAAATAATTACAGTGGTGGGGTTGTGTGTTAACATAGTATATGTTAAAAACATTATTTTTGACTTTTTATGAAGAAATTAAAAAACAAACCTTTAAAATAAAATTATAAATTACCTATTAAAAATAAGTATGTACTCAATGATAAAATAAAATTCCCTTAATAAATTAGTTTATTAAAATAAAAGCAATTTTGTTGATGAATTTTGAAAAATATGGTTATGGAAGAGAAATATACCTGATCAAAAGGGTAAAAAATCATATTTTTTTTAAAAAATGATCCTCTTAAATTATTAAACATTAAATTACAATTTAGTCATCATGAATAAATGGATATTAATTTTAAATACCTAATAGTGGAATTATATATACCACATAAATATTAATAGGTGCATAATACCAATTATGTCTCAATAGAGTGGAAATTGAGACAAAATCCATTACCAAATGATTCCTTTTAGTTGAACATGATTTAACCTCCTGTATAATGTTTTGGAATATGTTATTAATTTATAATTTAACAATATTCATATTTATAATTTCATTTATGAAAATTTTATTTTTTTTGGGTTTGGACTAGTGGTAAGAACTCCATAACACTATATCGAGGATGGGGGTTCAAAAAACATGGAGCATAGGCATAATAGAAATACTAGTGGTATGGTAGAACTACAATAATAGTGGTGGAACTATAGAAAAGGTAACACTATTGTGGTGGTGAGAACTGTAACATGAAATATAGAGGCAACATCACTGTACCGAGTGCTGTAACAGGTCGGGTACTATAGAAGAACTATTCACTAATGGGACTTTGGGTTAAAATTATGGGACTAAATGATATTTAATTGAATTTAAAACCTACTGGTCCTATGATCCATGTAACAGGATTCATTCCCATTGGTTCCACATTCCATGTATTGAATAAACAAAGATTACTGGGTGGGATATCTTCTTTGGTGGGGGGCTATGGGCAGCCTTTCTGACATGTGTGTGTGGATTGTGTGTATTTAAATATAATTATACACCCAAGTACCTAATATATATATATATGATAATTTTATAGCATATTTGGATGTTTTTTCTAATAATATATCATTATTATAATTGTTTCTTGTGTTAACTTCTTTATTTTCTCATGTATTATTCCAGGAAAGTTATAATAATTGTAGTCCCATAATATTCGTAATTATAATAATGTTATTAATATCATATTTTTTAATTGAGTAATTTTTTATAATCTTTATAGAAGATTTTACATAGAAAATTATTCACATTTTTTGTGGATATGGTAGGACTTACGTACGAATGAGTGACACATCCATTTCCGTAATGGGTTAAGGGTTTAAGATGTGGATGAAATATTAATTTTATAGAATAAATATTATGTCAAAACTATTATATATATTGATTATTTCAATCACTATGAATATCAATGTGAGTCATTTATTTAATAAAAATTACAACGGTTTTCGAGGCAGTAGTCAATAGTACACATGAGTGATGATTTTATTTCCCATTTTACAGAGAAGGAGAATTGGAAATATTATTCCATTAATATAATAACATTTCATTATATGGTATATGTGGGTGTTAATTTATTTTAATTATTAAGACATAATTTAAGGTGGTAAAATAAGAAGTAAGAATAGAAGGGCTTAGTGAAGACAATTTCCTTCTCTTAGAAAAACCTATTTTGGATATCTTATTAAGAACCATAGGGTTGGTATTTTGGGAAGAAAAAAACCACTATATCATGTAGTATTATTTTGGGAATATATTTTTTCAGGGGTTCTTTAAGATAAATGGTTCAACAATTGTGAATAATTTTGGGAAGGATATTCCCCTTTATAATTGATTTGAGTGGAATAATTATAATTTTCTAATCATTGAAATTAATTTCAAGAAATTTTATATAAACAATAACTTCTAAATGAATAATATTATAATTTTATAAGAATAATGTCTAAATAAATCCAACTAATTTGGTTTCATGATGTTTTTATTTCATATTAGCCCTTTTCTTTTTAGATTAACCCTCCATGTAAACCCATTTTGACTATAAAGATGTTATTTGATTTTTACTATTTTTGCTATTCATTTTGACAAAAAATAAAGTTAGAATTATTAAATAATATTTTTTATTGTGAATAAAAATATAGAATACATTTTATCAACCTCAATTTGTAGATTTTAGATAATTTAACTAAAAAATAAACCCACAAAGCGTATAAAAAACAAGTTTTCAAGAAATGAATTTTTCAAGAAGTAGATGACCCCATTAACTAAGCGACTAGTAATCATATTTTAATTGATTATATTAATATATTTAAACATTTAATCAATAAACTTATTTTAAATAATTCATAATTAACTGTTATTTTAATTAGAAAAAATGTAAATACATTATTCTTAGAAAATAATTTCCTTAAAAATATCCCCCTTTTACTTTAAATGATGTAGTCATTATTTATATAAAAACAACAATAAATACATGGTTAATTATAAATTTTATTGTCAAAAAATTGAGGAATTTTTAAAATCTACATTTTCAATTATTCATTAATGATTATTTCTAATGAAAAATTTTAAACACTCATTCTAGGATTAATTAGACTAATAAGTTCAAAATCAATATTAATCCTATAAAATTTGAATTTTTATTTCATGAAATATAAAAATATGAACTATATTATAATTTTATAAAAATATTATGTCTAATTACTTTAATTTATTATATGGTGTTACATTAAATAAGGATGAGGCTTTTCTTATGTAGATGAATTTCCTCTAAGGAAATCAGGCTTATATTGGAGAATGATTTCTCCTCAACAGAATATATTGGGTAAAACTATTGTGTTGATAGGTCTACAGTTTTTTATTGATTATATTAATGTACTTATTTAATTTTTTTGATTTTCATTATAAATTAGTGTATTCTCTCGAAAGGGGGAATGTTAATCAAGATAGCCCTGAATTTTCTGTAAGTTTACTTGAAGGTGTTGAACACTATACTAAAGGGGATGTATCTCAGTAAGTTATGTGGGTTGTTCTTATTGTTTAAATGTTTTTATATATCCTTGTGGATAATGGTGTGGTGGACACTTTTTTTGGGATTAGTTCTCCTCTTTTTGCAGGGGAAAGTTTCATGAGTTTTAGGGAATTAATTATCACATAACCATTCAATATGTCTTGAAAACATATTTAATATCTACGAAATGGGGTTAGGTTTCATATCTTGATGAACCTAATTAAGTTATTTAGGGAATATACAACTCATAAAAGGATTATTTAGATAATATAATGTCCAATTATGATGAGGGTTTCTCAAAATATACACATAAAAACACTGAACCCAAGAACGATTATTCCCATATCAGGTCCACAATGAGCACATGAACAAATTTTAAAGAGAGGAATCCATAAATTTATCAACATATCTCTTGAAAAATTGTTTTTAATTGGAGTGAGTATTATGACTCTTTTAATCAATTAGATTATGAATTTTGATTTCCTTTTTCATTTTGTAATTTTCTCTTTTTTTGATGGAATGTTTGGTTGTGTTTTCTATTTTCCACTTTCATACATTGTAATTTTTCTATTTTCTAATAAATATGATATTTATCCTAGAATGTTTAAGATGAATAATTATTTGATCATAATGGTCTTCTTTAATTTTATAATCAATTATTATAACATCTATTAAGTCTTAAATTAACATGACTTTGTAATCATTAAAGACTCTATTAATATAATACATTAATACTATATTTGGATTTTTAATACTAGGTCGAATTAAAATAAATTCATATAATACATAACTCAATTGAAATATAGTCAATGAAATATCATCCTTTTTTATTTTAACTGATGATTTTTATATCTAGAACCAATACTAGAATAATAATAAGCACCAAAAAGTAATTAACATAAATCATTTATTCTTAGAAAATGTCACATATTCTTATTTATGGTGTAATTTATTCCGTTAATCTAATACATATAAAATATTTTTTTACTATCCCTATTCTTTTACAATAATATGATTCATAACAAGGTGATACACTAGGTTTAATAGACCATTTTCCCAAAAGGTCTTATATTTGTTTCTTTAATTAATCCATATTAACTAGTGTAATTTAATAAACTAACATTGATATGAGTTAATATATATAGGAATGATTAATTAAGAACTATATTATTCAAATTGGGGGAGGCGTATGAAACTCTACCAAGAAGACACTAATAGGATCTTGTATAATGGGTATATAAACCATAATTATTCTTTATTCCACATATTATTCTTAAGTGAGAAACCATACCCATAATCAGATAATAATCATTATATATAACATGAAGAGTTTAATAATTTAGTTTCATTCATTTGGTTATATTCAAATAAAAACTAAGGTTGATTAAGGAGGTTAAATATAAGCACATTATAATGAAAATTAATTTTTGTATTTATAATATTCAAGATAATTAAATAATAAAATATAACTATATTTTATCAAGAATGAACAAATATAGTTAGATCTATTCATTTTCTAGAAATAAATATAGTTATTATTTAAATATATTTGTGAAAAAAATAAATGTATTAGAGTTTTATATAATAAATTTACCTCAATCCATTGATATATGAAACATTTACAAATCCTTGATTTTCAAGATATATGTGTGGATTGACCTAGAATATCAAGATCTTTATGATTTTCTTAAATTTATTGATATAATTTATTTTAAATCTTTATTAGATTTACCAACTAAGATGTTGTGGTGGTATATTCATGGTTTGAATTTGATGGATTTTGGGATTGAGGATACTAATTTTAATCATTAATAAATATAATGGAACTATTTATAGAATAATCTACAAGATATTTTTAGTTTAATAAATGAATGTGGGTATTATAATTCATAATATTTCACTTGTGAAATTGTGTTCACATTACATATAGTTGAAAGTTACCACAATCTCATTTAATGATTTCCCAAATCGTTATTTTCATAATTTTTTCATACTAAAAATTCCACTCTCCCATTGTCTATGTTCCCACTAATAATTATATGTGGTACTCATTCATCCTATTACTTTACATGTTTTTGTTAAATAATTTTAAAATAACCTTTCTATTTTTATATAAATTTTCTTTATCTTATCTTATTTATAATAAGTTTACAAATTTTATCCCTTTTGGACATTGATTTATCTATAATATAATTATTTAATTAAAATCCAGTTGTTTTATAATTAGTTTAAAAAATCCTTAGGTAATCTATTGAAGCTATATTTATACTCAAAATACATATCATATTAGTTTGGATATAAAATAAAAAAAAAATTCTTCCTATTTATTCTCATTTTTATTAAGTGAAAACTTTATTTATAAATATTTATTTGAATGAATATTATTACATATATATAGTATCTTATTATTTATTATAATTAAAAATTAATTAAAAAATGAATAATATTTATTAATAGGTAATATATTACCGTGGAATCATTTTAATTTTATGATAATCCTAGTTCTAGGTAAATCACTTCCAAACACTTAATAAACTATTCAACTACAAATATGTTATACATTTCACTGAAATATAGAGGATTTTGCCTCATAAAAAATTATGTTTTGTTGAACCTTGATGAAGCCTAAATGGTTTCTCCCTATTTTCATGTTTATTTTTCATAAAAAGAGTCATAATACCTAAATTAGAGATGAAATTATCAACACTAACTCTAGTATTATTAGTTTTTCTATTCAAATAATCCCTACATTTTCCACAATCATTATCATGATTTTTATTTATTTGACTATGTTCTATTATTTAAAAATAAAAAATAATAATTATAAGACACCACTAACTATAAAAAATTTATAATTTATATAAATTATTGAATATATTATCGTTTTATTTAACATAGTTAACTTTTCAAATATTCATTATAGGTTTTTTTCTATAATTTTATAAGTATTTAATTCAAACAATATGTTATTATAAATCTAGTTTTAGTTGTTCTTACTAAAATCCCTACAATTCTAACTATAATGACCTTGAATCCAGTCACCCAAAGCTAGTGGTCTCTTATTATGTTGATAATAAAAACTCAAAAATTTAAACAGTGTTTAAAAATTAATATCCATCGGTTTATAGACTATATACAAAACATTACATCATAAATCATGGTACACATAAAATTATTAATTCAAAAATAAAAACTTCAGGTTATCCATATTACTATAATCGGTATTTATCATGAGAACCCATGAAATTGTGGGGAAACCGTAGGAAAATTGGGTGATCCCACTTGATTAGTAGGAGATAACTTATAAAAGAAACTATATAAATGTTTACATGATCTTGATATAAACAATGAGAGAATAATAAACTTATATCAATAAAAACATAATATAAATAATTAAAAACTATGAACAACATATCAGTGGGTGACATAATGATAGAGATACACAATTATGAATATTAAAAAATGTAAAATCAATGACATGTTATAAGAGGACATATATAAATTGTAAGGAAGATATCATTGAGCTATGTTATTTTTTTCAATAAAACATTCTTTACACTGAGGGGATATATAATTGTATATTCCCACAGATATATAACCCAGTCTAATTTTCTCCATCAAGTAATATAAATTATTAAGAAATACATATCATGACGTTTAATAATGAAAAACATATCAACACACATCTTACTAATCAATAAATGTCATTATAAGTTTTCTCATATAATATAATAGGATATATGATAATGTCAAAGTGTTTAACTATTCAATAAGATAGATTTTATATATTGGTGACTAACCATATATAAAATAATAAAGTGTAAGTTATTCAACATCTATGGATATTGGGGAAAGTAAATTCTATTAATTTTTAAGTTTATATAGATATTAATTATTTCACAAAGAATTTTATTGGTTGAAATTATATTTTTATTATTTAATTACAATTTGGTATGGAAGAAAATAAATTTAGACAATATAAGGGATGAATAAATCCTTTCCTGGATAACCATAATTCTATAAATTAATGATATAAAAGTAATTGAAACAATAGTGTTTATTAGTAATTATGGAATTTTTATTATTAATACTGAAGGATGGTATAAAACTTTATCAAGGATTTATTAAAATATATCATCACATAAGAAGAAACAAATGAAAATACCCAAATGAGTCATCAATGGATATTGTTAATGATATTTGATATTTCCATATAAATACATAAAATGGTTTTGATGTCCAACTCACATGAAATTAACATTTTAATCAATTAATTAAAATACATTTTAATGAAAACATGAAAATTATGATGAACAAAGGTTTTAGAAATACACAGAAATAAAATAATTAACACATGGTAATAATAAATAAAATTATTTGAAATTAAATAGATATATTAATATATCTAGATATGATCTTGATCCTTTAAAGGATTATATTTTAGAAATTTAAATAAAAAATTAAAATAGTGAATGAGAAATGTAAATAAATACTTTCCTCACATAAATTTTCCTTGAACTAAGGAAAAATACCTTTTAAATCATAAGAACATTTTATAAAGTTACTGCAGATAGACTATTAGTAGAGAAACATTCAAATTGTATTTTTAAAAATGAAAATATGAAGTATGGTTGATATTTTTTATGGATCATAGAGATTAAATAAGTAAATATTAATTTAATATTTGGAAACTTAATATTAAAAAATTCTTATATAAAAATTAACAAATTTATTCATAGACAAATATTATAACTTATTTTGGTGAACCTTGAGTTTTGAACTATGAATTCAAGGGTCTTTTTTTTAAATTGATTATTCTTGATTAGTGGGAGTGTTGTCAGAGGGTTCAATTTAGGAATTGAGGTGTTTTTCATGGTTCAGGGATAAATTTTATTGCATGTAAGGGATCAAAACAAAATTATATGGGTAGTTACATAATGTGGTTTTTTCTGATAAGGAACTACTACATTTTGTACTTGTAACGAGACAATGGATGTGGTTTTATCATAAATATAATTTTTTAAGTTGTATGCATTAAGTTATATTGTAGATTATCTTGGTGTATCTTGACCAAAGGTGAAGTAATTATTTCGTGACCAACAAGGACATACCATAATCTTCCTCTAGGATAGTTATTTCCCAAATATTTGTTAAATATTTTAAAGAGAGAATATTGAAATATGAGTTTTTTGTTGTACCTAGACCCTGAAATAAATCACACAAATAAAGATATTTCCTATATGACTATGTAATCTCTCCGATACTAATTTGTTTGATGATTTATTTAATTTTTTTTTGATCATCCTTTTTTGGTAAATCCAATTCCATGGAAGTACAAGACATCAATTTCCTTCATTGTTTTTTCTACCCTATTAGATCATGAATTCAAATAATTTTTTTATGTTTAATTATTTTTAATAATTTAGATCATATTGAAAATTAAACAAGTAAATTTGGATTCAAAAAGATTTAAGTAAAAAATTCATTCCATATTTCGGAGTTTTTGTGTGGTTTTATGGGCTATCGTGCATGTGGGTGAGTACATTATATTGATGTTATTCTTATTTGGTTGTTAAAGTGTATGTGTTTGTTCATTTCACTATAAATATGAATTTTTAGGGGCGGTATGGGAGAATTTTATTGGGTATAATGGATAAATGTCAAGTAGTATGTATAAAAGTAGGATTGTCTTCCAAGTGTTTCTATATACAAAATGAGTTTGTTTTTTATAGTTCGGAACCTATGATCTCATTATAAATTATGTGTTTGATAACATGAGCATAAAATACATATAAAATACATCATTTTACATAAATATTCATTACATAACACAATAAATCACACCCAAGTTAATATAAGTTTATCTTATTTACATTTTTGATACATAAATAAATTATTTTAATAAATTTTAAAAATATGTACACAGTCACACCACACTATACCCACTTTTACAAATATCATACATTTTACACTAATTTAAATCTCTAATAATGAAAACATAATAAGGGGAGAGTTTAAATGCTCAATAATGGTGAACATATGAGAAAATAATAAAATATTATAAGTGACTATAAGATGAAAAGTTGGG
This sequence comes from Viscum album, assembly GCA_963277665.1. Taxonomy (NCBI): domain Eukaryota; kingdom Viridiplantae; phylum Streptophyta; class Magnoliopsida; order Santalales; family Viscaceae; genus Viscum; species Viscum album. The sequence goes on along the minus strand of OY728156.1, from coordinate 2,108,558,954 downwards.
TAAGAGAAAATAATCATGGTGTTAGGACAAAACAAAAGAAAATAATAACCAGAAAACAAATCCCAAAAAAAAGATTCATTTTATGGGGATTTTTAATAAAATAATAATTTATTTATATGTGTTTTGAAACATGACTTAATAATCACGAGTCATGATAACTTGATATAGATATGTTTTATAACATATGAGTGTTAAATAAACCTTATAATCGAGGTTTTAACATAGGTTAAGGTTAACCACCAATACATTCATATAATAAATAGACTAGGATATCAACCTGCACATACCATTGTGGACTTGGGATAAAAATCATTCCCCATAACCTTTTAGGTCGTGCCTATCCACCTACACCCCATAACCTTTTGAAATTAGATTAACAACTAAAAACCAATAAACTTTTGGAATTTAGATAACCACTAGCATCTTATAACTTTTTTGATTTGTTTTAATCATCTTCACTTCATGACCATTTTGACAAGGTCTAACCACCCAAACCAATAAACTACATGACTATGAATTAAAACCTGCTCCCCAAGACCTTTTAGAAAAATTCTAACCACACATGTATCAAATTGATCTAATGAGATATAAAAAATTAACTAATTTATTATAGTGAGATATTATACCCAACCATTATATAAATATACAACACACATATTCCTTCCACATGAACATGAAAAAAATATAATCTGGTTATGGTCTGATTATCACTTTTTGAAAGACATAGGTTTAATAAAAATGTACCAAACACATGGTCATAAGAAATATAGTGTAAGAGTTTGGATTTTACCATTAGATCATATCCGTTATGAATCATAACAAAAATTAATGGATGTTGGCATACATTAAAAAATATTTTATACAAGTATTAAAAAGATTATTTTTAAAATAACTAAAAATATGCTCCACACATGATAAATTTTATTTCAAAATTACAAGATTTTATATTATTTTTTTTTTGAAAAATACTTTGGATAACCATGAATCTTTGGATATAAATCATCATAAACAAATTGAATAAATTAGTGGAATAATTCATTCATGTGAAAAACTGTCAAAAAATATTCCTTTCATAGATAATAAAATACAAAATAAATTTTCATTAAAATTTCATATAAGTATATAAAATAAAATTTATAAAAAAATATAAATAATATGAACATAAATTAGAGTTATCCCTGTAAAAATATTTTGGAAAATTTATCTCCGCTTCAAAAAAACCTTTCGGTTAAATTATGAAGAAAAGGGAAATTAAATGGTAATGTGACTTGTAAAAAAATTAATTATATGAAAATAAAATATAATGAATTCTAGAGAGAAATGAAATTTAAGTTCTCTAAATGTAATCCTAAATATAAATAATCATCAATTTAATGTGATATTGTAAAATAAACCCTTACCTTTACTTTCAACTTTCAAAAAATCTCTTTAACCTTTTTAATGAATTCTATACAAAAAAAAATCATCCATAATGAATGATTTTAGAACTCTTCTTGGGAATAGATACTAAGAAACATCACAATAAAAATTTTTAGGTGAAAAATGATTACATACCCAATTCAAAATCGAAGGTATGTAGTGGTTTTGGAATCATATATCTTGGATCCTTTTATAGGCGTGTTCTTATTGGAATTTATGAAAATAACCATTTTTTATGTATAAGGATGAAATTTTAAATAGAAATTGGATTAGAAGAAAATAATTAATGCATAAGGGTTTACCTGAGGTTATAAATTCCCCTATTTATAAATTTAGAGATAATATTTCATGATATTTTAGATCTTTTCCCCTTAGTTAAACACATTTACCTTATTTTACCTCGACTTTGGTAACTCAATTTTTACCTTGCTAGCTTTTATTTATTCTTAATAATAAAATTGAAATTGCAACCTAATTTATATAATATAATTCTAACTATGAAATTAATTTTATTTGACTTAATTTATAATGATCATAAATGTGAATTTTAATATAAGGACACATAATACCAAAAAATGTTTCAAAAAAATAATGTTTTAACAATAAAATGAATTTATTCATATAAATTTACATTTAATAAGAATAAAAGTAATCTTAATTAATTTTATTTTTTATATTATTTATAAATTTAATTAAAATATTTATTTAGTAATTGTGTATATAATTTATTAAAATAAAAATATGTATCACAAATACAAATAATTATATTTATAGTATTTATTTTCAAAATTGAATGATTTTTATCTATTTATAACTAACAAATAATAAATTTAGGAATTATTATTCATTTGTATATATGTTAATTTTCTATTAATTTCATACTCCAAATTTTAGAATTTTTTCTTTCAAATAAAAACATAAAATATATTACAAAAAATTGTATTTAAATTTATTTTCTAGAAATTAATATTTAAGTTAGTGTTCCTTATAGTTCCCTAAATTTTCATTGGGTGTTTGTATGTAATTAGACTATTAATTCCTTCAAATTTTTAAATATATTTTTTAAATATTTCTTTATGATATATTAATTAGTTTTTTTATAACTCATAAAACATTTTTTTGAATCAATTTTATTTTACTAATGTGAATTTGAATAATTTAATTATATTCAATGATTATTTATTTTAATGAAAAAAAATATCTATAATGAAACATTATATTATAATTATATGAAAAAGCTTATATTATGTTAACTATATACCTGTAATTCTAAACTTGAAAGGTGTTTATGCGTATTATACCCAAAGGTTATACACACTTTAATAAATATCATATAAGAATTATACTACCCCATTACATTCAAAAATTTCATTCTTTTCTATCTTTACAATGAACACTTCTCATTGATATAGTATAAATTCTTCCTCCTATGATGATGATTTTTTAGTTATTGGGTTTATTCTAAAAAAGTTGATTCTAAAAGATTGTGAAGATCAAGAGGATCTATAGTTGTAATGATATTATTATTATTTATTTACTATCCTATTTTATGTTATAAAGTTTTATGGGATGTAATCATACTGGTATTTTCTACATGTTTCAATGTAATTCAGTTATAATGCACTATTATTGTAACACCCCGACCCCAGTTACCCAGAGTCGGTGCATTATTACATAACATTGGCATGATCACAAGAAAGATCAAATCTCGAAAGACCGATTGGTTTAGTGGCCTTGGAAACACTAGATATATTCATAAGTCTTACATTACATCATAAAGTGAAAAACTACTACAAAAACATATTGTCTCCATATTCCACACTCATATCCCCACATAATATCCCTGCAGGTCATTCATAATTTACTTCTTCACTTCCTGGGAAAAATAAAACATAGAAAATGGGTGAGCTCAAATGCCCAGTAAGGATAACAATATAGCAGAAAATTTCATAAATAAGAATAAACATTTAAGGAAATGTATAACTAAAACAAAAGCTTTTTAAACTTGAACCTCAACATAGTATGGTAAAAGTAAAATGAAATTATTCCATTTACTTATTCAAATGGATATTCTACTAATCGAATAATCACATGTAATATCAGTAACCACTTTCATAATGATGGAATGCATAATGCTGAACTTTAATTTCTTTGTCAAGGCCTCGTCCCAAGACCTAGGGGATAACTGTAACCGGAACCCAACCCGGAGTGCCTCTAACAACCGGACACCAACCCGGAGTGCCTCTAATAACCGGACACCAACCCGGAGTTCCTCTAATAACCGGAGACCAAACCGAAGTTCCTCTAATAACCGGAGACCAAACCGGAGGGATTACTTTTACAAGTCCCCAACCCAGAACATACTTGTCTAACACATTCATCTGAATGAAAGGTTGAAATATAACATAAACATTCGGATTAAAAATAACTTATGAAATGTCAATACTTAAAAAAAACCATGAGTGACATAAGAATAGCTTATCCATAGTAAAAAATATCACAAAACCTTCAATAAAATATGGATGTTTTGTATCATAATAAATCAACTTCAAATTAGCTTAAAAGCCATCAAAGGATGTTGACATAGATGAAATCAAAACTATTTTAGAGAAATATCTCTTTTTTTTTAAATCATTTTAAAAGTAACATGAATATAAAATAATACATTCAATTTGAAAATATTCTTATAAGCTTGTAAGGGAAACTTTGAAGATTTTATAACGGTGGTAAATAGCCGCACCCTCCGTATAAGTTAAAAAAACATTCTCACCTTAAATTTGTCGAAAAGGTTAAAAGTTCCTTGTTTGGAAAACGACGGAAAGATTCCTTTAGAAACACATAAGGGTATAAATGACTTTAACCCATATTCTTGTAAATAGTAAAAATGTTTTGAAATACATTATTAAGAAACATGGATGTGGATGATAAAGAGATCCCAGTATATTATTATGTATAAACAACCTCGGATAATGAAGAGATTGTGAAATAACCCTTACCTTGTACTTTTCCTTGGTTGGGGTAGGTTAACCTCCTCTTCTTCAGGTTCTTCCTTTTGATTTGATCAAAAGGGATCCTTAAGTTGGATTTATAATCAAAATAAGGCCTCTAGGTTGTAGTGATGGAAGTTGGGAGAGTATTTGGGTAGAGTTTGGTTGAACCAAAAGGCTTTTAAGGTGTGTAGAAATGATAAGGAGGAGTGCCCTTTTATAAGAGGGGTGAGGGCCACCTTTGGAAAATCTAGAAATATTAATTTATAATAAATTCATATTAGGTTTCTAATGGCCCCAAAGTTGACTATTTAAATGTTAAGGTGGGGATAGGTTGAAAACCACTCAACCAATAGAATTTAGATAGGCTTGGTTACTTATATTAACCTTATCTTTAAGTATTAACTCTAAGTTAATTAGTTTCACTTTTACAATGTCTCTTTGTATTTTTATATTATATGGTTAATAAACTTACCATATACATCCAAGAGATCCCCAAGTGGTACTTTAATGATACACCTATCATGATATAAGTCTCTCGGATGAACGTTAGATTTTTAGGAATTTAACATCAATTCATAATATAATATTTTTTTTAAAAACTCTTTTATGTCAATTTTCACACTATTCAATAGTTGATATTTGTGAAACTCATAACAGAATGATTACTTCGAAAAACGTTAATTAAATCAATACTAATATGTCATATTATCCTATAAAATTAGTGTAATTCATTAAAAGTCTCAAATTATATTTATTTGGGTATTTATAATATCAATTATTTTAATTTTTCACTATTATGGTAATTACTGCATCATCATTGTATCATACATAAATTAAATTATTTAATCTCTAAAAATTAAAAATAAAATATCATCATGTAGTAAATGGTTTTATCTTTCTAATGAATATTTATAGTCGAAAATCCAACATATATAACCCTATGTAAAAATTATTTTTCTAAAAGATATATACTTATGTCATTTTTGTACTTATTTTAACTTAATTAAAATAAAGTGTTCCTATCACCTACAAGTGGCTTCATGGGGTCCCAAAATCGACCCAAAGATGCCTATGGACGAACATGTATCAACCAATAAGGCTAGGACACGTTTTAGGATAATTTAGTATTATTATAATATTATTTTTTAACCTTTATTTACCGGATTTACCCTTAACCGTGGTAAATAAAATATTTACCGCAGTAATTACTCAAAATGTATAAAAATAAAAGTTACCTATTTACACAATTTGAACATCCTGATTCAAAATATGGAATCCATTTTTCCAAATTCAACACAGAGAATTGGCAGAAATTAATTTAAAATTAATTCCCGTTGTTAAAACAAAAAGCTTGTTTTTAAGAGGTAATAACTATCAAAAGATTGACACTTGTTTATGTCCGGTTTAATTGTAAAATTATATCCAATGACCAAAATTATATTAAATGGTAAAAATATATTCTAAATATACTTTAAAACCACTCAAATTCATAATTTATCACTATTAATTATTTTTATTAAAAAAGTTGTTTTTAATTAAAATTTAGTAATTTTCACTGTTCATCAAAATATTAATGTTATCCGAAAAGTACCAAAATTTCACCTTAGGCTAAATTAGATATTCCAAATCAAAAAATGAAGTCCATTTTTAAATATAAAATATATATAATTTCAAAAATTAGGTATTACTATTCATAACGGCTAGTTTGATTGGTTGTGGTGTGTGTTAGAACTCGAAGTTGCGTACAACACAGGCTACTATATTATTCAAAGGAAAGCATACCGTGGAAGCTTGGGATGTTTCATTTTAAAATTTTTGATGTCCCCATTTAGTCAAAAAGTTTAAAATATTTTATTTAAAAAGGGTTCACTATTAAAATTTGGTAAAAGTGCAATACTGAAAATGAATTTGTTCTTACATTATGTCTATGAAACTCATAATATGGATTCTAAAATTATAAGGATTATATAAAGTTTAAAATTTAGTTAATACTATTCATAGCCTCTTTTGAACATCTTGTTTGGTAAGTCATGGTGTGTTTGAACTCGGTGTTGCGTGTAGTGCAAGTTATTGTATTATTTTGAAGAAATAACACACTATGAAATCTTGGGGTGTTACATTCTCCCCTCCTTCAATAACTTGCGTCCTCGTAATTTGAAATTGTTCTTCGAAAATAAAAGGTTGAAAATAAAATATATCTTTGTGGGAAAACCCACATCGGAAATTGGGTTACTAAAATTTAGTCTTAATATGATGAAAAGAGAAATGAAAGGGTCACCACCAAATTATGATCTCGATTAGGAGAACATTGGTGGCAATTAGAGACATACAATTGGAGGAAATACGTAAATATTTATAGGTAGTGATTGAGGTCATCTATCACAAATAAGTTTAAAATTGAGGTCCTTAAATTCATCAATCTACGATGATTTAAAATACCATCGATTCAACAAAACATAAGGTATTATGATAACACATTTTTGACGTTTCAAAATATCTTAGTTGAAATCCCACATCGAAAAATGAATTAATGAGGCCTATATTTAAAATAAAGAGTGGAAAGTATGAATATTACTGAAAATAACACATACTAGGGTTCCATGTTAGAAAATATGGATATGGAAGAGAAATATAAGCATCAATTATCTGATGGAGAGTGGTAGAGAACATGGCTATGAAAAGGCCAACAATCCCAAAGCTATAAATTAGTGATGATTTAAGGTACCATATAGGAAAACATTTTTGTTCTAAATTACTTTTCTTAATGTTGAAGAATTTATTTATGAGATTGGCTAAGATCATAAGGATATATACCTACTTTATAATTAGAGTTTTATCCATTAATAAATTTCTACCACAAACTCATCTTTCACTCGTAAAAAAATTCTATTTATACTATTCGTATAGGGTTCCAAAATAAAAGAATTTATAATTAATCTACCAGATCATTTAAAAAAACTACATTATTTAATCCAGGACATCTCATGGGCCAGTGGTAGGTGATACACCCTTGTCTCCCTTCGGTTGCGGGTTCAAGTCTCGCGGCCTTGCCGGTCATGACGGGTTGTCGCCCGACCTCCGGGTTGTCCTTTTATGGAAATCCAAAATAATCCAAACTAGAACTATCGAAAATACTTCAGTCCAAAATTTATAAGGAAGGTAAAAACAATGAAGATCCTTTTTTTTGCCGCATAATAACATGTGATCACCTTCATCAGGTATTCTTTTAAAACACTGCAACATCCTGAATTACCATAATACTTATTGATTACATCCATGCTCCCTTATTCCATATAGAATGATGGATATACTTTATCAATCCAAAAATGTTTTAAACCCCAATAATGATGGAATATTAAAATCATTAATCAGCTTCAAGGTAGTCAAGAATATCCAATATAATTTATACAAATCAATCATGTATTATTCTAAAATCGCTACCTCGGTATCAGAACCATATTATGGTTTATCTTTCTCTCAACCATATATTTTCCAAAAAATTTAACCTGCTATTGAGTCACTTTTCTTTATTCCACACAATCTCAAGTCCTTAATGAAATAGTACTGCAGTAGAATCCTTATATACTCCATAATTATTATAACAAGTATATTGTTGATACAACACTCAAATGACATAATCAACATAAGAACTCTAATCATTCCTCTTCATCTGTGGTAGTATCATAACTTGATTATTGTCCAATAGCATAATTTGCGGCATAGTCTGATGGCTAGGACATAGGTTCGCGTAGTGTCCAAACTCCTTGAAAATGAAGCATTGTACATTTGAAACCATTTTCTTACCCTTGCAGTCACGTACTTTGTGCCCTTTTCCTCCACACTTATAACAAACTCCCATTCCTTTCAGACAAGTTCCAGGCTGTTTCTTCCCACAGTTATCACATATGGGAAAATTATTATTTTACCTCTTCCCTTTATCCATCATTCTCTCTTCCATCCTTTTCTTCTCTTGCTTCCCTTCAAAGCCATAGGACTCAGTAAAATCTTTACTTATCTTATCAACACATGATATTATTTCTTCAAATGATGATAATACATCGGAGACTATTTCTCTTATAAATTCTGGCTTAAGACCATGAAAGATATGATCCTTCTTTCTCTTTGGATCATGTGCATTGCTGGAGTTCTCATTCCTTCTACTGGGCGCCATTTCTAAACAATGAAATACACTAGATTAGTTTATGAATAACAATACCTAATCCCAAACATGTAAGACACATAACATAAATTAAATAGTTTATGGATATAATCCATAATCATAAAAATTTATCCTTTGAGGAAGTAAATCCACATAAACCATTCATAATGGTTTGTAAAGAAAATGAGAATTATCCTAAGCATATCCCCTGGGAGTGTCGTAACCAAGAGTGCAGCAAGGCCCGTTGTCGTACACCAGTTCCCGTTCGAGTCTAGCTCAAAGCGGTGTTTTCGGGTTTTACCCCTAGGTACATCTGTGCCAGAGCCGCCTCTACCTGCTCCTATCCAGACAGGGATGTATTGCTCAGAAAAATCACAAAATCTCTACAATACCAAAATTATAGGAAGTTCTTTTATACTAATCCTCAAAGTCCATCTTAAATCTATGTGCTCTAATAAGAGTTTATCTAAATCTAGCTTCCAAGGTTTGTAATAAACTTCCTATGATACCAACTGTAACGCCCCGACCCCAATTACCCAGAGTCGGTGCATTATTACATAACATTGGCATGATCACAAGAAAGATCAAATCTCGAAAGACCGATTAATTTAGTGGCCTTGGAAACACTAGATATATTCATAAGTCTTACATTACATCATAAAGTGAAAAACTACTACAACAACATATTGTCTCCATATTCCACACTCATATCCCCACATAATATCCCTGTAGGTCATTCATAATTTACTTCTTCACTTCCTGGGAAAAATAAAACATAGAAAAGGGGTGAGCTCAAATTCCCTGTAAGGAAAACAATATAGCGGAAACTTTCATAAATAAGAACAAACATTTAAGGCAATGTATAACTAAAACAAAAGCTTTTTAAACTTGAACTTAAACATAGTATGGAAAAAGTAAAATGAAATAATTCCATTTACTTATTCACATGGATATTCTACTAATCGAATAATCACATGTAATATCAGTAACCACTTTCATAATTATGGAATGCATAATGCTGAACTTTAATTTCTTTATCAAGGCCTCGTCCCAAGACCTAGGGGCTAACTGTAACCGTAACGCAAACCGTAGTTCCTCTAATAACCGGACACCAACCCGGAGTGCCTCTAATAACCGGACACCAAACCGGAGTTCCTCTAATAACCAGAGACCAAACCGGAGTTCCTCTAATAACCAGAGACCAAACCGGAGGGCTTACTTTTACCGGTCCCCAACCCAGAACATACTTGTCTAACACATTAATCTGAATGAAAGGTTGAAATATAACATAAACATTCGGATTAAAAATAACTTATGAAATGTCAATACTTTAAAAAAACCATGAGTGACATAAGAATAGCTTATCCACAGTAAAAAATATCACAAAACCTTCAATAAAATATGGATGTTTTGTATCATAATAAATCAACTTCAAATAATCTTAAAATCCATCAAAGGATGTTGACATAGATGAAATCAAAACTATTTTATAGAAATATCTCTTTTTTTAAATCATTTTAAAAGTAACATAATTATAAAATAATACATTCAATTTGAAAATATTCGTATAAGATTGTAAGGGAAGCTTTTACGATTTTATAACAGAGGTAAATAGCCGCACCCTCTGTATAAGTTAAAAAAACATTCTTACCTTAAATTTGTCGAAAAGGTTAAAAGTGCCTTGTTTGGAAAACGACGGAAAGATTCCTTTCGAAACACATAAGGGTATAAATGACTTTAACCCATATTCTTGTAAATAGTAAAAATGTTTTGAAATACATTATTAAGAAACATGGATGTTGATGATAAAGAGATCCCAGTAGATTATTACGTATAAACAACCTCGGATAATGAAGAGATTGTGAAATAACCCTTACCTTGTACTTTTCCTTGGTTTGGGTAGGTTAACCTCCTCTTCTTCAGGTTCTTCCTTTTGATTTGATCAAAAGGGCTCCTTAGGTTGGCTTTCTGATCAAACTAAGGCCTCTAGGTTGTAGTGAGGGAAGTTGGGAGAGTATTTGGGTAGAGTTTGGCCGAACCAAAAGTCTTTGAAGGTGTGTAGAAATGATAAGGAGGAGTGCCCTTTTATAAGAGGGGTGAGGGGCACCTTTGGAAAATCTAGAAATATTAATTTATAATAAATTCATATTCGGTTTCTAATGGCTCCAAAGTTGACTATTTAAATGTTAAGGTGGGGATAGGTCTAAAACCACTCAACCAATAGAATTTAGATATGTTTGGTTACTTATATTAACCTTATCTTCAAGTATTAACTCTAAGTTAATTAGTTTCAATTTTACAATGTCTCTTTGTATTTTTATATTATATGGTTAATAAACTTACCATATACATCCAAGAGATCCCCAAGTGTTCCATTAATGATACACCTATCATGATATAAGTCTCGTGGCCAAATCTTATATTTTTAGGAATTTAATATCAATTCATAATATAATATTTTTTTAAAAAAAACTCTTTTATGTCAATTTTGACACTATTCAATAGTTGATTTTTGTGAAACTCATAACAGAATGATTACTTCGAAAAAATTTAATTAAATCAATCATAATATGTCATATTATCCTAGAAAATTAGTTTAATTCATTAAAAGTCTCAAATTATATGTATTTGGGTATTTATAATATCAATTATTTTAATATTTCACTATTATGGTAATTACTGCATCATCATTGTGTAATAAATAAATTAAATTATTTAATCTCTAAAAATTGAAAATAAAATATAATCATGTAGTAAATTGTTTTATCTTTCTAATGAATATTCATAGTCTAAAATCCAACATATATAACCCTATGTAAAAATTGTTTTTCTAAAGGATATACACTTATGTCATTTTTGTACTTATTTTAACTTAATTAAAATAAAGTGTCCCTATCACCTACAAGTGGCTTCATGGGGTCCCAAAATCGACCCAAAGATGCCTATGGCCGAACATGTATCAACCAATAAGGATAGGACACGTTTTAGGGTAATTTAGTATTATTATAATATTATTTTTTAACCCTTATTTACCGGATTTACCCTTAACCATGGTAAATAAAATATTTACCGCAGTAATTATTCAAAATGTATAAAAATAAAAGGTACCTATTTACACAATTTTAACATTATGATTCCAAATATGGAATCCATTTTTCCAAATTCAACACACAGAAGTGGTAGAAATTAATTTAAAATTAATTCCCGTTGTTAAAACAAAAAGCGTGTTTTTAAGAGATAATAACTATCAAAAGATTGACACTTGTTTATGTCCGGTTTAATTGTAAAATTATGTCCAATGACCAAAATTATATTAAATGGTAAAAATATATTCTAAATATACTTTAAAACCACTCAAATTCATAATTTATCACTATTAATTATTTTTATTAAAAAAGTTGTTTTTAATTAAAATTTAGTAATTTTCACTGTTCATCAAAATATTAATGTTATCCGAAAAGTACCAAAATTTCACCTTAGGCTAAATTAGATATTCCGAATCCAAAAATGAAGTCCATTTTGAAATATAAAATATATATAATTTCAAAAAGTAGGTATTACTATTCATAACGGCTAGTTTGATTGGTTGTGGTGTGTGTTAGAACTCGAAGTTGCGTACAACACACGCTACTGTATTATTCAAAGGAAAGCATACCGTGGAAGCTTGGGATGTTTCATTTTAAATTTTTTGATGTCCCCATTTAGTCAAAAATTTTAAAATATTGTATTTAAAAAGGGTTCACTATTAAAAGTTGGTAAAAGTGCAATACTGAAAATGAATTTGTTCCTACATTATGTCTATAAAACTCATAATATGTATTCTAAAATTATATGGATTATATAAAGTTTAAAATTTAGTTAATACTATTCATAACCTCTTTTGAACGGCTTGTTTGGTAAGTCATGGTGTGCTTGAACTTGGTGTTGCGTGTAGGGCAAGTTATTGTATTATTTTGAAGAAATAACACACTATGAAATCTTGGGGTGTTACAATTATAGGTGAATAAAATGTTATTGGTTTTATTTATTTCTTATATGACTTAATTTGTTCTCATATTTAAAATAATTAATAGAATATAAAAAATATTTATGAAGGGTAGACATATGGTTTCATGAATGAAAATGTGTCCTAAAACACAGGGTGTTACATTCTCCCATCATAAATAAATTATAACACAACCATTTTAATAATATCTCACTAATGAATATATATGAGGGTATATATAAGAAATATATGTATTATGTTATAAATCATAATAGATATATTCCTCAAAATATACGTAATACAAAGAATACCTTCATGAAAAAAATATCCCTTCACAATTGAAATATCCTTAATAATGAGTTTTTATAGACCATTTATGTTAAATTCACCACATACTATTGTGGTTAGATCCATATAATGGAAATAATTTCTATATATAGTTCATATTCATCAATTCACTAATTTAAAATCAAGATTATATTTAGGATATAAAAATTTGATTTCTCTATCTCAATAATTAACATGGTCTCTATATAAAGATATTTGATTTGTCCCCAAAAATACAAAAAATTCAACTAATGGAGAAAAATAAGAAACAAACCCTAACCTAGTTACCTAGAGAAAGTTGTTACATTAAAACAATTTAACTAGATATAATATATTCTATCCGACATGGTTACATAATTTAGTAGCCCTAGGATATTCAACCTATAAAAGACTTACACAATAAATTTGAAAAAAAAAATAAACATATTATTTCATTTTTTATCAATATTAATTCCTCCTAGATATACTTTTATATAAATCATTGTACACTTTTTGGCATCATAGGGGAAAGAGTAAATATAAATGGTTGATATTAGTTTCTTAGTAAGGTAATGAATATAATGGAAGATATCATATAATGAATAGTGAATGAATAATATAGTAGGAAACATTATGATGAAATAATACCATATAAATTATAAGATGACCATATAAATTTTCAATGGATAAAATAAATATTTAAATAATCACATGAACATTCATAACTGATTTCCAAATGATTGAATACATAAATTCGGATATATTAAACATACCATTGAGGATTTATACCAAGAATTCAGTCATAAATCTATAATGGATATTAAAAATAACCAACCATTTTTTTCATGATAACCATATGTTTTAGTGACTTGGGTTTTCACTATAAGACTTTGGAATATTTCTTAGAATATCTCCAAAGCCAGGTGATGAGTCAACAAGGAATTTCAGGGCCCGAATAACTTCCATGCAGTGATATTAAAAATATTAAGTAAATTTTATCATGCATGCATAATTTCTTTGAAAATGTACAACAAAACCCAAGAGGAGTATAATAACAAAAATTTAGGACCATTGTTGAGTTTATAACATGTAGCATACCCTAGATGTGACATAAAATTTTTTGGTGTCTGGTTCTCAATCACTAGTGTGTTTGGCATGGCCTTAAATAGAGGTTGCTGATATAATAAAAAATTAAAAAAATACCTCACCTCCCTACATTTCATATGCATGGAAGAGAAAACGAAACCCCACCCCTTAGAGTGATGGTCAAATTTAGGAGAAACTAAGGAGATGATGCACCACTGATATTTGATCTTTACTGAAAAGTATCCTGGATCATGATGTAGTGGCTTTAGAGCATGGATTTGAACCCAAAGAGTCTAAATTTATACATGAGGTGGGATTATTTATGTTTTAAGCCCCTAAACCCTTTATATAAATTAATTTAATGTTGTATAGATCTTAGACAGCTGATAGAGATCTCCTCATGGTTGATCTATTGTTTTTTGTGTGGAAACCTAGTGTTCTGGATGCCTAGAAGGGAATTATCATTTTGAATTTATAGTCACATGATGTGTAGTGAAGAGACACAATTCATGTGTTATTACCATTTATGGAAGATGAATTTTGTGAACTACATGGTATTTACTAGGGTTACACAACGTGTAGTGAGCCCATGTCATGTGGCTGAGGGAAAAGGACATGGAAGATGTTTCTAGGGAGATGGATGTGTGGAAGTACATGACCAGAGTCCATAGAAACTAGGTAATGTACATAGTTATAGACTAATGACAGGGATAAGAGGATGTTTAGTTAGTAAACTTCATATAACATTTGTCCACAATGTGATGAGGGTATATCTTGATGAGTCATGTGGGGAAGAGTAGGTTCAGAGGCCCAAGTAATGCAAGAGATATCGTGTACACCATGTACATGACATGTAAGATTACATGGATAGACAAGAAATTTGTTAGAGGAAATTTTCTTGTGTTCAGGTGGGGTCACACACCGTGTGGACCCCAGTGTATGTCGTGTACTATTCTTGGGGTCTTCCGCCTTTTATATCTCTTTCTTAGGGGCTCAGATTCAGGAAAGTGAGTAGGATATCCTATTGAGTTTTATACATAGAATGTGATGGTGGCCCTCATAGGGGATTCAGAGATACAACATGGTTTGATTCAAAAATGACACTACATTATCAGGCTTGATCATGGATAATGATCAGGTTGGATCACTAGGGAGATGTCAGGGTCAGTACCCTTCCATGTCGCCCCAGGTTGTGAGCCCCCTAGACAGTTTTTTCCAATAGTGCGGTTGTCCCCTGTCATATCAGGGTGAAGTTACCCTACCCATGAAAATGTTGTGACGAGAGGTGTGGAGAGAATAATTCTTTATTGAGTGGTTCTTAACCGATTTAGGTGATTAGTGTGGTTTATCCGAGATAAGTCTTGGGACTAGTACTCCACAATCGTATTAGAGTGCAGGTTTCCCTTAACTCTCAATTCAGTAGAGATGTAATTCACACATATAATTCATTTTTCCTCTACCCATGGATTTATACTAATGGGGTTGTAACTCCCATATAAGACCAGGGTGTGGGTCTGTCGTATCATTTGTGCAAATAGAGGCTAAGCTCCCATGTCATATCAGGGTGTTGTCCCTCCAAACTCGATGTACTGATAGAGTAGGAACTCCTCTTTTTTACTGAGGTCTGGGTCCCATATAAAGTGATTTAGTACTCCCCTATCACACTAGTGAATGGGTCCTCCATATGTGATGTAGAGATATAGTGGGTAATCCCATGTCATTCTAGTGTGTGGGTCCTCTATCATTGGATTTGGAACTCCCTTATTGTGGTAGGGTGATGGTTCTCCATAATTGATGTTCAGGAAGTGCCAGTACTCGCCTATTATACCCGGTTTTGGGTCCTCTGGCCTGGGGTCAGTACTCCACTATCGATTCAGGGTGTGGGTCATCCACAGTGATCATACAAGACAAATCAGGACTGATTTATCATACTAGGGTGCAGTTCATATCTCCATGATGTTATGATCCCTCATTTTTGAGTAGCAGTAGGGAGAAGGTCCTAAATGGAAGTTTGAAATCCCTTGTCTATGGAGTGTAGTTTTTTTGAGTGGTTCCCTATACATGTTATGTATGATACCTGGTTAGAATATAGGTCTCCCTTTATACACTAATATGTAGGTCACTTTATACTGTTGTGATAGAGGTTTTGTTGGATGATTAGGAGTTAGTACTTCCTTAGATACTGGGAGGTGATTAGGTGTGGGTCATTAATTCCCCCTCCTTAGGGAGGATTCACATGGTTCATAGTCTGGAGTAGTGATCCCTCAACTGTGTGTAGTGGCTAGGGGTGTCCCTATTCACTTGGGTTCCTATGAGCTTGCATAGGGCATATTAAAATGGAAATATGTCATCAGTTTCTTTGCCAATTTATTATACATTTATATCTATCCTAGATGGAGGATGTTCATTCAGACTGGTTCCATAATGTATGTAATAGCTCATGGAGTTTATTTTCCCAATTGACCATTTCCTTTGAGATTCGAGTGAAATCCTTTGGATGGCTAAGAGTTCAGGTCCTCATGAGACTTGGAGTCTGAGATGATTATATCTGGGTGATTTCTTAGAGTCATTGAATTTTTATCAACCATCTTGGTGGAATCATATTGTGTATTTAGATTACTAGTTGTGTATTGCCTAGGAGTGGTATAGATGGAGTTTATATATCGTTTGGGTTCCCTCTCTCTTGGGTCGAGCATACTATTTCCTTTCAGCTCCACTATTTTATTATGGTAATTTAGGGTGCCTAATTTGTATTGTTATACTCACTTATACCTGTCCTTTTCCCACACATTTTGTGTCTTTTAATTATGCCAGGCCTTTCGATGGCATCCCTAGGGGACTTAGAGAAGGCCGAGCTTAGTGAGGTCGACCAACCAAGGTGTTTTCTGGTGCATATCGAAGGATAATTCTGGTAGTTTAATTTGATAGTGATCCCCTCCTTCTGAGTAAGTTGGAAGATTTTATAGTTTTTCATGGGCTTGTATTTTCCTCTGTTTTTACATTTTATACATCTGTTTTACTTTGTTTATGAGATAGATGTATACATTCATTAATTGTTTCACATTTATTATATCTTAATTGGGTTATAGAGATGTATTTTGGTGTATGGATATGGGTACTATAGGATAAGGCCTCCCATATATGTGATACACCAACTCCGCACTAGACACTAGCCCCTAGTATATTGGATTTGATCATGGAGAGTCGTGGCATGGGCCCTGGTGTGTCAGGTCCTGATAGAGTTGTACTAGAGTGGCATATAATTTGAATCAGTAGTTTAGTAAATTTCTATCATTGAGATTTTTTGGGGTTTTATGGTGTTAGTGGCAATGAAATGAGTTTGGTTTTCATGCCCATGACTCCATTGTTGGTGCAACGTCCATCATATCAATATCCGATGACTCTAGTAACATACTTGTTGTCTTAGAACATTTAGTCACTGGTCATAAGGAAATGTTGTTACATGAATCATATAGAACTGGGCTTTGGGTTCCATTTTATTCATGAGTATGCTCCCCATATACACTCTATGACCATGACATGTCTATTTATTATTTCAGGATTCCACCACGATTAAAACTAGAAAGGGTTCCATGGTGGAATTTTTATGACAATACACCTAGTGATGAGGATTCGTTTCAGGTCATTAGGACTAACGTAGTACCTTTGGGTGATCCAGTAGTCGACTCACCACTCTTTGAATAGTTGGTTGTGTCAGTAATTCAAGAAAAGGATGTGTGAAGGCTGAGTGTGCTACATGAGTTCCTAAGGCATTGACCTCCAAGGTATTGTGGTGATCCATAACCCCAGGTGGCTAGTGACTGTCTTGAGGTAATCACACATGTTTTTCTGATTATGAGGACACCTCCCAATCATAGGATATTCCTAGAAGCAAGTATTTAGATGAGTTAGGATGGTTGATGGTAGAATCTATGGATGATGACATAGAATAAGGAAACGATCACTTGGGTGTAGTTTGATCTACTCTTCAAGGAAAAGTTTTATCTAGTCATGTTGAGATCGGTTCATATTTGGGAAGGGTTTTCCTCCTTGTGACCTACCTTTTATGCATTTATGTAGGGGTGATCTCTATTGATAGAAATATTTGTGGTGGAGGTTCATGCTGATGGATCCACTTATGGTTATCAAGAGGCCGATACATCTTTTTTTGTAGAAATAAGACCATAAATACGAATGTGTTATTGGATTCATATTCATTCATAGTATTATATTCACAGGTCAATAGGGTAGGAGTTGTGTTGGGGACCTAGTTAGACACAAGAGAGGCGGTGTTATGCTTGTGGTAGAAAAGGACATCTTACACATGATTTTCCATCAACCCATGATACTGAGAGGGAGATGGTCAATGGAATTCCCATAACTATGTAGCATCTAGAGCATGGAGTTTTGTATGATGGAAGACTTGGTAGAGGTTTGGGGATAGAACTAGGGGGTGGATATAGTTTGAGAAGTTTCTACCACCACCCTTAGGTGGTCCGTGCCAGGATCAGGGACCTGGAAGATGGGGGTGAGGTTAGGTGTAGACCACAAGGGCACATGAAGAGAGGTCTTTGAGGACGATTAGAGGTACTCTATGTGTCCTTTTTTTACTTCTGTAGTAGTATTGATAGAAATTATAATGAGTAACTCCATTATTTACACTTCTTTCTCCAGTATTATATATGGTGACATAGGGAATCAACCTAACCTTGTGATGGTGTTGTTTGTCATAACTTCAGAATAATGATTAAGAGGGATTCTTCCTCCACTAAAAAGCTTTTTTGGGATGTGATTAAAAGTGTAATGGTGACTCAGTGCCACCCAAAGAATATATATTAATGGTGTGGTGTATGATTTAATTTTAATTGTGTGTTTTTGGTGTGGTTAAATGTTGGATGTTTAAAATGACGGGCCTGGTAAGACCTAGTGCATGAACACGGGAATCACTATCTTAATTGTCTGTACCCTCACAGGATCAATGTCAAAGTTATATGTGAGAAACATGGGGATGGGATTGTGTAGTTTATATATGGGAGGATGATATCTACTAAGTTACATCAGTAAATGCATTAGGTTACTAAGGTGTAATATATCTAGACCTTATGACTACGTATATACTGGGCCCTTATTGTTTCCCTCCTATCATAGAATAGGAGACATATTACCGCTCAGTTTCATGATGTCTATTTTGTTTGATCTAGATTTTGGATGGGTTTTCCCTTTTGGTTCTCTTGAGTGCATGTTTTTTTTGGCATAACAAGACCCCATAGTGAGCTCACTAGTGTGAGAGTCCCATTGAAGAGCTCAAGTTTTCCCTTTTGCCTATGATTTCAATTTATGAGGATCAAAATCCATAATATGGGGTGGATTTATTGGCATGGTTTTTTCCATTTTAGACACTATAATGTTTTTAGTAATATTTACAATGGTAGGAACTATGTTGAAATGGAATTATGGGGCCTGGAGTGCCTCAATGCAGTTATTTTAAAAATATTAAACATATTTTATAACACAAGCACAATATATATGGGAAATTTTGAATAAAACCTGATCAAAATCTCATATCAGATATTTGAGATCATGCATGAGTTTAGAACATGGTGTTCACTTGAGGAATGATTTTTTTCCCGATGTCGGGTTCTCAGTCTGGGACATGTGTTGTCAAGGTGTTAGATTGAGGTTTTTGTTTTAATGAAAACTAAATCAATAACCCATTGTGTGTGAAAAGAATATAAGAGAAATCCTCCCCATTTGGAGAAAAGGATGGAATAAGGAAAAAGAAAGGATTAGAGGAACCAATGATCTTCATTGATTATGGCGATCGGTCTTGAATCATGCCGTATTGGCTTTAGAACGTGGATCTGCACCCAGAGCTTTAGCATTTCTACACAATGTAGGGTGATTTGTGTTTTATGTTTTTATACCCATTTAAATGAGTTTTTAAGGTTTTATAGAATATAGGAAACTACTAGATATCCCTTGTGGGTTAATCTGTAGGTTTTAGTGAAAACCAAGGTGTTCTGGGTAGCTCATAGGAAATTACCATTTAAAATTATTGACCACACCACATTTAGTGAATAGGAAAATTATTTGTGTTCTTCCCATTCAAGTAAGATGAATTTTGGGAACTATATAACATATATCAGGTTTACATACCATGTTGTGAGTATAGGTCCAGTGTTTGAGGGACATTTCAAGGGATTCCATGTCAAGGGACATTTTTAGGGTTGTCGTTTCAAGGGACATGACTATATGGAAGTACATGGCTCGAGTACACTAACACATAGTAATATACATGTTCAGAGACTGAGGACATGGATAATGGGTAGGTTATCCATGATACTACATGTACCATGGGTACATGATATGTAGAGGACCTAGCTGACTGAGCCATGTGGGGAAGAACATGTTTGGAGGGTTGTGTGAGGAGAGACATGCCTTGCAAACCATGTAAATTCCATGTTAGATCATTCCCATCAAAGTCATGCAACAAATGACACATCTGGTTTATTAGTTGAGTTAACTCTCCCTATAGACCCCAGTAAATATCATCTAATAATCATGGGATATTACTAATAGCATATATGATTCTTTGAGGCTTGGATTCATGAATGTGAGAAGCGTCTCATGATACTTTTTCCACCTATAATTCTTTGATAGAACTTATCGTGTATTTAGAGATATGACACGACATGATTCAAGAAATAAACTTCATCATGAGATCTTGACCATGGATAGTGATTAAGATGGATCACTGGGGAGATGTTTGGTCTAGTAGCGTTCCCTATAACCTCCGGATGAGGGTCCATTAGACTCTTTTGGCTGGGAGGGCTGTTCTCCCATGTCATATGAGGATGCATGTCCCCTATCCACAGTAGTGTTGCAACTTGAGGTGTGATGAGTATGAAGATACTTTGAGTGAAAATTAACCAATGAAGGAGATTAGTGTGGTTTATCAAAGGGAGATGTTAGGACTGGTACTCCACTATTATATTTGGGAACATGTTTCCCTTCTATCTTGGATTTGCAGAGATGATACTCCCCCACAACAAGCACTGGTCCTCTAGACAGAGACTAGTTGAAATTGTATTGGAACTACCCTATAGGACCTAGTTAAAGGTCCCCATATCAATATTTCATATGGAGACGAAGATACCCTATCTTATAGAGACACATGATCTTCATACTCATTGTACAAATAGATTAGCTGCTCCCCTACCACACCAAGGTGCATGTCTCCTATCTACGAAGTCATTACTCTCTTATCACAATAGGGAATGGGTCCTACCTATGTAATTTATAGATATAGTGTGTACTCCCCTTTCATACTAAGGTGAGGGTCCTCTATAATTGGAGTTTTTAATCCCCAATAATACTAGGGTGATGGTCCTCCATACACGATGCTCCGGAAGATTCGGTACACCCTTGTCATACTAGGGTTCAAGTCCTATAACCTATGGTTAGTCTCCCATATAGAGATAGGGAGAGAGTCCCCCAAAGTGATTATACAGGCCGAGTCAGATCTCCCTTATTTTTATGAAGGTGTCAGTACTATATCTATGTAGTTTTACTCCTTTATCTTCATGTAGTGGCAGGGATTGAGGCCTATAAGGGAGTTGTATCTCCCACGGTTTTGGAGTTCAGTTGCGAGGAGTCAGACCCTTCTCTTACTATGTATGATAATTGGCTCAAATATAGTTGTCCCTCTCTAAAGACAATTGTGGAACACTCTATACCTGCGTGAAAGAGGGTTTTCTTGATGATTTGGAGTTAGTAATACCTTGGATAAGGGGATACAGTGTGGTGTGGGTCTCTCTTTCCCATTACTTAGGTAAGATGTATGTGCTTCATGGTTTGGAGTAGTGATCCCTCGACTATTTGTAGTGGAAAAGGGTAGGCCTCTCCACCTAGGTTCCTATGAGCTTGCACAGGGTACACTATAGTGGTGACATGACCTCTTCTATTTGGAATCATATTCAGTCCCAGATATATTTTTCTAATATAGAATGTTCTCTCAGATGATTTCCCTATTGGATAGAAGAGTATGTGGAGTGTATTCTCCTAGACAATAATTTTCTTTGAGAATTGAGTAGAATCTTGTCGCTGACCATGAGGTCAGGACTTCACTAGGCATCGATCCTGATATGAGTATATCTGAGTGATTTTTTCTAGTATTTTCCATGTTTTCACATTTCTCGGTTGACGCAACACATGGATTGATATGACTAGTTGAGTATAGACGAGGAGTGGTCTAGAGAGAGTTTATATATCCTTTATGTTCTATTTTTCTTAGGTCAAGCAGACCATTTCCTTTCAATTTCCCACTTTTATTTTGGGTATTTGTGTGGGCTATTGTTTATTGTTATACTCACGCTTTTATGGGGTTTCCCCACAAAAATCGTGTCTTGTGTATATGTGATGACTTTTGATGGAGTCCCATGAGGACCCAAATAAGGAAGATCTTTATGGGATTAACCAAATGAGGTTTTTACTGATGTTTGGATGAGAAGATTCTTAATAATTAAATATTATTGGGATTCCCTCCATCAAAGCATGTTGAACGATTTATTGTTTTTTGGGATTGTATTTTTCCCATTTATACTTTTAGTAATTCAGCTATACCATTTTTTGGAATATATGTAGGCATGAATTTGTAGCATCAGTTTTATTATATATGGACTACTTCATGGACATGTATGTTTCTGCATAGGTAAAAAGACCATAGGATAAGGCCTCCTGTCTTGGTGATATGCATACTTGGAACTAAATGCCATCCCCTAATATACTAAAGGCGGGATTATGGAGTAACAAATTGGGCCCCGGTGGGTTAGGTCATGATATCGATGCATCAAGGGGCTATGAAATTCCATTCCCCACCATCACCGAATATATAAAATTAATTCATTATACGAATAAACAAAAATATTAATGAGCATTCCTTTTTAATCAATAATTATTTATACTGGAAGACATATCATAGAAAATTTCAACACCTTCCCAAGATAAAATGATCATAATCAATCCAAATAAATATGGTGTATAATATAATTATATCATACCCCTAGTAAGGAATATGATTTATTGAATCATATTAACATAGAAGAAAATAATTTTGATATATAATTGGATCATTTATTATTGAAAATATAGTTTTAATTTGGAAATCAAATATAAAAAATTCAAAAATATTAAGAATGAAATTCCCTTTTGAAATAAATGTCGAAGATTAAAATTATAAATTCAATGAAAATATTATCTATAGTGATGGGAAAACCTATGCGTGTAGTGTATAATAAAACAACAATTCAATTAACACTTTCACTAAAAAAGTTATGTGTTAAGAAAATGACAACAATATTACTTTAAATATTTTTTATAGAAATAAAAAAATGTTTATAAATGGATTCAAAAAATCATTATAGATATATATAATAACTCGAAAAATTATATATTTAATTAAAAAATGGACAATGAAGAAAAGGATTTGTGACCGAATAGAAAAACAAGGTTAATTTTCCTCAAAAAAATTCATTTAGCCTATTGAGTATATATCGATGGGAAAATGAAAAAAACATTTAATTTATAAAAATAACTATAGGATAATAAAATAGATGTGGTTTATGATAGAAATAAAATTTAATTATCCAAATGAAAATATTAATATAAACAATCCATAATAATAACAAGATTGTGAAATATACCCTGAATAGTTTGGTATCTTTTAAAGCATTAGCCTCATGAATGAAATAAGTTAAAATGAAACTTTAAATAGAATTAATATAATGAAATTGTTGATATAAAAAAAATTTATGTATACACCTGGAACTAATAAAACATGTGGTTAATATGGAACATGTCTCACCGAAATAACAGTGAGATAATAAACCATTACAAACACCGTAACATTGAAGTAATAATTAATAATATAACTGATTATGTTTAAAAAATTTAAATCCACATATTTTTTTTTAAAATAAAACGTTATATCATAAAATTAATTACACATATCAACTTTTCATAAAATAGACAATGAAGATGTACAAAGCCAAATAAAAATAATTTTATCTAAGAAACCCCTTACTTCACATCCATCGTTCTCTGTACGTTCATTTAGCCTTTTAAATAATGAATTTGAATTTATCATAAATCTATACAAGAACCATATAAATTCTTATATATATTATATATGATCAACATAAAACATTCCAACATATGTTTATTAATAATTATTTATTGCAATCATCATTTTCTATTTTTAATTGTTTCATTTTTTCATGTATGTTTTGGTTTGGTAGTTTCAGTCATTGAATATTTTTGAATAATCCAAAATAAATATAACATTAATAAATATAATAAAATCATATATTTTATTTTTATACATATTTAAAATTATTCTTTAAAGGATGGCATATAAAATGAATCAAATCGCTTCATCGAGGAGGCAGTCCACACATGCGCACAAGGGACATTATAATATTTTAATGAGTGTAAAGGTCAGAAGGAAAAGGATAAATTATATATAATAAAATTTATTTCATTATTTTAATATATAAATTTAATATCCTTGATAATAACTATTCATGAATTAATAAAATGAAAAATTTAATATATGATTTCAGGAGGAGTTAGTCCGCATATACACATGAACAACTCTTTTATTTCACATTTGATTGAGAATGATATGAATAAAGTTTATTCCCTAAAAATAATAAAAAATTATACATGGGAGATGTGGATTTTGTTATATCATAAATTTTTATCTAAAAAATGAAGGAGGTATAAGAATAAATAAAACTAAAACACTTGGTTAAGAATTATACCTCTTCTTCAGATAACATCATTTGGTTTACAACATATTCTTTATAAGGAAGGTATGTTGATCAAATAATTCCTCTAGATCACGAAATTTGATTTTAAGAAGTTATTTTGGTATGTATTTTCAGATATATAAGTTTCATGAGGTGTTGTCAAGATAGGATATGTGGTGTCATTTTATAAGTGTGGGAGATGATACCCATGTAAATTTTCAAAATATTAAAATATAATAATGTATTACTCATGCCATGTTGGATGAAATTACACTATTTTATAATGTATTAAGATATAATATATTAATATTGATATTAAATAGGTTTTATATGAGTCTATAAGTAAATTTAAAACATATATTTTTAGTTTAATTCCATCCCCTAAATTAATTATCCATTCTAACCGTTAACTTAGTAACAAATTTTTACTAGTTTTACTATTAATTATGACCCATATTATGTTTCACATAATTTATCATATTAATTATTAATATTCCAAATATAGATTCCAATTTATTTATTTTTTTGTATAAGTTTCAAAAATTAATATTAATATTAGTATATCAAACGCAATGAAAACTATTTTTAGAAAATTTTGTGTTTTAAGCACTAAAATAATTATATAGATAGATGAAGTATATTTTTGATCCAAATGGAATTAATTAGATTACTTTGACTAAAAGGACATATATTTCTCATTAAAACCAGACCAAAACTAAATGAAACTATATTTGTACAAAATTGAGAGAAAAAAATGAAAAACATTTTTTTTGGATAGAAACATTACTTAGAATTAATCAATTAATTTTTATTGATTGGAACCATTATACATATATTTATTAATTTTATCACATCTATCAATAACAACCAATTAAATGGGTAGGTTATAATAGATATATTTCAAATAATAATATTTCATAGTTTATTTATGCTCGGTATTGCATGTCGTGTACACTATTGAAAATTGTTTTTTTTTAAATATCATGGTATTAAATTCTTCCCAACATAAATGATTTTTCCCTCTCAATTTTATCTCATGATTTTCAATTCAATGGTTTAATATTTGAAAATGCACTTTTGGAAAACCCACATTGTAAAAAGGGTGAGTAAAAATTCATTTTGAAAGTAGGAATGGGAAATATAAAGGTCATCCAGAATAACAAATAAATAGGGTTCAAAATAGTAAAAACCAAACGGGATTTGAAAACATTTACATGGAAGAGAAAATACATAATCCTAGAAATAATTTTTAATTATATAGAGAAAGTTAATAAGAATTTTAATTTTCAGAAACTATAAATTAAAATGGGATAAATAAGATAATCGATTCATGAGAAATAAATTTAAGTAGATAAAATTTCTATTTCATAATCCTTTTCTTATAGTTTTTGGATTATTTTATAATCAATAGAAAGATAATAATAAAATATTTTTACTTTATTTCATTCAATTTTATGAGAAACATTTTATTCTTTATCTAAGATTTGATGAATTTACACTTTTATCTCATTTATCACCCTTATAAATAATGACTAGTTATGATTTTTTCTTGTCTTAAAAACTAAATTTTTTTTATTGACTATGTGATCTATAAAAAGATAAAAATTTATTTGATATTTAAAAAACATAAATAGTTAACAAATGATAAAATAATAACCAATATGAATAAACCATTATATAAGGATATGATACATTAAAATTAAAAACCTCACCCATATTTCAACTTAAATCGGTACATATAAACTAAAAATATAAAATCAAAATATTCCTGTCTATATTTAATTAAAAATTATTATAAATATTTGATTAGATATTCTTAAGAGGTAAATTTAACATTTATCACCATACAACATTAATCGATACTAAATTTACATACCAAAAATATATATTCCCAATCAAATAATCTAAAAAATATTGTAATCTTTCCCATAAGTAACTGAAATCAACATAAATAAACAATAAAATTATATATGATTTCTAAAGATAATCGATCCTTATTTATTCCAATAAAATCTTATATTATCCAAAAATATTTTATTTATCTTAATTATATAATGTTACAAATATAATGATATTATTTTAAAAATAAAATTAATCACTTAGTCATCAAATCACTTTATAATCCCATGGTTATCTAAAAGATAAAAAAAAATGTTTCCAAAATTTAATAACCCTTTTATCCCAATTATCCTTATTAAAATTATTGATAATATTAATCCTAAAGTTTATCAATAACTTTCAACTTATATTCACAAAATATAAAATCATTATTAAAAAAATAACCTTTTCACTTAAACATATACTGAATCCAAGGATTCTATTCTCATAAATTCCTTCAAAAATATACTTTATCATATTATTCTATCATTACATAAAACCCCTAAATGGGTATATATGAATTAAACTCATAATCAAATGGAAACTTATTATTTAACGATAATTTAGGTTTACCCCATATTAATATGGATTATCATTGGTTTCTATATGATTAATCTTATTATTTTTTATTATGGTTAGTAAAAAAATATAAATTAACCCACATATATCCCCAAGTGTTTCTATCCAGTTGTGAATTCTTAGGCCCACTCAGTGTTCATTTCTGAATATTTACTTACTACCCAATCCACCACATTAAGAGTTTTCACCCATAGGTGCATCTATTCCATTACCAAATCCACTTTCCTATATCTAGACATGGATGAATTTTCAAGGAATACTAAACAATATTTACATTATAAAACCATTATGATATTATCTTATACATAGAATTATCCTCAAATAATTTCATAAACAAATTTTTAGTTAGCATTGTTTTACTAAATATACTTCACTTGGTTTTATAACAAACTTACTTAGATACCATCTGAAACATCCCCAACCCAAGTAGGATAGATTTTATAGTTATTTTATTATATTGGAACTAGATACAAGAGATCAAATCTGATAGGATTAAATGATTTAGTATTATTGGGAGACTTGATAAAAAAACAATCTCACATTACATCTGAAAACATAAAATACAACACAGAGTTTTCATTAATATAATTATTATTCCCTCTAGAATATTGCTTGTAATTTCTCAGAATTTCCATGTATTTTTTTTAAATTACATGGAATTATTTTGCAACTATATGCTTGGAAAGAACACGATTCCAAGGCCTGATGAGGCCGAATTTTGTTTTTGAACTTTTTTGAAGGTATGTTCAATAAATGATCAAGCATTCTTTTCTAAGATTTGAACCAGTGATCAGAACAAAAATCCAAGGGCACCGTTGAACTCAGAATGCCAGGATTTACCTAGAAAAGACTTAACTTTGGATGGAAAGGGATGAATGGAAATGTTAATTTTCAGACCATTTAGAAAAATATAAAATAACTTTAAAAATATATTTTAGTTCTTTTCCTCAACCGACAAGTTGAGGACAATGGCACTGTATTGCAGCGATGAGGCGATGTCGAGGAACACTAACAAAACTCATTAATGGGTCCTAAACCCACAACATAATGCCACATTAAATGACATGTAAGAGCTATGTTGTTTCATAAATGAAAGAGTGTAATGAAACGACGTCATAGTATAACTAAAATTTTGATATGTGTTTTATTTTTATTTATTTGATGGGTTGGAGAGGCGACAATTAATCGCTGGACGAATCTATGATGAACAACTGGCGGGATTCCTCTCCAAAAAAGAAATATGAATTCTATCTTCGAACTATGGAGAATGCGATTGATGAGCAGTGATGAATGCTAACGGATCGAGGTTCGTTGAAGGCTTGGAGCTTCTCCCCTCGTTAGCGACAGATCCTCAGTCCAGGTAAGGGTTTTATTTTTTAAGTCATCCCCATAATTTATTTCTAAATGAAAAATGTGGATCAACCCACGAATAGGTTGATTCAGGGGTTTCTCATTCTTGCGAGAGGGTATTATTTTTGGGTTTCAACATCGGGATGAATTATCATGGATTGAACATCTTCTCCAAACCTCCCCCCTTGGTTTTAAAACTTCTGATGTGGGTGGCATGAGCCGAGACAAACAAGGCCCGAGCCCCTCGGCATGTGCACTCATTGTGAAAAGATTTTCCTAGATGGAGGCAATGTGAATCTAAGAACATCATGGTGACAAAGAAATCCATTGGAGCCCATAGACGTAGGCGAATTGAAAAACGGACCACCAGAGAAACATTGGTGGCTCGTAGAAGGAACTGACAGGCGTCGACGGTGGCATAGGCGACTGGTGGGGGAGGGAGGCAGCAGTAGGCCATGACAACATGAAAGAATGGTACTGATCGGATCTTCTTGGAGGTGGTGGCTTGCATTTGGGCCACCCAGGTGACCTGGTGAGCTGCGGTCGCTCGACATCGGTAGAGGGGAGGCCGCGACCCGTTGGCTGTGGTAGATGGTGGACGCGGCGCCAGGTGGGTGCCTCCATGGAGGAGTGACCCACTATTTTAGGGCCGCATTCGAACAGAGGAGGGGACACGACAATGGCTGCCATGTCCCAGGAACATACCATCGGCTACACGTGCGGTCGTGCTTCAGTTGGCGGGTCGTGCCCCCAGCCAGTGGGCTGATCTCGCGCCAAGCATTCTGGACCAGTACTCGGGGACCAGAACCATGCCTAGAAGGCTGAATCAATGCCCATTAGTCCAAAACCGCACCGAAAGGCAGGACTTGGTCCCTTCGGGTCAGGTCGGATGAGACTGGGTCAGCAGGTGACCCGGTAGGTGGGACCCTTGTCCCATCGGGCCTAATCTAGCGAGGTCCATTGGGCTTGGCCCACTGGGAAGGCCAGACCGGACCGACCCATTCCCAAAATGGGTCAGGTCATGTTAGTTGAATTAAACTAGGGTAAGTGGGACCCCCAGACCGGGTTGGTCGGGTCGGCTCGACTAGGTCTGACCGGGCTCAGACGCAACCAACCCATATTTACTAAAATGCTAATAGCTTGTAAACCGGGCGTTTGATTGATGATATGTTTACAATGTTAGGACCCTATCAATGAGACAAATATTTTGGTATACTATAAAGTGACTTTCACAGAAGTTGAGATGTGATGAAATGATTTATAAGTGATTATCCCATGTGCACTATGTACAGAACCCTACGGTTGGCTAAGACCTGTAGATTGCTGGCAAGAAAATATTTGTGACTTGGCTATGGCCCAATGGGAAGAAAATATATGTTACCTTTCAGACCCACGGTGGGAGCGAGACAATGTGATTCGATATACGCATGGTACGTAATAGGGGGGAGTACCTCAGTTGGACAAGGTATGAAGCACCTCTGTGTGACTTTGTAGGCCCATGATGGGAGCGAGACAATGTGAATGGCACACTCAAGGTACTCATCAAGAATGAGAACCACATCAGTCCAAGGTTAGCGAGAAGAGGATTATATGTGACCTAGAAGTCCTAATGTACTCATAGGGGCAAGGTTCTCTAGGATCCTAGGAGTTAGATGATGTGACTAATGATTGTTTTATCACAACCCTAGATGTATACCTAGTGTGAGATATCTTGTGCTTCCTGCTTATTCTTCGTGCACTTTCTTCATGCTTAAGCTTCATGATTTGCTTTAAGGATTGATTTTTGGTATTTATTTTTTCTTTCGGGGTCCCCTACTGACTATTTTTTTACTCACCACCACACAGGCTTTGCCAGCACACGTTGAGTCTGGTGAAGACGACATACACTTTGACAGAGGAATTGGTGGCCTCAGACCAGGTGGGGCCTAGTGAAATTAGGCGAGAAAGGTATTCTACTTCTGCATCTAGTATCTACACTAATCTTTCCATTAGGTGGGGTTTCAGTAAATGGCTACCCGAGTCCCTATGTACTTTTCTATTTTTAGTTATTTTTGTTTGGTTTGTATTCTAGGCCACTTGATTTCAATTATACTTATAATCAGCAGTTGTTTCAGTATGCTTGTTTTCCCCTTTCAGTTTGTGGGACGTGGTTAGGAATGTGTGTGCACATAGGTACGCAGGAAAATGACTCCAACTTGTAAGTTGATGCCTTAGATGCTAGTTGCTAACCCCTGGCATTCGGGAGGCGAGCTTGGGGTAGTCACGACACAGACCCCAGGGTCTGGTCATCAAAAATAGGCATCAAAGGGCGATCGGTTCCACCTCTAAGACTGGGGGTATGTTGTTTTGTTTCTGAGGAAATAATGTTAAGTGTTATTAGTCTGAATTTTGGACTCTGGGTGTCCAGTTTTGGTGCGGAATCTGACGTATCCATACACCAGGACCTTGAATTCTGATTTAGGGCTCTAAACACGAAAACACTATTTTCATAAGTGTCTCATTATGTTCTTTTTTGAATAAGAGTCATCTCACTAGGTATAAACATTTTTCCATGGTACATCTTGATCTATATGAGGATACCAACACATGAATGACTCACTAGGATCCTGATATGTGATCGTGTGGACAGCCTGCCTTGTGATGAAGCGTCGGTTTAGGGACCAGTGCTATATATGACCCCGCTGGGTGGTGCACCGGTGTTTCCACTACACGTTGATCTGTAGTTACTACTAGCGATATAGGTAGAGGAAGCGCATTGGCTCAATGGATTCTATGAGTTTCATAGACAGAGACCTTTCAGGTTTAGGGGAGAGATAGATCTTCAGGTCGCTGAAGACTAGATGGAGGTAGTGACACATGTCTTACACTTAGTGAGGACATCGCTTGACCAGATGGAGGTCTTAACTACAAGCCTTATTCAGGGTTTGACAGTTAGATGATGTAGTCTAATGATTTAGAATCATAATGAGTTGATCCTCTTGTGGGCTGACTTCGAGCGACTTTTCTTGGAGGTGTTTTTCCCTAAGACCCTATGCTCCTTGGGCATTCAGGATATGCTTCACCTTCAGAAGGGCAGCATGACGGTGGTTGAGTACTAATAAAGTTTCACAAAGCTTTTTCACTACTCCACAAACATAGATCTAGTCCCTTTCTCCAGGGATCGATAATTTGAGTAGGGACTCATGTGGGAGATCAGGGCTTTGATGGGGTCTCTCAGCATCCCTACCCAGTTCGGGGTGCTGGAGTAATCCCTTCTTGTTGAGAGCTTCTTGGAAGACCAGGCGCTAACAACCAACGTTACCAGGAGACCCCAGACGACAGAGTCTTCAGCTGGAAGCAATTAACTTCCATGAGGTCCCAACCAGGCTAGGTATTTTATGGGCCAACCCCAGGACTCAGGTTAAGTAGTGTGGGGCTCCCAGACTATAGGCAGTTAGCCTAGGGATAGGATTTTCTTCGTGTGTGGTGGGTAGGGACACATGACACGTGACTACTGACTCACCGTATAGATGACTGAAAAATGGTCGAGGGACAGTTGAGACAGAGGTATAGGTTCAATCGAGGAGGTCTGCAGGGTAGAAAACATGGCAGGGGAGCAGGCCGAGTAGTAGGTAATGGGTGACAGTTTGAGGTACTATTACCACCACCCCCAGGTGGCCCACCCCGATCACATGGAGCAGGAGGACAGGGGAGAGCTCAATTTTTGGAACCCGAATCTTATTACCCTGGCACTCCGGAGATAATCTGAGGTATGATATGTGTCTTCTCCACCCTAGCTATAGTATTTATAGGCATAGGTGCTAGTCACTCTTTCCTTTCCATGGATTTTGTTTGGAGCTTGGAGATTTTAGTGGTGTTGTTGGCTCTATCCTTACGGCTAGAGACTCCTATAGATGGGTATTTGATGATTACACACTGGTACCGTCAGTGTGAGCTTACTCTAAGAGGTGAGTGTGACGCCCTGACCCCAGTTACCCAGAGTCGGAAGATTATTACATAACATTGGCATGATACACGGAATCATGTCCCGAAAGACTGATCAGTTTAGTATCCATGGAAGTACTAGATACATTCATAAGTTTTACATTACATCATGAAATAAAAACATCAACAACATTTTGTCCCATTTTGTACACAGTTATATCCTTATCCTATCCCTACAGGTCAACCATAAAATACTTCTTCATATCCTGGGAAAAATAAAACATTGAAAGGGGTGAGCTCAGATGCTCAGTAAGGATAACAATATAGCGGAAACATTCATAAATAAGTATAAGCATTTAAGGCAATGTATTAGACTAAATCAAAAGACTTTTAAACATAAACTTAAGAATAATATGGAAAAGATACAATCAAATAATTCTATTTAATTATTCACATGGACATTCTACTAGTTGAATAATCACATGCAATATCAATAGCCACTTTCATAATGATGGAATGCATAATGCCATAATTCATAACCATATAGTCAAGGCCTTGTGCCAAGACTACAAATAAGATTTTGTCAAGGCCTTGATACAAGACACTTCCTTGTCTCATGATGCCTACTGATGCGTCGATGAGCTATAGCGGGCTTCACCCGTCACATACTAAGCCCAATGCATTCCTCATATGAAAAGGTTTAACCATAACATAAACATTTGTATTAAAACTAACATACGAAATGTCAATACTTTCTTCATAAACCATGAATGGTATAAGAATAAAACATACAGAGTCAAAGATATCACAAAACCTTCAATACAATATGTAAGATTTGTATAATAATAAATCAACTTCAAACAAGCTTAAAATCCATCAAAAGGATGTCGACATAGATGAAATCAAAATTTTTTTAGAGAAATATTTCTTTCTATATTGAATTCTTTTAGAAGTTATATAATTATAAAAGAAAAATTTATTTTGAAAATATTATTATAATATTTTAAGGGATGCATCAACGATGTTATAACGGCAAAAAATAGCCTCACTTGCTGTATAAGTTAAAAAAAACATTCTTACCTTAATTTTGTCAAGAAGGTCATAAAGTACCTTGTTTGGAAAACGACGGAAAGATTTTCTTTCAAAAAAATAAGGTAAAATAAGGGTATAAATTACTTTAACCCATTTTCTAGTAAATAGTAAAAAAAAATTGAAATACATTTTTTTGAAAACACATATGTTGATGATAAAGAGGTCCCAATAGATACTTCTGTAAAAACATCCTTAGATAATAAAGAGATTATGGAATTAACCCTTACATTGTACTTTTAATTGGTTGTGGGTATTTTAAACTCATGTATAATAGTTAAATAATTTTTATTGAATTATACAAGAACTATATACATAAATATGATATCATATATAATCCTCTAATATTTCTTTTAAATAATATTTTAGTCGTATCCTCGTTTCGGGCGTTAACTGATCCATTTTCCTTTATATGCTCGGTTATGTAAGCCAGGTTTTTTTATGGATATGATGTATTTTATTCATATAAAAAATGATATTAAGTTCTTATAAATTAGTTTTAATCATAAAATGAAAATTATTCTTGAATGATTAAGATGGGGAAGGAATCTCATCGCGTTTGTGGAGATGGTATTCCGTTCGTACGCACGAGCGACAATATCATTATACTAATGGTGAAATAACATGTAATTGTATGGTATGTCATATATGAAGAATTATTAACTCATTATATTTATTATTGACATCAGTTATACTCATTATTATACCCATCCAAATAATGAAGTGTTTGAATAACAAACTACACCACGACTTGGAGACGGTAAGCCGTACGTACGCACGTATGATGACATCGTCATACATATGATGGATAGAATAATGAATATGGTTTTACCATTTTAATAAATCACAGTATATTGAAGATTATAGAGTTTTTATTTTATAATATAAATAAAAAATAAATAGAAAGTGTAAGAATAAAATAACTTGAAATAGGTGATGAAATATTTACCGCGTTTTCGGGTTCTTCCTTTTTTGATTTGATCCAAAGGGATCCTTAGGTTGGATTTCTGATCAAAGTAAGGACCCTAGGTTTAAGGGAGGATATTTGAGAGGATATTTGGGCAGGGGTTGGCCGAGCCAAATGGATTTGGAGGTGTGAAATTAAGAGAAGGGGAAGTGGCCTTTTATAAGAGAGGTGAGGGTCACTTTTGGAAAAGCTTGAAATATTATTTTATAATAAAATAATATTCTGTTTATAATGGCTCAAAAATAAATTATTTAGAGGATAAGGTGGATATGGGTCCAAAAATCTCAAACAATAGGTTTTAGACAAGTTTAGGTCATTATATCAACCTTATCTTTTAGATTTAACTCTTAGTTAAATAGTTTGACATTTACTATGTCTCTTTGTATTTTTATATTAT
This sequence comes from Viscum album, assembly GCA_963277665.1. Taxonomy (NCBI): domain Eukaryota; kingdom Viridiplantae; phylum Streptophyta; class Magnoliopsida; order Santalales; family Viscaceae; genus Viscum; species Viscum album. The sequence continues at coordinate 2,108,524,017 of OY728156.1, read as the reverse complement.
ATGGTTAATTAAATTACTATAATAAGCCAAGAGAAGACCATGTGGTTAATTATTAATATATATAACCTTATATAAGTCCTTTGGCTGATCCTTATATTTTTAAGAATATTATATCAATTAATAATATAGTATTTGTTTTAAAAAACTCAATTATGTCAATTTTGACACTATTTAGAATTTGATTTTTTGAAAACCATAAAAACTTTATCTCTTAAAATAAATTTTATTTAACCAATACTAACATGTCATATTAACCTATAAAATTAGATTAATTTTTCAAAAGTTTCAATTTACATTTATTTGGATATTTATAATATCAATTATTTTAATATTTCATTAATAAGGTAATTACTGCATCATTATTGTGTCATAAAAAATTAAATTATTTAATGTCTAAAAATTATAAATAAAATACAATTATTTAGGAAATATTTTATATTTTTAATTAATATTTATAGTTGAATTTATATTGTGTGTAACCCTATATTAAAAATGGATTAATTATTAAACATTGAATTTAACTCTTTTAACTCTTCTTTAAATATAATTATAATAAATGTACTAATATAATCCAAGTGGACCAAATAGGATCATATTTTATTACTAAGGTTATTTTTTCTTGAATTATACTTATATAATAAAATTAGGAAATGTGTTAGGGTAATTATGATATCATTTTTATCCTTAATTACCCTATTTACTTTTAACCATGGTAAATAAAAGTCAAAAGTTACTATTCACCAAAAATTATTTTCAACTTATTGAACAACATTTTACTTACTAATATGAATTGTTTCTCTCATATTTTTGAAATTCAACTCATAGAAGCGGTAAAATTATGTTTTATGGAAATTTGCAAATGCTCCTAAAAGGTGGATAAGAGACCGTAAAAAGTTCAATAAAATTTTTACATATCTAAAATTATTATAAAATGACTCCAATGAATTAAATTGAACTTATATAGGTATTATTTATCTATTTTTACCTAAAATAAATTTAAATAAAATAAATAATTATTAAAAAAAGCTATTTTAACCAATAACGCAATGATTTTCACTATTCCTCAAAAATTTGAATGTTTTCAGAAAAATACCAAAAATTCACCCTAAGATAATTTTTATATTCAAAATTTAAAAATGAAGTACATTTAAAATTATTTTTATAAAATTTCAATAATTGGGTATTACTATTCATAATGGCTAGTTTGATTGGTTGCAGTGTGTTAGAATCTTGAAGTTACATACAATGCAATATATTTCATTATTTTAAGGGAAACTTAACATGGATTTTTTGGGTGTTATAGTGAGAGATTAATCTAGTATCTTCTAGTAGTGGTGTTGGCCACTTAGGTTGTCATCATCGGTATAGAATGGTTATCAACAGTCGATGCTCAGATCAACGGTTTTAGGTCGGCATTACGGTGTGTCTCTGAAGATGGGTCTGGGTTTTCCTTCATCGGTGAGAAGGAAACCCTTGCAACACATGATATAAAGTCTCAAAGGAGGGTATAGTCAATCACTAACTAGTTGGATAGCCCCACCCTTGGTGTAGTCGATGATATGAGTCCGCGATTTCTTGTAGTGGTGGATGAGTATGGGGATGTTTTTCTTAAAGATGTTCCAGGACTACCTCCTCGCAGAGAGGTATACATTAGCATCAACCTGTACCCTGGGATGACATTGATATCCACACCGACATATCAGATGGCTCCTGTAGAGCTTCACATGCTGAGGGTACAACTAGAGGACTTCCCGGAGAAGGGGTTTGTAAGGCCTAGTGTTTCCCCATGGGAAGCCTCAGTGCTGTTTTCCAAGAAGTAAAATGGGAGTTTGAGGTTGTGCATGGACTTATGGAGCCTGAACCAGGTGACCGTGAATAACAAGTATTCACTTCCGAGAATTGATGACCTCTTCGATCAACTGAAGGGAGTGATATGGTTCTCCAAGATAGACCTCAAATCACGCTATCACTAGCTTTGGGTATGAGATAAGGACGTAACGAAGACAACCTTCAGGTGCCCGTATGACCACTAAGGGTTGTTGGTGATGAATTTTGGCATGACTAACACCCAAGCAGTGTTCATGGGCCTCACGAATGAGATTTTCCAGCTTAGCTTGACCTGTTTTTGTGGTCTTCATTGATGACATCTTTGAGTACTCTGCGTCATAGGAAGTGAATGCTACACACCTGTGGATAGTCCTGGATATACTCTGAGGGAACCATATTGATGTTAACATCTTGAAGTGCCAATTTGGGATACAAGAGATCCACTTTCTGGGGTATGTCATCTTTGATGCTGGAGTTGCAGTGGATCCGGTGAAGATAGATGTAGTGCTCACTTGGGAGCCACCTAGTATCCTGACTGAGGTGCATATATTCTTGGGGTTGGCTGGGTACTATTGAAGGTCTGTTACGGAATTTTACATATTGTTTCACCCTTATCAGCTTTGACATTGAAGTGCAACCCTTCGTGTGGATGGAGAAATTCCAACAGAGTTTCTAGGAGATGAGGTGGAGACTAACTAGTGCCTCCATATTGAGACTACCAGAGGAGGGTGTTCATTAAATAATTTTCTGCGACACATCAGGGACTGGTGTAGGATGTTTCCTGATGTAAGTGCAAGCGGTTATCACCTACGGCTCATGCTAATTGAGGAATAATGATAAGAACTACACGACCCAGGACCTGGAGTTAGTAGCAGTGGTCTTTTCCTTGAATATGCGGTGGCACTACTTTATGGGTGAGTGGTTTACAGTTTACTCTAACCAAAAGAGTCTCATGTATATCTTCTACCATATGGAACTAAACCTAAGACATTGACGATGGCTAGAGTTCATCCAGGACTATGAATTTTAGATATTCTATACTCTCGGGAAGGGGAAGTTGGAAGGCAACGCGCTTAACAGGGGGACTGGTTTTCAGTTGCTGAGTGTGGCGAAAGAGCAGCTAATCACATTGTTGTTATCCTTAGTGGATGATGATGGAGCAACTTATCTTTAGTCGATGACTATTACTCTAACACTCTTAAAACTATTTAGGGAGGCACAACATGTGCAAGTTGACTATGAGGACCGACATGCTCAGTTATCCTCAAGACATCCTCCTGATAGATTTTCGATTGTTGGGGAGCACATAAAACTTTTCATAGGGCGCACCATAGTACTAGTGGAGTTGCGGGAGGAGGTGTTTAGGGAGTTCCATACATCCACTTTGGTGGTGTATCATGGATTGGAGAAGTTATACCAAGACCTCAGATGTTTGTAATGTTGTCCAAGAATAAAGAATTAAGTGTCCGAGTTTGTCTCACAATGCCTCACTTGTCAGCAAGTGAAGGCCGCACATCAGGTTCCAGCAAGATTGCCTCAGCCACTTGAGTCACCGAAGTGGAAATTGGACGGTATCTCGATTAAAATCATAACAAGGTTACAATGTATGTATAGAGGCCTTGATTTTATCTAGGTGATCTTTTACTGACTCACCAAGTCTGTTCACTTTTTACCAATGCACGAGTAGGGACCAATAGAGGGATTGGGACACCTCTACATCCAAGAGATAGTTCCGCTTCAGGGGTTTCCTTCTATGATCATCTCATACAGTGATGCATGATTTAAATCCTAGTTGTGTAAGGGATTTTAGGAGGTGTTCAGGATGTAGATGAACCTAAGCAGAGTCATTCATCTACAAATGGATGATTAGATAGATCGAACCATACAGACCCTGGAGGACATGCTTCGTGCTTGCATTCTGTATTTTGGTCATAGTTGGTAGAAACACCTAACAATGGAGGAGTTTTCATACAACAACTGATTTCACTCCATCATTGTAATGGCACCGTTTGAGGACTTTTACAGGCAGCCTTGTAGATCACCTCTATACTGGGTAGACCTATGAGAGTTAACACTAATGGGTCTAGAGTTGGTACGAGATACCACTGAGAAGGTGCAGATCATCCAAGAGTGGATGAGGACTATGCAGAGTAGGCATAATTCTTATACTGATATAAGATGGAGACCCTTGGAGTTTGAGGAGGGAGATAATGCATTCCTTCGGGTCTCACCCCGATGAGGATTACATAGATTTGGTCTGGATAGAAAGATATCTGCAAGGTTCATCAGACTTTTTCAGATCCTAATCAGAGCTTGCGAGGTGGTGTACTACCTTGATCTTTCCTTATAAATACACCGGGTGCATGATGTTTTTCAAAAAATCGCATCTCATGAGATACATGCATGATCCATAGCACATCATCAACTGGTGAGATCTATACATTGATGATGAGGAGACATTTGTAGAGTTCCTGGTGAAGAAAGAGGATCAACATGAGTAGCTCTTGAATGGGTGGGCAATTCCTCTAGTGTGCATTTGTTGGTAGCATGAGAATCTCTAGGAGAGAACATAGGAGTGGGAGACTCGTATTCGTGCTCTGTCCCCCCATTTGTTTGATTAGCCCAAGTTTTGGATTTCGAGAATGTAAATCCCTATGGTGTCGAGAATATAATGTCTTATAATTTTCGTGTAATTTTTTTAAATTATTTGTAATTATTTCGAGAATACACGCTCTGAACCCACATTATTTTCAGGTTCGGTGAGCCTGGAATGGAATTTTGAGCTTTTTAAAGGTGTTTTCAGTAAACCTGCAAGAAGGTTTTCCAAAACTTTTGAACTGGTGCTCAGACAAAAAATAAAAGGTAACTATTGAACTCAGAACACCGGGATTTTCCTTGAAATGTCTTAAATTTTTTTGGCAAGGAAAAAAAAGAAAAGTTATTTTTTGGACCTTTCAGAAAAAAATAACTTTTAAAAGATATTTTATTTCTTTTCCTCAACCGATGAGCGGAAGATGGTGGTGCTGTGATGTGGAAAAGAGGCAATGAAGAGGTGCACAAATGAAATCATTAATGATTCATAAACCCTTAGCATAACGATACATTAAATGATGTGTAAAAACTATGATGTTTCATAAATTAAACAGCACAATGACATGGAGTTGTAGTGAAAATAAAATATTGTGACATGTTTTCTTTTTTATTTGTTGGATGTGTTGGAGAGACAAAAATTAATCGGTGGACTAATCAAAGATGAACCAGCAATGGATTCCTCTCCAATGAAAAATGACAAACACCATCGAAGAACAATGAAGAACGATATTGACAATCAATGACGAATGCTAATAGATAGAGGATCAACGACGGCTCAGAACTTCACCCCTCGTTAGCGACACATCCTCAATACACGTAGGGGTTTTATTTTGGAAGACTTCCCCATTGTTTATTTTTAAATGACAAATGCAGACCAATCCATGAATAGGTTGATCCATGGGTCACTCATTCTTGTAGAAGGTTATTCTTTTTGTGGTTCAACATCGGATTAAATTATCATGGATTGAACATCTTCCTCGAACCTCACCCTCAGTTTTCAAACATCTAACGTAGAGGGCATGGGAAAACATTAAGAAGGACCAAGCCCCTCTGCATGTGCACTCATTATAAAGAGATTTTTCAGGATGGAGAAAAGGCGCATCCGAGACTGTCGTGGTGACGATGACACCCGACCGGAGGAAGGAGGTGTGCCCTTTAGCACGCTGCAATGGTAGGAAGTTACGACCATATATCCACAACAACATGGAGTAGCGGTACAGACGACACCATGTGGGGGAAACGGTCAGCATCTGGGTCACTCAGGTGACATGAAGAGCCATGGTTGCTTGACCGCAGAGGGGGGAAGGCAACAATCCATTGGCCGTAGCTGGCGATGGATGCGACACTAATAGGGCATCACACAGAAGGAGCGTCTCACTCCTTCTGTCCACGTTCAGATAGAGGAGGGGATACGGTGACAACTTCCCCATCTCGAGTGCACACCAACAACCACAGGTGTGGCAAGGTTTCAGTTATAGGGTGAGACCTGTGCCCAACAGTCCATACCCCTGCCCTTGAATCCGGACAGGGCAAGACTGGATCGCAATGTGCCTGACATGCTGGACCCTCAGCCAAATTGGGCCGAGTCCAGTGAGGCCCATTGGGCCTGGACCACTAGTCAGGCCAGACCGGACCGACCAAGACATGAACCAGGTGGGGTCGAGTCAGTCAAATTAAATCAAGGTATGTGGAGGCCCCCTAGCTGGGTTGGTTGGGTCGGTTCGACTGGGTCAGAAAAGGATGAAATGCAACCGACCCTTGTTTACTAAACCACTAATAACATGAAAACTGAGTGTCTAATTGATGAGAAGTTTGAAGCCTTAGGACCCTCTCGACGAGGATGGTATTTTGGTATTCTCTATGGATAATTTCGTGGATGTTGAGATTAAATGTATGATTTGATGAGTGGGTCTCCAAAATGTGCTATATATAGAACTCTACGATTGGCTGAGACCTGAAGACTGCTGACAAGTGACTCTGTGTGACCCGACAATGGACTAGTGGGAATGACCTCTGTGTGACTTTGTAGGACCATAGTGGGAGAGAGAATGTGTGAGTCAGAAGACCTACTATATGTGATGGGGAGGAGTACCTCAATTGGATAAGGTGGGAAGAACCTATGTGGGACTTTTCAAGCCCATGGTGGGAGAAAGACTATGTGACTCAGTATACCCATGGTACTCATTGGGGATGAGTACCAAAGTTGTCCATGGTTAGTGGGAATCGGCTTCTGTCTGACCCGGCATGCCCACTGTACTCATAGTGAAGAAGTTCACCAACAATTGAGGTGTTTGATGATGTGACTGATGATTTTTCTATCACTACCCTATATGTATACTGGGTGTTAGTTGTCTCATGCTTCATGCTTGTCCTTCATACTCTTGATTCGTGCATGTGCTTCGTACTATTATTTGAGGATTTATTTGTGGTCTCTCCTTTGTGTTTTAGGGTCCCCTACTAAGTATTTTGTTACTCATCACTGCATGGGCTTCACCCACATGTCTTGTATATGGTGCAGAGTATAGACGATTCGACAGAGGACTTGGTGTCCTTGGACTAGGTGGGCCCCAATGAGATTAGGCAGACATGAAATTCTACTTTGGCTTCTAGTAGAAACATTACTCTTACCATCAGGTGGGGTTTTCAGCAGATGGATACTCAATTCCCTTTGAACATTACTATTTTTAGTTCTTTTTGTTGGGTTTGAATTCATGCCCACTTGATTTCAGTTGTACTTGTATTCAACACTTGTTTTAGTATACTTGTTTTACCCTTTAGGTTTTTGGGATGTGGTTGGGTGGGTGTGTGTGTGTATAGGTACTCAGGAAAATGCCTCCCAATTATAGGTTGATGCCTTCGGCGCTAGTCACCATCTCCTAGCATTCCAGAGGTGGGCTTGGGGTTGTCATGACACAGGCCTCGGGGGACGGGTTGTGACATCCTTTCATATCAATCGTAGTATACTTCTTGGAATCTTGTGGATAGGAAAGAAAATAAATATGTGTGTACTGATTCTGAGTAAGGTAATTCAAAAAATCAAAAGATATCATAGAATAAATAAAATCAGTTTAATTTGGAAGTAATAAATAATTATTAAACAATTCCGTGTAAATAATATCATGATCTTGATACTTATACATGGACAATATAACTATTTTAATAATCCCATGGACATAATTAAATGATTTCATTTTAATTGAATTCATAATACATGGAATCTAAACCCACCATCGAGGCCTTATGTAAAGACATAATACATAAATGGGCAAGTCATATAAAAAATAACTAACCTATTTTGTCTTAGGAGTCCTGTTGATGCATCTAGGGGAAATGTAATTTCAAGCCTCACCCATTAATTAATAATTCTAATGAAATCATCATCTCAATAAATTATATAACATTATCAGTATGCCTTAATAATCAATATATTTATTTAAAGGAAGAACTAAAATAAAAAATTAAAATAATTTTCCTATCCCAATGATCATAAAAATTCATTAGATATAGGGTGGATGGCATCGTTAGAGTATATCCTCAATAAATAATAATACTTATAAAAGTATATTGACATAGATGAAAATTCATTTAATATACCATTGGAATATTTCTTAAGGAAAATACACTTTTCATTTTACATTCACACCTTGGGTAAAAAAAAATTTTGAAAATGAAAATAAAATTCATATAAAACGTTTTTATGTAATGAAAAAATTGGGTAAAAATTGAATTAATAAATCATTATATAACAATAAAAAAATTCGAAAAATATTTTTTAAGAATATATGTGTGCGTAAGAAAACAATTCCCTACCAAATAGAAAAACAAAGTCAACATTCCTTAAAAACATTCATACATTCTTTTAATTACATGGAGAGTGAAAAATGAAATGAAAACATTTAATTTCCTTAAATTACCATATGAGAATGGAATATATGGTTTGTATGATAAAAAGATCATATAACCCCCCAAAGGAATCATAAATATAAAAAACTTTAATATGGATGAGTTTTTCAAATAAATCATTTCCACATTGGTAACTTTTGAATCATAACCCTCATTAATGAAATGAATTCAAATGAAACAATAAATACAATAGATATAAATATGTTTATGTGGTAATATTTCATAGGGTACCAATATATATTATATGAATGAAATAATTGGGGAATATATCATATTACCCAAAAAAATTAAAGTTATATGAGAAACCTTATAAATATAATAACATTGAGGTGAGAATTAATAATTGAAGTTATTTTTTCTAGAAAATGTATATCTACATAAAAAATGTAGAAATAAAATATAAATTAATTATATGTAATTAAAAAAATAGTCTGGGAATAACATAGATAACAAAAAAGTACAACCTAATGAAAAAATAGAGTTTGGAAACCCCTTACATTATATACATCATTCTTCATAAGTGATTTTAAAATCAGGTATGAAAAATATAGATTAATTATAAAAATATTAAAAAACCATATACATACATATATTGTAATATCCAGTTTTTCTATACGGTATTAAATATTTAAATTTAAGTTTAAATATCTTGTTTACTCTAAAAAGGTATTCCTAAAGGAATAATTAAGTCTCATGGTTTGTTTAACCATGATGGAGAAGAAATATGGAATTCAAAAAACTATGTTAAATTATATGTATGTAGATCATGGTTCATGAAAATTTTATTTAACCCTCCTCTTAACTGTGTGAGGGGGTGTTGGTTTTGGATAGTAATCATGCATGGAATGTACATGATTTATTAAACTATGTGCCCAGATGTATGGGGGGGGTGCTCCACGTAGACATTATTGGAACATGGTTTGTGCATTGTTTTTGAGAAGCATGAGGCTAAACCATGATTAATTTAGTATTGGGTGGAATTATATTTTTTCACCTTGGATATTTAACCATACCTCCTCAATTTTCCCTCGCCCATTCACTCATATCACTATATCAGCTATGGGATCTCTCCTTCTTCCTTTCATATAGGTTTTATGATATCTCTTCAATATGATATCTAATGCAATCTTCTTTGATCATGTTTGATTACCCTTAGGAATTTGTCTACCTCTATAATTTATCCCATTCTATCATGGATTAGAGACTAATACTAAATGAGGAGTCTACTTGTATGAACTCTATTTTTCACTTAAGTATAGATCATTTAAAATTTGGTGTAATTATTTTTTAGACATAATATAGATTCTGAATTAGTTCAAAAATTTATTAGGGGTTTTTGGCTAATTCATATCCTTGAACCCAACATTTTGGGAGACATAGGAAGCTCTTATGGTTAGTTGAAACTGTTCATGGTAGATCGAATGCTTACTTATAACCATATAGGGATGGATAATGGGGTAATATGGAGCACACAATTTTTCCTAACCATGATCTAGGGGTCACACAACCATGAAAAAAATCCAAGTCATGTTGGAGAGGTGTTTTTCATGATAGGCACATGGTTTCTCTAACCATACAACCTAACCATGCAAAATGCCCCTCCTTATAGTAGATGGAGCACAATTAGAACATGGCTTGCGAAAACATGTGTCCAAACCATGTGAGGGATATTTTTTGGTGATTTAAGGAAAATACCATTAAATGAAATGTTTAAAGACTCCCTCTCTTCATATTTTATCTCTAGTGGACAACCTCCCCTCTTTTTCCCTTCTCGAAATCCAAAAAAGATTCCTCAGTAGTATTTTATCTTCTTTATCCATCCAAATTATGATCGAAGCACCATTAATCTCATTGGATCTATGATAGTATGTTCTTTATTCCTTTATATCAATTAATTATTCTTATTTCTATCGATTAAGCAACTTAGACTCAGTTGCATATGCCAAATTTTTATGGGGTTGATATATTCTTCACATATTTTACAATATAAGACAAACTAGAGGATGATAATGGATGAGGAGAGTCATTCGATTACTAGTTAGGTGGTATACAACTCATCCCCCTAGTTTCATTATTTTATAATTTTTTTTACGTGCACATCGATTTTATCATGCATGACCAGTTAAATTAATGTTCCTTGATTTCAGTTGTTAGAACAATGTTATATTAAACTTGTTAAGTATGTTATCCATCATTTGTGGTTACATCCACAACACTGACCACCCAATTTAAGGTGTTTCTATAATTATTATTTTAGTGTCCTATCGAGTTTTTTTTTTCCACCATTCAGGTGAGTTAGGACTTGACCATTATATTGGCATGTGTTTCAATTAAATGGCTGAATTTTATTTTAGAGAACATGTATCCATATCATTTGACCTGTATAAGGTAAGTACTTCACCTTTATAATAAAATATTAATTGTTAATTGGAAAGTATAGTATTTATATCACTTGGCATAGTTTATTATAAATTTACTAGACATGGTTTCCCTCCCTTATCCCGCATTGTCTTGTTTAGGAAAGGTAAATGAGAGAAAAAAGTAATCAAATTTGAAATTTTATAAGTAGTTTCATTCCCTTATCCTTATCACACTAATGAAAGGAAATATATTAAACCTTGAATTATTTAAGGGAATGATTATTACATGACCTTAATTAATTAATTAATCAGTTAAAAGGTTCCGATTGAATATTGATCTTGAATTTTTTATAGAACTGTTCAGACTTGAGCTTGGCATTGATTCCTAAGGGAATTCATTGGGAACTCATTGATTCCAATACGATTGAAGAATTCAAGTTCTCCTAGTTGAAATCCAACATGTAACCAGATCCTTTCAAATTAGTGGATGCCTAGTATGAAACAATATGATCCAACCATTATTATTATTGGAAGCTTTGGATACACTCCATAGATCCAACATGTCTTCTATGGATATGAGGTGCCTTGGATACTCCCTTAGGACAAGTCATTTATTTATCCATTTTACCAAGGATGAATTCATTGGAATCCGTTAGAATCATTATTATGGAATGACTCAAGAGATTTTTGTTGGATCACACTCTTACCCCTTATATCTAGGCTACCGTTTATTACTTGATTTTGATAAACCCTTGAGGTCAATGTTTCCTATCTTATTACCATATAACCAATTCATTATTATTATTATTATATGATTCCTTGTTATATCTTGGATCCTTAAATATTATTACCATAGAAGGCTATCAATTCCAGTTATACATCACATTAATTATGTATATAAACTAAAAATAATGAATTTAACAAGTGAAATGGTTGAATGTCCATACACCAAGTGAGGCTAGAGAATTTACTTCAAAATTTATGTTACTATACTTCTTTAGATTCATATAAACATTACTTGACACTTTTTTAGTATATATTACATGGATTGGAAGTCATAGATGTCATTTTTGGTAGCATAATAAGATTTATATCACACCATATCTGGCACCATTAGTACTTGGAAAGATTACATGTATGTAAGTTTTGAAGAAGGGAGGGGTACTACTTCAGACACAAGACTATTTTCTGGCATTAGGATGATGCTTAGTAATAGATGAACAATCCTAGGATCAAGACATTGGATAATATTTAGTTTTTATTATTTTATATATTTCATACTGTCTAATTCATTATATAAATTTTCTATATTTTTATCATGACATGACATGTATCATCCACTTTTGTATGTTATTATCAATTTCTTAAATTTTTTATTATTCTTTACTTCTTCTATTATTCCATATATTTATTATAAGTATTCCCCTATTTACCTCATATCTTGTTTATCCATATAATTACACTCTATTAATGAGGTAATAGTCTCCCCATATACACACCCTCTTCCCTAAATGCTATTCCGTAGCCTCTGGAGTTCTAGGAAATGTACTTGAGGTATAGTGATCCACTGGGCTTGGAGCACCCTTGAGTGACATACATGTCCAGGACATCACAATGTTGTGAAAAAGTAATCTTTACATGCTTCAATATTTAGATTTAATATAAAATAAATTAGTAATTATTTGGAACTTGTTTATAAGCTATTCTTAGGAGTATCTAACCCATGTTCATGGTAAATGTCAAGATTCTTAAACTATGATTGTTGTTCTTTTTTCCTATTACAGTTAATTTCATTTCACCATTGGGGGATAAAGATGCTATGTGATTCTTATTAATATTATTCTAATTGTGGATTTCATTTCATTCTTGGCCTAATGATATGAGGGTAGGTATAATTATTCATGCATCATCATAGAAACCTAGAACTCACATGTCATGCTTATTTTCATGCAATGTAAGTGAATTTTACTTGTTTCATTTTATTGTATTGCTTGTGATTACATAGTGAGGCTTATATATATGTGCTTATATTGGTCTGAGATAGAGTTATTTCTACTTTAAATTCATGAGTTTTAAGGGAATTCATGGGTTGAAATGGGTAATTTACTAAGTTGATCCATTAGAATGAAATTAAATGTGTGTCGATTTTTGTGATAAGGTGTATGGGACTTGATTCTCTAGGAATGACGATCCTTTATAAATGAACCTTGATATATGAAAATAAGAAAATGAAAACTGTACAAGTGAAACTATAATTATAAAATAATTGGTTTACATTAAATGATGAGTAAAGGTATAGTTGAACATTAATCTACTGGATCCACTGTAATTTACAATTGAAAACTAACCAATACCTTGCCTTTCAAGTGGGTAGTTGTGGTTTCATACATTTTGTAGTGAGCCCAACTTCTTATGTTTAGATTCTTCTATTTTCATCTACCTTATCAAAATCTTTTTATGAGACACATTATTGACATTTTAGAAAAATGGAACCCTGAAATACTCTGGTTGTGCACCGGGAAGGTGGAGACGACCATGCTCCAGACAAGGTTGGCCCTCATCCAAAGTCTTGACTCCAGGAGTTACACTTGAGGAACCACTTATTTTAAATGATATGGGAACTAATGAATAACTACATGATAGTATCCTACTTCAGATTCAAACCATGCACGATGCTCCAGGATCTGCACATATGCTGGCTGATCTGACATGTGACATCTTGAAGAAAAATTCTCCCTACTTTTCGGGGGATGGTAGTCCATATGCCTCATAGTCTTGGATTGAGACAAATATTTTTATCATTGAGATTATGGATATTATTTTAGATAATAAGGTTAATATTTTTATATATATCCTACATGATTTGACCAAGTGCTGGTGGGAAGTAATTACCAAGGATTTTCACCAACAGGTCATGATATTGGTTGACATTATGAATTATTTAGATGATTACATTTTACCTTATTTTTTGAGATATGACTAAGACAGAGATTTCATGAATATTGATAAATTATCTATGTTAGTTATGAAGTATTCAGTGTGTTTTCCTGAGTTACAAAGTTTTTCATTGCTTCTAGATGGTGCTGAGCATTTGTACTATACACACTTTAAGGATGTGTTCCACTATGTAATACATACTCAGTTGAATGTATTTTTCTTACCTACCTTTTATTAGATAGTCAATCAGGCTCATATCACTGAGTGCAACATGAGGGATGGTGATAGTATCATACATAGAGGACTAGTATTGGGGGCGGCTAGTAATTCTTCTTGTAGAAGGAAAGATTCCCTTGAGGATTATCATCTAAGTAATGGAATCCAAAGTACCCATAATGGTAGCTTTATGGTATTCAATCAATGTGGATGATAGGGGCACCTGAAGCCTTATTGTGATAGATACCCTCTGGAGTTCCGAACTTACAGATTTACGGGGAACCTTAATTGATTCTTTTATAACTTTCCTTCAGATTCTAGTGGAAGAGTTTACTTACCAGCTCCACCTTTTGGAGAATGTTTTTTTAAACCACATTAAGAGGTTAGTTAGAGTAGCACCAAAAGGATTAGATGAGGATGATTTCATTTATATAGTATCCATATTTCATATTATATGTAGCTCCTTTAGATCAGTCATACTTTGGTTAGTCCAACTATAGAATAGGTCCATAAATTAGGACACTTTCATGCACTACATATGATACATGGGGATCAGAGTTCTGGAACATATATAGCATTAGTTACTATTCTATTAGCCTATATTATAGTATCATTTTTATTTGATATATTTTCTTCACACTCCTTCAAATCCTTATCTATCATGGAAAGTATAAGGATATAAATAGGGTATTACCATGGTGTAATGGACCTAGATAAATATTTTAGAGTACAATTAGGGGGAACATGCCAATTTAGGGGTTTTCCCTTTGAGTTAGTAATTGTCCCTTTATTGTGGGACCTTTTTGTGTTTTAGATGACATGATTTTATGTCATTCTCAGGATGGATTGTTTGGCCCCGTATCATTCCTTTTACAAACTTCTATCACTTTAGGGTATCATTTACATCACTAGAGGGATGTTTATATCTACAAAGGGTGAGTGGGATGTTTAGGATAGAATAGTTGGACCAAAGAATCATGGTTTAAGTGGAGTGACAACCCATATTAGTAATTTATTCATAGATTATTATGGTTTACATCAGGACAAATTCCCTCATGTGGTTGATCATTTCAGGGATGTAATTTCTGATAATTTTTTATAGATTACCACCTGAGAGAGTGGTAGAGTTTACAATTGATCTCATTACAAGAGAATATCTAGTGTCCATTCCTTTGTACATGATTGTACCTAATTAGATATAGGAGATAAAGTGGTAGTTAGAGGATATATATGTCAATGGTTTTGTATGGACCAATAAATCTTCCTGGGGTTCACCCATGCTGTTCACCAAGAAGGCATATGGGAACCTTCATCTATGCTAAGATTGTAGAAGGTTTAACTGTCTTACAATCAATAACCGATATCCAATAAATAAAAAATATGATATATTTTACTAGCTTTGAGGAGAAAGGGTGTTTTCATTGATTGACCTTAAATCAGACTATCATCAGGTGCAAGTTAGAACTTTAAATATACCGTGTACAACATTACATAAGAGGTATGATCTATATGAGTATCTCTTTATGTTGTTTGATCTTATTAATGCTCCAAAAAATTTCATGGCTTTTATAAATATATTCTTCCACTATAATATGGATTAATTTTACATGGTCTTCATGGATGACATATTTGTGTATTTTAAAAGTCATAAACACCATGATAAGCCCCTTGAGATTGTTTTCAATACACTGAGATAGAATCAAATTTATTAAAAGATTTTTAAGTGCCACTTCTCGATTGAAAAAGTTCACTAATTTGGTAAGATTATCTTGGAATCAGGTGTACCTATTTACCTAGGGAAGGTGAGTGTTGTAGTTTCATTGGAGCATCCCAAGAATGTTCTTGATATACGAATTTTATAAGGGTTGGAAATATATTAATAAAATTTCATACAGGGCTTATCGTTCTTTTCTACTCCTTTTACTGGTCTTATAATAAAGGGTGTCAAGTTCTAGTGGTTAGAAGAGTATTATGAAGCCTTTTAGGAGTTGAATGCAAGGCCTGTCTCAACATATTCTGATTATTAAAGATACTAGTAGATTTTATACATTATTATATGGTTCATTAGGAATTTTATTAGGACCATTTATGATTCATGGGGATAGAATTTTTTCATATGGATCATGGAAGTTTAGGCCTCATGAGAGAAATTACCTGACACATGACCCTGTGCTAGTAGCAGTAGTCCTTTCCTAACATTTCTCGAGACATTATCTGATGTGTGCAATATTTATGGGGTATAAAGTCCAAAATAGAATTAAATATAAATTTATAAAGCAGTAATTGAATATCAGACAACAAAGATGAACTCAATATCTTCAGTACTTCTATTTGGAGCTTGCCTATGCATAGTAAGGGAAATGCGGTAGCATATGTGATGAGTCAAAAAACATAGGCACATTATATATGAGAAGACAATGAAGATTGGAAATTGATGGCCCTTCTTTACAAGCTACATATTTTTTTTACCTAATAGAAATGAGAAACCATATCTCTCATCCATGACAATTACGACTTCCATCCGAGAGAAGGTGAAGAGAATGAAAATTTTAAATCTTGAAGGCATAGTTCTCTATGAGAGTATTTCATGATATGATCTACCTCCAGATTTGTCTCTGTAGAGAGAAGAAATCTTGTGTATACATTGACATGTCTGGGTTCATAAAAATATGATATAGGAACTAATTAAGAATCCTATGCTTCTCAGTGGGTAGTTCATCGAATAATGTCTAATATGTATCAAGATATGTGACTGCAGTATTGGTGGGAGGGGATGAATTGTCATATTTCATGATTTATTACTAAGAGTTACACCTATCAGTATGTGTAGACTAATAATTAGATATCTTAATGCTCATTATAGCTAGTTACATCCCCGTAATGGAAATGGAAATATATTTACACAGACATTATAGTCAGCTAAATGAGGTCCCCTAGAGGTATTGACATTTCATGGCTTGCAATTTACTGAATAAAGAAGGTTGGACCCTTCCTTCATATTTATGAGACTTTATCAGCTGATGAGATATGAATATTATATGTCTGTGAGATCATATAATTACACATGGTTTATCATACTATCATTTCAAAGAGGTACACTCATTTCACATCACTGTTTTATAGGGGCTGCAAAAACCTATGGGTACCCTAGTGCTTCTAAGATCTACTCATCAACCAAAGAAAAATGGACATTCAGAATGAATGATACAGGTTATAGAAGAAACTATGTGAATGTGAATCCTTCATTTCATACTTTTTTGGGAGAACCATATAACTCTCATCGATTTCTCTAACAATAATATTTTTCAGAAGACAGTTCAGATGGCTCTATTTGAGCCCTTCTATGGTAGGTTTTTCCATTCACCTCTATGCTGGCTAGAGGCAAGAGAGGTTGCCCTACTATATCCCCATCTCATGTTGGATACTTCAAAGAAGGTTTAACTAATCAGAAAGCATATGGATAATTCTCAGTCTAGATAGAAATTGTATTCCTATTATTGTCAACGACCTCTATAGTTTGAGGTCGAGGATCATGTTTTTATATGGGTATCTCCCAACTTTGGAATATAATGATATATAGGAAAATTAATATATCTCCTCATTCTATAGAGCTCTTTGAAATTCAACAAGGAGTTGGTCCAATAGCCTATTTTTGGATACTACCTCTAAGGTATCATGCCATTCATGAAGTCTTCCAAGATTCTTATCTTCAATGGTGACATACTGAACCATCTCATACCTCTAATCTTGAAAAAGTTGAGTTTTATTTCTATGATTCATTTATATTGTATCATATATAAATCATTTATTAGATCATTAAAGATATATAAGGTTGGACTATCCCTCTAGTACGTCCTATGTGGAAGCATGGTCATGTATAAGATGAGACCTGGGAGAAGGAGGCCAATGTTCATCCCTAATGGCCATAGATTTTCTCATATAGTGTCTCTCAGCCCTTAAAAGGTGAACTCGGGGGTGAGTTTCTCTAAGGGAGAATACTATAAGGATCCGTTTTTTTTCACTTAGGTATGGATCTATTTAATTTTGTAATAATTCTAATTTTGGACTTAATATGGATTCCTAATGAGTTCACCAATGTCTCTAAGGTGTCTGTAGCTAGATCAGATCTCGAGACCAAGATTTTTGGTAGAAATAGGCTAGCTTAATTATTAGTATAAACCGTGTGGTGTAGGGTGCACAGTTACTTATCACCATGTGGGGCTGGACAATGGGGTGATGTAGGATGCACATTTTTACCTAACTATGTGATAGGGGCCACTTACCCATGAAAAAATGTATAGATGTTGTAGATGTGTTTGCCATGGCTGGAACATGGTTTATCTAACTGTGAAACCTAACCATATGAACTTCCCATCCTTACAACAGATGGTGCATAGTTGGTGAAAAGTTTTACCAACCAGGCATCCAAACCATGAGATACCATTTTTTAGTGAGTTTATGAAAACACCCTTAAATAAATAGTTTAAACACACCCTTTATTTCTATTTTCTCTCCACGAGACATCCAACCCTTGTTTTTCCCTTTTTGAGGTCCCAAAATGCCTAATT
Organism: Viscum album; assembly: GCA_963277665.1. Classification (NCBI taxonomy): domain Eukaryota; kingdom Viridiplantae; phylum Streptophyta; class Magnoliopsida; order Santalales; family Viscaceae; genus Viscum; species Viscum album. Next base: position 2,108,505,614 of record OY728156.1, on the reverse strand, counting down.
GATAGTATTTTATTCTATTCATCATTCAAGATTCCAATAAAAGCACATTTCATCTCTTTGGATCCATGTTGGCAAGGTATTAATTCCTTTCTAGTCATTTTTCATTCTTATTTATATTAATGAAAAAATTTAGATGCAGGATTAGATGCCCTATTTTCTAGAAGTTGATCCATTCATGAGATCTCTTTTAATCCAGGCTGAACTAGAGGCTGATACTGGATGAATATAGTCATATGAGTACAAGGTAGGTGGTATATAACTCATCCCTCGAGTTTCTTAATTTTATAAATTATCCTGCATGTAGGACTATTTCATTGGGAATGACTTGTTAAATTAATGTTCCTTTATTATAGTTTATAGAACCATGTTATAAGACCCTTATTAATTATGTTATCCATCATTGGTGGTTGTGTCCACAAAGTCGATGACCTAAAGTAGGGTGTTTCCATAATTATTCTTTTACTATCCTGTTATGCCAGTTCATGCCACCATTTATGTGAGCTATGACTTGACCTTGATAAAGGTACTTGTTTCAATAAAATGGTTGAATTTTTATTGGTAGATCATGTATCCATATCACTTGACTAGCCTAAAGAATGTCCTTAAACTTTATAATAAAATATTAAATGATATTTAGTATGTATAGTATTAATATCACTTAGACTATTTTATTATAAATGCAGTGCCGATGGTTTCTCATAATTATCCTTCCCTGTGTTTTTTATGAAAGGAATTGTAGAGAACAAAGTAATCAAACATGGAATTTTATAAATGGTTTCATTCACTTATCCTTGTCACACAAATGAAAGTAAATTACTTGAACCTTAACTTATTTAAAGGCATAATTATTACATGGCCTCAATTAATTAATGAATAAATTAAAAGTTTCCTATTTCATACGGACCTTGACATTATTATAGGTGTGGTAAGACTCAAGATCCACTTGGATTCCCAAGGTAATTCCTTGAACCCCTGTGGATTCCATTCTGATTCAGGGATTCTGGCTGCCTTGGTTGAGACCCACCTTAGAAACTGATCTTTTTCTGTAAATGGATACTTGGTATGACCTCGTAGGATCCATAAATTATTGTTATTTTATTCCTTGGATACACTTCTTATAATTAGAATTACGTCTATAGACTTGAGACACAATGGATAATCCCTTGGTCCTTGTAAATTCTTTTCCCATTTTACCTTTGATGAATTATATGGACATAGTTAGAATAATTATTGTGGAATTAATTTGGGGATGTACCTTGGATTACACTCTTAACCATTATATCTATGATACAGTTTATTTCCTAAGCGAGATTAACCCTTGAATTCTAGGTTGCATTAATTATTACTTTGGAACTAATTTATTATTATTATCATTATAGGATTCATTTTTTCATTGATCCTACACTATTGTTATCATGATAGTATATCAATGTTTCTTATACCTCATGTGTTACATTTACCTATAGTGAACATAATTAATTTAACAAGTGAAATGGTTGAATTTTTAGACATTATCTGAGGTTTAAGCAGGTATATGTGTATTTATGTTACCATACTACTTTAATTTCATATAATCTATCTTAAACACTATTTTAGTTTATATTAAACCTATTGGATGTTATATATTCCATTGGTGGTGTCATGATTAGATTTATCTCACACATTATCTAGGCACCATTAGTGCCTGAGTAGATTATATGTATAAAGGTGTTGATAATGGGAAGCATACCACACTAAAAAATTGATTGTTTTCTAACATTATGATGGATCATGGTAGCGTATGAATGTTCTAGGGATTGGGTTTCTGGATGATTTTTTTATTATTTATATTTCATTTATATATCTTGAATTTCCTACTAGCTTGTATTCATGTTTTCCATTTTTATAGAGACATGATATGTGTCATCAACTTTTGTATATGATTATCAGTAGAATCATTTTTTATTAATCTTTTTTACTTCTGTTATGCCATATAATTATTATACCACTTTAAGTATTTAACTATTGTATTTTTTATCTACTATGTCACACTCTGGTAATGAGAGAATTTTCTCCCCACAAAACACCCTAGGTCCTCACTACTAGCTAGAAATCTCCAGAGTTTGAGGATACATGCTTTATGCCTAGTGATGCACTGGTCCTGGGGAACCTCTGAGTGGCATCTGGGTCTTAGAGATCCCACTACTATCAACATATGGTAGGTTCTCAAGTAACTTTCCCTATAAGTTTATGAAACAAACAAACATGGGTCAACTGGTCACCCAAATCATTCATCTAAATAGGGAAGTGAAATCAAGGAGAGAAAATGAGTATCATGTTTAATAAAAATAATGTACAGAACCAGATTAAAATTTAGAAGAATGATAAATATCCCTGGGACCAACATAGTCAATATAAACAGGCTAAATCAGAAATATAAAATAGAGCACATCAATCACACCCCTATGTGACCATCTATCACCACCAAATCACCCTTCAACATGATAATCTGGTTAACCATGTGATTCCCTTATAACCGAGTCCTACAAAACAACATCCACAATTGTGTATTTGAAAATTAAGATTTCCATACATATGCTAATAGGATACCACCAATGGATCTATACAAGTTCTAATATGAGTATGTTGGTGAGTACATAAGGTAATACGATCATGTTCTAAACCAATTGTTAATGAAAAATCACACTATTTCAGCTCTAAACTATGTGTACATGTCCAATGAGTAAAAGAAAATCCATAATCCAGGCCTAATGAGGATCTAACCAACATAGCCTATATTGTAATAAAATACTCTATAGTAAAATAAATCATATTGTGGTATTACAAATAGATGATTGAAAAGAGTATTCTCGGCGCTGCCAAGGTCACCCAATGCGATAAGTTTGTCAAAATACATTTCAAAACCAAAACCCCCCTTTAAATAATTTTATTAAACTATTATTGTATGAAAAAACTATATTCAATTAAAACACCTTTAAACACATTCATGTTATATATAAAAACCATTACAAGGACAAATCAATAAATTTTATTTAAGAAAACAAACAAAATTACACATATGATAAGGATATTCATGAATTAGATCCACTTATGCAGAAACACCTAACTCAAGAACGGTTGAAATAAAATCATCTTTGACAATGATGAATTTTAATTATAAGATTATCCTCTAAAGACATAATTCTTGAGGGGGAATTGCAATGGATAAATAAGAAACACCAACCCATTACAACAAGATCGTAAAAAATACCCAAATACACATTCTCAACTAAATTTATAGAAAATAAGGAATTTTTATTACCAGGAAGAAGTGACGCAACCAACATGGAGATAAAAAATTCAATTGAGAGATTCAAATGGTGGGAGATCACCCAAAATTCATTGGAGACCATTAGTCTTTGAGAGGAACATGATGATAAAATGGAGTTATATGAGTAGAAAATAAAAAACATTGGGAATGTGGGGTTTTTGATATACATATAATCCTTATATTGTAAATTTCCCTTAACTAATTTATGGTTGAAAACACATCACATTGGGTTAAATTATCTTGAGAAATGATTTTACATTGTAAGAATGGGTTTTATTATTAAAAAAACTATATATGGCCAAAAATGTTTTTATGGACCCAAATCATTTCCATAGATTCTATTTAGTGCTAAATTACGGTGTAATAAATACATTTACAGTGTAAATATCTCATGTTAGAAGTAGTAAATATAGAAACCTGTAGAAAACCTCTAAGTAACAACCTGACACCCTCTATACCCCTTTTCACATTTACACCTAGACTCCATTAATTAAAACAATCATATATCTACTAACTTTAGTTTATTTTCCCATCAAAATACCTTTGTACCTGAAGGGCCTAAAATGGATGAAAACCAATAAGAATAAAGTCTAGATAAAGGTAGTTCTAGAAAAAAGGTAACATAATGTTAAAATCAACCCAGTAAAAACAATTCGTGTCCATATAATGTATTCACAATCTTGGAGTCACAAAAGGGAAGGCTCTTGTTGAATCATCAACAATTCCATCTCATGTAACTTGTGGATATACCATACACACTAAAATAGTAAAAAGATCAGGGTTATTGTTTTACCACTTAGTAACTTCTCTCAGTGATTGATAATGCAAACTATTTTCTCAAAAATAATGGATTTTGGATCAAAATCAACATCCTCCCATTAAATTACATGGTAAGGATCTGGTTTATACTTTCTCAGCTGGGAAACATAAAATAAATCACGAATCAATGTTGGACGAGATGGTAAGTCCAACTGATATTCTACTTCATAAGATGTTCCACAATCTCAAAGGGACCAATAATCAATGGTGACATTTCCCGATGTGGTAAAAATATGACAACAATCCGTTCACTAACACTAATATCTTGTCGATAGTGATAATGATCCATACAGTGTTTCAGATAACTCTTCTTTGAGATCAAAGTCTTCTGGATCAACTAAACCTTTTCTATCATCTAATTAATAAGACTTGACCCAATCAAGAAACTCCCTCCTTACAACCATCAATATAAGGGATATCAACATGGATTCCTATAAAAATCATAAAAGGGTACCACCCAAATCGAGGATTGAAAAATACTATTATAGGAACACCCGGTCTAAGAAGAATTATTTTCCCAAGAACAACTAAAGTCATGTAAACATTCATGCAAAATATCCTTAAAACATAGATAGATCTCTATGTCTTTCCATCTATTTTCAGATGATTTGATGTGTTCAATTTCAACTGGGAACCCATCACCTCTTGTTGTCCTTTCCAAAACCTTCATCTGACCCTAGTGTCATTATGAGAAGAAATTTTAAGAGGAACCCCATGAAGAATAACAACCTTATGGATATACAAATCCCCAATCTTCTCTACATTCACAATCTCCTTAATAGAGAGTAAATTGTTCGATTTTGTTAGTTGATCAGTGACCACCAAAATAAAATCCTTCTCACTAGGATTATATAGTAAACTAATGATAAAATGAAAATAAATATCATCCCACTTATATATAAGAATGGGTAAGGGTTGTAACATACCAATAGGTATATGTTTATTTAGATTAATTCAATGACACATGTAACATTGTGACACAAAATCTGCAATCATCTGTCTCATCCCTGACCACCTATACCAATGTTTCATGTGATGATACAACTTTGTATTACTGAGTTTTATATAAAAACTATAAATTTTTCCTATGTCTAACAACACCTCCCTAAGAGGAAAAGGAAAAACCAACCATATTCAGAAATAAAAAGTGCTAATGGGAGATTGAGAAAAGCCACCTGGGGTCTTTCCACCCTTTAAAATTTTACTAGAGCACTGGAACATGGTGTCAAAAACCTACCCAAGCTGAACACACTCATCAATAGAATATACAACCTTACCAAATACATATATAACTTCCAAAAATATTATTCCACTCTCATGTTCAACTTAGAAAAAAACTAATCATATACAACTCTCCCACTGATTCATTTACTTCTTGAGTCGGTAATTTCTCACATAATGAATCACTAACTACATTTAATTTCCTAGGAGTATAAGAAATATCAAAATCAAAATTCTAAAGATACCCATACTAGAATATCTATTGTAATTTCATTTCCAACTAAGTGAAAATATACATCAGTTACTTATGATTAGAATAACTATTAAAAGGATCCACAAAGTGGCAGTGATTCCATTTTTTTAGTTAATGAATAACTGCTTCCAAATCAATAATTATATTAGGGTATTTATTATCTTAACATTGTAACTAGATATATAAATAGGAAACTACATATTTCCCCAATATCAAGACATACCCTAAACTCTTTCCCTAATCATCACAGAAAATATCCTATCACCAACATATTTCTAGAATAATAAAGTGGTAGATGAAGTCAAAATCACCTTTTGTTCATCAAAATAGAACTTAAAATTTTCAATACACCAAAAAATTACACACTTATGGGTTAAATATATCATATGAGATTCAATCAAGGATAATTCCTAAACAAAAATCCTATAATAACCATCCAAACCCAAGAACTCTAGATCCCAGACACATTTTTTAAAATACTACAAGGACATAACTACCTATAAATTTTCAATATTCACTTAGATTCCCCTTATGGGTATAACATGACACTGAAACAATAATTCATGAATCTAGAACTCACATTTTGATAATTTACCATACAAATTTTTTCCCATCAATGTTATAAGAATAATATCAAAATGGTTCATGTGCTCATCCTTTGACGTGGAGTACATTAATATATCATCCACAAACACAATTTTTTTTTCTAATATACAATTTAATATATGGTTCATTAAATCCATAAACACCACCAATGTGTTAGTAAGTCCAAATGGAATAAACTGATAGTCAAAATTCCCATACCAACAGCAAAATAATATATTAGGTATATTAAATTCTTAGACTCTCAACATGTGCTACCCTGGATGATGGTTAGTCATTGAAAAACATCATTCCCCTGAGTTGAAAAAAATATCATCAATCATGAAAAAGGGATATTTTTTTCTCAAATATAACCTGATTTATATTTGGATGACCAATGAAAACACTAAGCATCCTACATACCTTTTTAGAAAATAGGATAAGAGTATCCCAAAGTCACATGATGGAATGAAGAAATACCTTAACCTCAAGGTTTCCTGAGTTGGTATATAAGTTCAAAAAACATATCAAGTTCCATTTGATAGAATGACATATAATTGGACATAATTCTAGGTTTATAGTAAATATTAAAAATTACATATCTCTATGGAGGTATAATAGAAAAATCATCCAGAGTGACCTTGAGGTACACACACACCAATGCAAGAAGTGGGCCACTCTAAAAATTGCCAAAAAAATCAAGAAAGATCTCTAACAACTTAAATGAGATCACCCCAACATATGAAAACACTAGACCCACTCAGTCATCCATGTAATCCTGCTCACCCTAGAAGATATGAATGAATTACTCTAGAGGTAAAAAATAAACATTATGGTGATGAAATTTTATCTATTTCTTAACACTAATCATCTAGTAAATTCCAATAATTTGGTTGAAGATTTCAATATCAAGGACAAAAAAATCCCACACCACTTTGAATTTGGATTCAATTACTCAACATGTGGGACATATGAATCCTGGCTCACACTTACTTATAAAAGGATTAGAATGATCCAAAAACAATTATATTGGATAAAAATTCAATCCAAACATGTCAACCAAAATTTATTATATAATAGAATGAGTATCACCTATATGAAATAAAACCACTACCATAAAAGGTGAAATAAACACCATACTAATAATAGTAGCTGAACATAAATCAAATTCCTATGGTAAACACTCTTCTATAAAAGAAATCTGGTCATAGCTCATATAAAAATTTCATTTCCACATGAACACCCCCTGGACTAAGGAAAATACTGAACTGTATTGGAAGAATCATAATAAACCTTCCAACCCTTGGTGAGAGTTGGACCAACCTTAATTACTTTAGACATCATTCTATAAAAACATCTTATATGGAAAGATTTTCCACAGTTATAAAAAGTATTGGGAGCCTCTGTATAATTATATGTGGTATAAATTGGCTATCTACATTGAAATCAAACAACCTATTATTGTCCTGATGAATCTATTGAGACTGGTCCTAAAGAAAACATGATACCTTTGATCTTACTTTTCTATCTAGATGACACCAATGACCACAACCACACAAACTGAAGCGCTACCCAAATCTGTTCTTCCACATATTTCTTACTCTACAAAGATTATTTATCAACCAACTTAAAAATAGTTATATGGAACATGATAACTTTAATTGATAAAATAATGGCCCTCACTTCCATCTAAAATCTCCAATATTATAGATAATCATCAGTAAAAATCTCTCAATCCAAGTGCACCAGCTCTACAAATCAAGTAGAGAACTCCACAATGGTTTATGCCCTTTGATATAAGGTCATAAATTAATAGGAATCTTCTCATATTAATACCTCAGGATAAAACTACATGTTGAACATTATTTTTAAGGATTATTACTTAAGATCCTTGTGTATCTTAGTTTGCACAATTGTGTCCCACCTGGTTCTCCTCTGTCCCTCAAGCTTATATGTGAAAAAACTAACCTTAGAGTCCTCAGATGTATTTTTTTTAATATACTCTAAATCCATTGAATCCTCACATCACATTACTAGGTTAATTATCTTTCATATAAGACAAGTGGATTCTAAATAGTAAATTAGAATCCATGATCCACTACTCATCCCATGGCTTCAACACCTACATGACATAGTCAATAATAAAGATTGTTTCTTTCATTAAATAAAGGACCACTAGAGGATTCACATATAGAACCTATCTCATAGATTCCTCACATAGATTGAGAATTTTTCTTATAAGGCACATTGTTTATTAAATAGAATCAAATGACTATTCAGTTTAAGAGAAAAACCAAAATCACTAGTCAAGATTCTAAAAATCCTTATTAATAACTTTCAACTCTAAGAATTCAAAAAAGTAATAGATAATTTGAATGAAATTAAATTATTAATAATGTAAAATTTTCATTTAAATAAACTCCCATATCTATTTTATTAAAATAAACCTCAACCACTAAGTCTATATCTTTTCAAATATTCCTAAGAACCTATTGTAACTCAGATTTAGACATTAAAGTGAGCTAGCCAAGCCCCTTTTCTACACATAATACATGGATCCTGATGGTATTAAATCATTTATAACAAAGAAAACAAACCTCACCAAAGTAGTTTCTCCACATTTATGGTTGGGTATTCCCTTTTATACCAATTTGTAATGAACTAACCCAAGTCAACTATACAAGTCACAAAATTAGGTCTCCACATGGGGATAAAAAACTAAGGAACATAAAAGCAGTCTATTGTGTATAAAAAAGTTAAAAGACTAGATTAGTTGAGGTAATAATGATCAAAATCCTTGATACGAACAATGAAAATCCAAATAGGCTAAAAATATATATGGGAAAATCATACCAATCATCTCTCTACATGACCATCAATCACCACCAAATTATACAACTACCAAGATGAATACCTTCAAGAGAAAAAAAATCTATTTTATTCCATTCCCTTTACCTAAGTAAAAAAACAATATCTAAAACCAAAAAATGGAAAAAATAGGATGTGACAACAAATACAAGTAGGATAACAGGAATTATTTTATATAAGATCAAATACCAATAATGAATTAGCTTTATCTTTAAAACAAAAATATTTTATAAAATAATTATATAAATAAAACAATTTTTAATCCTTCCTTTGGGTTTTATAAAAATATACAATATTCAAAAAATATAAAAATATGTTATGAATATATGAAAGCATGTAAGAATAAGAAAAACCAATCATGGATACACCATATGGTCATCATGTGATAGAATAACCATGAAAATACCATAATGTGATAATCCAATAAGAAAAAAAAATCAAACCATTTGGGATCTAACCGATGGGTATACGTCCCCGACATGAAAAAAGTCCCAATATAGTCCTTTGGTATATTGAAATAACATAACCTCTATTTTCATAACACACACTAAATTTACATAATAATTAATATAAAATAACAAACATATAGTTAAAATTATATTCTTAATTCACCAAAAATTAAAAAATGTTTTATTTTTGTCAAAATTCACTATGAATCCAAAAAAATCCTTTATTAAATTTAATCAAATACCTAGTATGTGAAAACCATTTTTAGGGAAAACCCCATTGAAGATTTGTGTATTCTAAATAAAATACATTCCAATTTCATGTCAATAAATTTCATTGATAAAAAAAATTAATTAATAAGAAATTAATTGTATTCATGAATTAGTAAAACTTTTATAGATACACATTCCATGAGAATGGGGGAAATCTAGTCACCTTTTTCAATGAAGATTGATAACATTACTATCATTCAATAAAAGATAAGGATCAAGGGAAAAAAATAAATTATCAATATAAAACACTAAACAATTAAAACTTAATCCACAACTGTATCCAAAGATAATATCGTGAAAAAAGGAAAAGTAGAGACATGGATACTTCCTACAAGAGAGATGTAACAGAACCGCTACATAAACTGAATCAAAAATACCATTATTGAAATAAAAACATACCTAGTTTTTACATAATTGATCCAATCCCCCAAGCTCTATGTTTTAGATCCAATGATATAAAAATTTGATAGAATCCCTAACCCATTAGAATACATATCCAATAATATAAACCCCATTAAGATGTTAGTTTTTAAACTACATATCCTCTTTTACAATGTTTTCATTTAGTTGATAGAATGGGTTTCACAATTATGGAGTGGTTACAAATCTTGTATCTATCTAGAATATCCTCCTTGTTATCAATCACATAGGCGTTTCCTATTTTCTTCATGATTTTTTTACAGAAAAAATCCATAATATATAATGAATCACTTATATTGATTTCTCTTTTAGTAAGAAGAAATTGATGACTAACAATTCCTTATGAACTATAAAATTTCTTTTCAGAATAATATGAATACATTACACTAGGTTGAAGAAGCCTAATGCCCTCATCCTCTATTAAAACCCTAGATTGAGAAAAAAATCTCCTCATTTAGCTCATTATCCATAGATTGAAGAGAACCATTCTAGTCACCCACCACCTCCATATCCTGACTCATCCTGGCATCAACTGATGTAATTCAATGTTGGTCATTCACCTCAATCAACCCCATGGAATATTGATTCGCATCATACACATCAACAAATATCTCCAAATTCTAATGATAGTTTTTTATATTTTTAATCGCCTTAGACAAACTATAAAATCTAAATCTAGCTCATTGAGCACCGGAAAATGGATTAATCATCACAAAATCCTCAATAGAATATTGATTATTTCCATCCTCTTTGGCCACCATCACTATAGTCCAATGATATCATTTTATGTTCACTAAATATCTCACTTAAAATGGCTAGATATTTCTTTGTTTCAGATTGGAGAGACCCACCGGTGTCCACATCATCTTATTGAGTGTGATGAACACCCTCCACTCAAGTCAACACGAAATATAGGAGAGAATGATGGATTTCCATATTCTACTAACACTAACCTACAAGATAACTAATATTTATATTTTTCTATTATCTTAGTTTGAATAATATGTTATTTTCATGATCGTGAATGGGATGAATTTTGAGTGGAATGACTAGTGTGAAACAACTATATTTGAATTCCTCAAATCATTGACAGCTACTTTGATTTAAATTCTTTTAAATATAGGGATGTTTTATACCATATATTATGATTCCTTCAGAGGTTTTTATAGATCCTTATTGATATAAGGAGATTCAGAGGAAACATATTGTGCTTTCAATCTATGAAAATATATGCAGAACTACCCCACCCATTAGTTGTAGTTAGTGATTTTTGTATTGACTATATGGTTACAATAATTACATATTCAGTGAGAGTTCTTTCATCTATGTTGACCACAAGACCTTATGATACATATCATGGTGGTTCGTAAACCTTTGACATGGTCACTGGGAGGAGTACCTGTTGATAATGAATTTGTAGATGTTTTATATCATGTAGAAGATTAACACAATGGGAGATTCACATAGTAGAAATAATCACGAGCTTATGGTTCATGAATATTTAAAGTAATTGATATTTATGATCATTATTTAGAAATAAAGTCTTTTTATTATGAAGGTGTAAGATTCAATGATCTTTTCTCCTCTAGTGTTTACATACCCACTAGTAAGTCGTTTTAAGACTATCTAAGAGCCAAATTATGATTATATTGTGATGTAGGTAATATTTCTCGGTGATGGCCCAGTTATGGGATGAACATTCTTTATCCAATAGTTTATTCATGTGTATGGTAGTGTGGCCTTCACTATGTCCATGATATAGGAGTTTAAGATGGACTTCCATGCCTAATTTTGGGATGTGCACGCACGTATAATAATGAAATATAGTGATATTAGACATTTGATTTGGTGATAATGTACAAGGATAGATGTTGTATATTTTTTGTCTTATTTACTTTATTAATAGAGGGTAAAAAAGAAAATCAATGACCATAAAGGTCACCTGAACCCCTTATAATACTATTTTTTTAAGATAAATGAGGTGACCATGGATATTATCAAGGTTTTCTCAAGGATTACATGTGTTATTTATGTGATATGGATCATGTTATAATCATGGATAATGGTTAAAAATTATTTCATATCAAAGAAACGTAGTAAATGGATGAGATATGAATGTTTTACGTGTCATAAATATTAGGAATCCATAGTGATTCCCATTTCAAATAAATAGAATATCATGGAGATATCTTTGATATATCATCTAAATAAGAGTACAACATATAATCCACAATCATATATGAAGTATTATAGGATAATATAAATCCTAAAGGACATACTTTGAGTATGCAAGTTAGATCATTGTGGATCATGCAATGACAATATGACATTGGTAGATTTTTTAAGAAGCAATATCATTGAGTATTTGATATAGTTGTGTCCTTTTTTTCATTTATATTCAGTTATTATGCCCATCCATTTGTTAGATATAGCTGAGAAAGGATGTTATTTGTTATCTCTCATAGTAGGCAGTGATCTTATTAAGAACATTGGAAATGATCTATGGAGTTATCTATGGGTGATTATATATTCTAACATATATCACTTTGGACAAGGAATAAATGTATAAGGAGGTATAGGAAACTCACATTCTAGTTTTTTATCCCTTCAGGATTGTATAGAAGATAGGGACTATAGCTTAGCTGTTATATCTTCCTCTATAACATCATCAATACATTATGAATTTTAGATGTCACAACTGTGTAAATAGATGATGGACCAAGAACATGTTTATAGTAATGATAATATTGAGTTAGACGTAGATACATCATTTGTGAAAAAATTAATGTATATAATATTAATCATATCAAAAAGTTCATATGAGGGAAGATAGCTCCTCTTGTTATAGTATTTTTTAAGCACATGAATATCAATGATGAGAACTTTGAGAAAGAGTTTTATGTATAAGACTAGTGGTTTTATGTGTTCATTTTGGAGGATAGAGATTTTATTATGATACAATCTCCTTTTAGAGTTTTATAAAACTCAAATATTTTAATGTACAATTTTAGTCTCTTTTAATATTTAATTATTTTTATATATATTTTTGGAGTGTTGGTGGTGTATAAGGGTTGATAATTGAGGTTTTTTCATGTTTATGAGATTAAATTTTGTATCATTTTTTAGATATCTATGTATTGTAGTGGGTGTGGAATAGTGTGGTCCATCATAATATATAAATTATATATTCTAGGCTGGTCAAAATTCAATGGTGGTGATTTCACAATGAATCAGGACATTGTAGTGTGAAGTTTTAGTTAATGCAAAATGGATCTCCTTAAAATATAAACACCCTCTTGAATTTTGTAGATTACTAACCCATGAGGTGAATGGTCATACTAAAACATGAACCCGAGTTATTGAATTGAATTATGACCTACATGGTCATGATGAAATATTATTCATGGGATTTATTTTAATTTTTTTTGAAATATTTTAATGAAGAAATATATTATAAAGGGGGTTTGTACCTCCCTTAACCACAATATGAATCATATTCCCAATGGAACTTCATAATTTCCTCCAATAGACCCCTTCCTGATTTGTATGATGGTTTCAATGTAATTTTTTTCAATCATCATCATTTATTTTTTATACTACCACAAAATATATGAGTATTTTTTTCCTTATTACTTTATCTTCCATCACGTTATGTTTTTTAATGTCCATGTATTTCAGAAGATTCATCACTAATTGGAAACTAAATCTGGGTTACATAACTAATAAAAACTTTTTTTAATAAGTTATATATATTTTTTTAAATTTTATATAGTTTTATGTGATGTTGATCATTTGAGTGCACATGTTTAGATGATATTTTTTCATCTTAGGTTATTGATGTTTTGGGGTGTGTTTGAATCTCTTGAATTGACCCCTTTGAGGGTAGGTAAATTTGAATTGTATTGGGTATGATTGAACCAAAACATATATTATGGCAAGATAAAATTATGTTCTCCTTGTATTTATAGTCATATAATGAGTTTTTTTCTGATGGGTAATTTGTGATCTTGTAGGTTTAATAGTGGGTACTATATTTGACAACCTTCTAATGAGAAGTTGTTGATGAGTGGGTATGGATAGAATGAGAAGATATCATTGGTTGAGTTATTATGTCCATAAGGATACTCCCATGAGTTTCTTAATGTGGTAGATCTTATTAGAGAATTGGGTTTACCCTAGTGGTGTACATATTGGTTTTTAATGACTCTATTTCCAGTCATATATTATGATTTGAATGACTCTTACTTGAGGACTTACCTCTAAGAAGTAATTTTTATACCATAAACTAGAGGCTGATCATGTTGTTAACTAAATAAATAGTTTCTTAATATACTTGGTTTATTCGTTTCTCATCCACGATTCCTTACCTCTTAGGAGGTTTTTTTATCTTACATAGGAGTTTGAAGATGTTATTTAATTGGAAACCCATTTTTCATGAGGCCATTGAATACGAGGCATGGCTATGGGATGTTATCGAGAGGGATTTTATTCCTATTTTGAAAGGGTACCTATTTTATTCCCTACCTAGATTACTTATTATGATATTATATACATTTTTGGTACAACATTAATTATAATTTTAACCAATTAATACATCATGTATGGTTTTAGTTTGTGGTATCCTGTTTAGTTCATGATAACATGACAAAGGTTTAGGGATTCTTTATTCCTTTATTTTTTATCATTACATACACTCACACATATTTTTTATAATTATGTTAAGGAAATATTGGTGGGGGTTCTTATGAGTTTTATTGGTGATAGTCTTTTGGGGACTTTAGTGTTGTTAGATGATTTATTTTTAGGCATCTAGCCTAGGGGAAGGGACCTATATTGGGAACTTGAGAAGAAAGATATAATATGGATACAGTTGATACCCGAACTTACACAGGGAAAATTTTTTAGTTTTGAGTATGTATTCTTTTAATATTTTAATATTTTTTATTTTTATTCACTTCCTTTATAGATAACATTTGATAGCTGATAGATGAATTTTATATACCCAATTTATTATAAAATGCGACACTTTTTATATAGTTATATTTCTGAAATGATTCCATATTTTCTTCTATTACATAATTTTTCTTTATTAATTTCTATAATTGATGTTCATATCATACTGAGGTAGTAGTATCCCCAATTTATAATTCAGTTCCTTTTAATTGGTCAACATCCACTTTTATATGGGGTGGCATGTATGAGTGCTTATAGAACATAAACTTAGGGACAGTGAATCTAACCATGATGTTTCACTTATATATCATAATATTTGATTTAAAAATTAATTTATTGAATTTTATAAATATTAAAAATAAAATATAATCATTTGAAAAATGTAAAAAAGATATGGTGTAAAAATAAATATTTTAGTTGAGTAAAAATAATTTATGATTTTAAAATTAAAATTTTGGGTGTGAGGTTGTGAAAAATATTTAAAAAATATTTATTTCAATAAAAATAAAAATAAAAAATATTGGTAATGATAAAATAATATAAAAATGATTTACATGTATGAAAAAAAAACTTAATATATATTTATAATATTTAATAAAAATGTTTTTTCCTACAAATTTTTTCCAAATTTTATAAATTCCTAATTTTAATATGTTGATTCCTAGTATTATATTAATTGTATGGAAATATACCTCAATCATTGATAAATCAAACAATTAAATAAATACTTAGTCAAATGGATGCAATATACTGGATGTTCTTAATAATATATACATTATTATACTAAATACTGCATTACTTTTCTTGTAGAAATATTACCTATTTTTATTGATTATGTGTTAAACACATATCAAAATCCACACTACTAATCTCCTATATTCCAAAAAATTATTCTTATTAAATATCTATGATATAACAACTATGTAATTCTTTCTCAACAATCTTGTCATTATACCACAATTCCAAAAAGTGTAAGCCAATCTTCATTGGCTAGAGATAAAATTCCCAAGTGATTAGATACAAACATTGGAAATGATTCAAACATATTTATTATAAAAATAGAATGGAATATTTTAATCATTAATCATACATGACCATTCAACACTTTGAACTAATCAAACCTATAATAAATAATTTACATGAAAAAAATTGAACGAAAAACAACATTCTAAAATACAAAACATCTATAAATAATTTTGAAAATATAATCAAAATTTTTACATTCAAATACGAAATTGTCATTAAAATATTAAAAAATATTATACATGATATCCCAAAACATAAAAGCTTTAAAAGAAATAATTTTTTCTATAGTGGAACACTAATATATATCATAATAAAGGACATACCAAGTAACATACTTGGAAAATTAACTATATCTTTACAAGACCGGTTTTCACATCCAACATTCTATTAACACAAAATATTGAGTGGATAACTATGGAGAAACCCTAGTAGAAGAAGTTATTTTCTATTTTACCTATAAAATGTATAAAAAATATACACACTAGTGTTTATATATAGGGCATGTCTATAATTCCAAATATAAGACCATCAAATATCTCATACAATTAATTTTGTAAGATATAGAAAAAAACCTAGTTAGAATGTGTATTTTGAAAATAATTTTATTTAATATGTGCATATAAGGAAAAAAAATCAGTGGTTGTATCTTACTAATATAAAAATAGATATAACACAACAATGATCAAATCAAAATAGTACGAGTAAATTAATAAGAATGAGGTCAAATAACAATAATACTAGTCACTATGGGATAACCACCAAGGTTTTAAAGAGATAATCTTGGACATGAGTCTTATAGTAAAATAATTCTAAAATATGTTGTGATACTAATAGTATACATAAGAATTACCTTTAGATAGACTCAATGAGAGGGTGTTCCACTATATTTTATTGCCCCTTTCTAGGGATATTAGTGATGTATGACCCACTAGTATAACATTGATTTATAGAATTCCCAAAAAGATACCTAATTATCATGAAAAGGTTTTATAAATTAATAATTAATTTATCATAAAATAATTCTTAAACAAATATAGCAACACCCACACTACGTAAATAGAAAGAAACCCTTTAATACTGATACATCATCATCATCATAATAATTATTATTATTTTGAACATGGTTTTTATTTACAACACATGAAATGAAACAAACGTGCCTAGGTACTTGACCTCATGATGCATATCCCAAACCCAAACCCAAAACACCACCTCAATTACCTACAGGGGGCCTGATACATTATCATACTACAATAATGAGACCAAAGTTTGTAAATAATAGATATCAGTTTTAATTGATGAAAAATATTTATTGGACAATAAAATAAAATTTATTATCATGATATTATCCTAAGAGAAATAAGAAATAATTTAAATCATCATATCCAGTTTCAAAAATATCTTCATAAAATTAACTAAACATTTTATAAAATACACAGGTTTCCAAAATATATATTTTAGTATAAATGAAACATGCTCTATGAAAATAAACCTTACATTACATATATATTAAAAATATATCTTAAATTATTTTTATAATTTCATAATGGGATTTTTATAATAGAATTAAATAGAGAATAAAAATATTTAAAACTCTAATGCTTAAAATGTTATTTAAAATAAATATAATATCATATAAATGTCAATATTCACTTGATAAAATTTCATGGTTCATCTAAACAGAAGTATATTAATGTTATATTGAGATTTTTCACAAACTAGGTAGACCCCCACAATTTTATTTGGAATTCAAACTTAGATTCATTCACCACTGTCTATTAGTGAAAGTAGGAAAGATAATATGAATGATGATGGATAAATAATAAGTTTAAAGACTCATAAAATCATGATTTTTTAGGATCATCACTAATCCATTATGAATCTAGTAAGAAAGGTGGTATGAAGATAGAACGCATTTAGAGAATAATATAAGACAATTTTAGATGATATTAAATAAAAAATGTGTGTTAATTATTTAAATACATTTTTATAACTTATAATATCCATTTTTTAGTAAAGTGAATTTCTCGAATGCATGATCCCTAGAAAAAAAACTATAATTATCAAAAAATATTTTTTACCTCACAAAAACACCTTGGATGGTAACTTTTTTAAACATAAGTCTAATTTTTATCTAAAAAAGTTATATAATTTATGATTATTCACTTTAAACATCCTAAAGTTCATGAAAGTAAATAATTAAAAAATATATGTCCCAGTAAAATCATTATTATAACAATAATCCCCACCATGCCACAATCTAGCAATTTAAATTCATTAACATTCTGTAATGGGGAAAATATAAATCTTTTTTTTCACCATGTTATATTTAGAATCTTAGGATTTTTATTATCTTTTACATGTTCCAAGATTACATAGACTAGAGTGATTTATTACCATGTAAAATAATATTTAGATATTCATGACTATAGCTTAGTTAATGAAATGAATTAATCTTAAATCATTAAACAATTTTAATATCGAAATCATGGAAAACCATTTAATTTTCTATTTTTCCAAATTTCCATGAAAATTCAGTTAAAAAAGTTCCAAATAATTTCATATGCATTAAATTAGGGAAATCAAACCAAAGAATGTGTCACATATCAAATAAAATCCATTGTATTAAAACTTAAAATAGTACAAAAAAATATAGGTAACATCACACTAAGTATCACTATAGTCCAGGCTAGCTAAGAAAATCATACCAATACATAAAAGATTTTACACATAAGTCATAATGATATATGAATCAAATCTAGAGTATAGAGGAATACCAAAGAAAGTGAACCTCTCAATAGTGTCTTCCATGTCACTTGGCCAACTAGCTTATGGAGAAAAGGAACACCACATGAGTGAACCCCCTGACAATATCAATGGAAAAGGCTTATTACTACACCTTCAACCTATGTACTAAAGGATTCCCATGTAATATATTTTCCAAACCATTTCAACAAAAACATGTTTTAAAAATGATTTAAAAAATCCATTTCATAAGGCAGTGAAAATACCTTTTCATTTACCAAAATATAAGGTAAACCATATTTTCCCAAAAACTAATTAAACACTCAAAAATAAATCAAAAAATCATGTAATTTTATTTATAAAACAATTTATAAATCCAGATCAATATATTTTATCAACTATAGTCAAGAGACGGAACTAACTACCTCAAACTCAGGTGGCAGATGCTCGCAACAGGATCCACCAATTAGAAGGGAAAACAAGTTAAAAAATGGAGGCACATAGATGGATTCCCATGTTTTAAAATCACATCAATAAACAAATAAGATGGTGTAATGTGTAGATTATAACAAACCTCAAAGAACACTCACCTTCAACAATACAAAACATAAAGGATCATCCAACAGAAGAAGATCATGCAACATATCTAGAAAGGATCCTTAATATTATCATCATATAGCAACAAATATGATAAGACAACACAAATATGCTACTACTATGAACATAAACCACAAAATAGAAGTATTACTCACCTAGATAAACATACGACATTCTCAATAGGAATCAATAACTAACAAAGTAATCTAGAAGGAGCGGAGGTCCCCAAAATCAAATTAGAGATCTCTTAGGTCAAAATAGAAGATAATTGTGGACAAATTAAATATAAATTAGATGTTACACACCCAAAAAACACAAACATAGAGAATTACATGTTGTGAAACCCAATATCACAGTGTTTAATCCATGAAACTCAAAACTTCTTAAACACCAATCAGCTCAAATTACAAATATGCTGATTTTTTATTTCACAACATGTAATATTTTAAAAGCATGTAAACCCTTCATAAACCTATATAAATTTATGAAATATTACTAGATACCATTATGAAATATGACTGTTTTTCATGTTGGGTAATATTTTCACACTCAGAACCAAAGTCATGAAAAATTCTTAGTGACCAATACACAACATGTATATATATACACTTCATGTAAAACTAGCATAACTTTTAATCATTACACATCATGTAATATCCCATAATAAAGAAAAAAAATTATTTTTTTTTGAAAATCCGAACCATCACCAACATTCCTTGAATTCTAGGAGAATCCCATAAAGCATTTAAAAAATTTATACCTAGCCTCTATTAATTAAAAACATATACATTATCAAACTTTAATTTATTTCCCCTGAAAATGATCTATATTCACAGAATACTCAAAATGAACCCAAAAAAATAAGGAAAAGAAAAGAGACATGAAAAATACCGAAAATTAGGTAACAACGTGATATAAACTCCCCACTCTATAGATTTCAATCAATAGGAAGTCATGTGGAAGAATGATGTTGAAAACAATTTGAGGCCACTACTCCATCATCAATGAATCGTGCGACAATGTTTTATGAGAATATAATTTATGCCACCATAACACTATTACTAATGGATTCAACTAACCACCCAAGAATTTTACCATAGATTTACCAATATCCTTTAATTCTTCACAATAGGACTGTCTGGCTCCAAATAAATATCTTCCCAACTCAAAACATGAGAGGTATCTAGAGGGTATGTCATGATCAATGATATATAAAAAAATTGTGAATTAATATCAACTAAACTAAAAATTCCAACCGATAAGAAACCAAACCAAGCCTCTTGGATACCTTAAATGGTTTACCATATCTCATACCAAACTCTCCCTATTTTACAAGATGATGGTGACATAATCGCTTATAAAATTTCATGAAAACCAAGTCACTAATATAAAACTAAAATGAACGATGGTGGTGATTAGAATTTGATTTCTTTTGAATCTAAGATTTAACAAGATGTTTATATTTATCTCAAACACTCACTGAAAAATCTGGAATAAGAATAGGTCCCACCAAAGAGGAATCACCGGCCTCTTCCCAAAACTGTGGTGATCGGTATGGGTAACCGTATAATGAATCGAAGCGAGTAATTCTGATTAATGACTAAAAACTATTGTTATAATAAAACTATATAAGTCCCTGAGGGATATCCCAGGATCCACCTAAATCTAAGACTCACACACATATAATATCATTTCATAAGTGAATAATATTATCTATTTGATGGTCCATATGTGGATGATAAGTTGTACTCAACATGACCTGTGTCCCCATCTCTTCATGGAGACTCCTCCAGAACCTCGAAGTAAACCTAGGATCCCTATCTAAAATGATGGAATAAGTAAAAATATTTATCATCATGATCTCATTCACATAAATCTTTCCAAATATAGCACAAATATCATTAAAAAATACCAATCACCTCATAATGGGCTAATGAATGATCAGAATATGAGCCAATGTCAGAATATTTTTCAGCTCGTTAAAAGAATACTGAAACATTGAATGCCTTATGAATTCAATAATTTTATCATAAGAGAAGTTAATAGTGATGAAAACATTGATAAATCCATAATTAACCATGGATAATATCCAAAAGACCACAAAATATTCAAATATCAAATAAGTTTAGTAAATATTCCTTAGACCAAACAACCTTCACAATCTCATGATCAGCTAAAAAGTAATGCTAAAACATTAGGTTCCCCTAGAAAATCACTTCATGGATCTAGAAATTTTATTTCAAAATCCTTCTATACAAATAGAACACCCTTAGGATTTTCTGATCTAAACACAAATGGTGCTTTTGGTTGGGCTCAGATCTTGAATAAACCAATATATCATCCACAAAAACTACCAAAAAAGTGCCGAGATACTCTTGGAACATATGGTTCATCAAATACATAAAAAATATTGGATAATTAGTTTAGAAAAAAATCATCCCAGATATTCATAAGGGATATACCTACTCCAGAATGTTGTTTTGGGTATATCATACTCTTGAACTCTGAGCTGATGATAACCTGACATATGATCTATCTTCGAAAACCACTTCCCCCCATTAACTGATTAAAAAAAGAACCCATATGAGAAAACAATACTTATTCCTAATAGTTACATAGTTCAACATCTGATGGTCCACAAATTATTAGTGAGAACCATATTCCATCTTAAAATTTGGCATTGGGGTTTCCCTAAGTAGTACTCTATGGAAAATAAAACCATTCACCATAACATTATCCTACTAAATCATGACTTATTTTCATTATGTTGGTTCAATATGATAGGAAGGTATCAGAATACTCTATGTACCTAGAACTCAGTCAATTGTAAAATCTAATTCCCTATATGGAAGAAGACTAGAGAGTTCATCTGAGAAAACATCAAGAAATTATCAAAAAACTAAGGGAAGGTAAACGATGGAAGAAACGTCAATAATATCAATTGCTGAGATATGGATACCATAATGGGTTAATTAGTTTAATATTGATCATATTTCCAAATTATTAAACACCACATTTTTTGTTTTATTTCATGGTAGTGTACCTAGATTGAAAAACATTTTGGGAACAACAATGGAATGTATATTTATATTGGAGAAATTATTTGAGAAATGATGCCTTAAAATTTTATGGAAGTAATTTTGATGGCATTGATATCATTTTGGATGAATATAATAATTAATGAAATTATAATAAGTTTAAAATAATATTATTATAATATGTAAACAAGTTGAATTGAAAACCCTCATAAAAAAGTTATTTAATGATAAATTTTATTTCATGGATGTTTATCATTTTTTTGGAACATTATAAGAATAATAATAATAATATAGTTTTGAAAAATGCCAAAATTCTTGCCAGGTGAAAAACCATCCTATCTTGAAAGTCTATGTAGCTTGAACCAATTGCCATAGGAAAAAAATGGTCTAGCATCGACCAATAGCCTCTGTGATGTCTGATTTTATATATCATTAGCTAAATGATTTGAAAAATAAATATTAATGATGAACCAATAGTATTACATTTGTGTTTTAGAGAATAATTTATTATATTAAATAACATATTCTAACCATGTTGGTTTCTGTAAACACTTAAAGGCTCATAGAAATACCTATCCCCATTTTATGGGTCTCACAATCCATTAAAAGTGAATTTCGGTGCTTTGTGTAGAAAAAAATTGTTTTTTGGATATTCATTTATTATAGTAAGGGATTAATTAGAAATTTATAAAAGCATAAAGAAAGGATGAAATTGTCTTTATGAAATATAAAAATATAATTTAATAATATTTATGAGTACTCTTAGATAGTAAAATAATTCCTCAACTTTTATAGAATTATCCAAGAACAAAATTTTATCATATGACATTTTATCTGATAAATAATATAGTCTTTTAAATCCTCATAGATTTAGAGTTTTGATCCCCTTAATTTTCTATTTATTATTCTATTTCATGTGATCAAATACCAAAATAAATCTCTATAATTATTTAATCTTTTCCTCTATTTTCATACCTTCACATTCCATTGTTGTTACTTTACCTAGAGTCCTAGTCATGTTCTATTTAGAATGACCATTATTATTTATTTTACTTATTATTAAGATGATTTTTTATCATCCCTTTTATGGTGAGGGGTTTTAACAATGAAATTTTAAAATACCATCTCTAGTATTACCGATATCAATTTAAAATTATGACAGCACAATTTATTTAAGGCCAGAAGAATATGAAAGCCAAAATTTTATTATAATATCTTTTATTCAATAAAGTATGTGACATGAAAAACTAATAATAAAAGGGAATAAAAAACCCCAAAAATATATTTTTTAATATTAAATTTAATTTATCTGAAATCTTAAAATATATGAAACAATGAGTTTCGTTGAAATCTTACATTACATGCAATACTATGTTTTTAGTGAAAACAATATACAATTAATATTATTATTTAATATATTAGTTATAACCTAGCTGTTAGAATAGAATGAATGAAAAGGATTAACTATCCTATGAAATTATATAATTTCATATGTTTATTAGTTATCTATTTATTAAAAAGATAAAAATAAAAATTTGAAATAAATATTAATTTTTCTCAAGGCTATATTTTTTTAAAAGACAGTTTAATCGTGCTTTCCAAAAAAAATTAAAATAAATTTTTACAATATTTAGAAAATTTATGTAAAAAATTAAATTTAATTTTTAAATTTGAATATAAAAATTTTCTTAGGGTGAAATTTTATAACTTTTTTGAGAACAATCATTTTCAAATAAATTGGGAAAAAATAATGAATTTTAATTAAAGAATATCTTTTCATTTAATTAATTTATAATCATAAATTATATTTTTAATTTTTTAAATTAAAATTACAACAATTATACGTCAATCCATACAATTTATTTAATTGGAATTATTTTCATACTAAATTTATATAAATAAATTTGTAATGTTTTTAACAATTTAACTTTAAAACTCCAATTTCTCATTTTGACTGTGGATTAATTTAAAATTAATTTTTTCCCAAATTATATGAATTGAATTATGAGAAATGGATTCCATATTTTGAATACACATAATTTATAATTTATAATAATTAAAACATAATATTTTTTACAAAAATTAATAGTAAATGTAGTAAAATTTAATTAGCATGGTTAGGGTAAAAATTGATTTATCAAGGGTTAAACTAAAATGATAAGGGTAGAAATTAACTATACACACGTCTAAAAACTATTTTCTGTACATATTCTGAATATTAAAATTTTTAGGATATATATTGGTCCATTTTGGATGCTTTTGTCATATGGAAAATTTAGGAGCACTCAATTGTTGAAAAAAACACTAGTTTTTCCCCTCCCTCGCACGTAAAATGCCACCCCTATTGTATCCTCTTCACAACATAAAACCAAATTTTACAATATCTAATAAAAAAGATTTTGAAATTCTCTAAAATCATGCTATAATAGCTTTTTGGGTGTTAAACCAACATTAAAAAGTTTTAGTACAAACCCAAGAAAGATACACGATGAAGATATAATATTCTTCAACATGCATCTTTATTTTACTTATTTGTCCAATATTTCAATTATAATTCATGCATGATGATATAATATCCTTAGAATATTATAATTGTTTTTTTTGAATAACAAGTTCATGACATAAACACTTATTCAGTTCTTTTAAATGGGTTACTAAATCATCTTTCATATGTACGGTGGACTATCAACTCATGAATAGATGTCGGTCATTTTATCATTTCCACATATAAAGGTTGGATATTATTATGAATACAAAATAATCATATGGATATAATTAACATATTTATACCTTTGAATTCAATATATCATTTATATAATTTTAAAATCCATTCCAAATGATATACAATTGTGTTTTTTGTGTGTTATGCGGACTATCGCCTCACAAAGTGATGTAATTTATGTTTCACTAATGATTCATAAGGAAGGTGATACAGATAAAGTTGATGATTATACATGAAATACATGAAATAAATTTGGTATTAATTATAAATTTATAATTCTTAAATTAAAATATATGTATACATATGCCATTTTATTTCATTACATTACACTCATATAAATATGATAACATTGTCCATGTATGTGTGGACTACCACCTTCACAATGTGATGTGACTCTCTTTTAATCCAAAAAAATGGATGATATATATAAGTATATAAAATTATATTAATTATATTTTTATCATTATGGAAATAAAAAATATTACTTTCCTTCTTTTAATAATGGTTATAAATAATTAAAACGTCAGTTATCCATACGTACATCTACCGTCTTCATGATTGTAGCATACAATAATTTTCATAACGCTAATTCATGAGTGGATTTAATAGTATAATTGATAAAAATATATGATAATTAAGAAATTATTATTATTATGGATATGATATAACAATGTAAAATTTTAAATAATTGGATAATTCAAGATGACACATGCATTAGAAGAAAACACAATTTTCTCCTGAAACAATGAAAATAATGAAACATTATTAACAATAGAGTGATAAGTTGTAATAAAATTGTCATATATGATTTTATTAAAATTTATATGGTTATTTAATAAGTTTAAAAATCCTTAAAACCAATAAAATTTAGGTTAATTCGATTTCCAAAAAATGAAACTTGAGGTATGTGATTTTTAAACTCAGTTTCTACTCATAGGGTTAAACTTATATTTCATTTATTATGTCAAGATAAGATTATATGTGTTTTTAATTTTGATTATACAATGTCTTATTTACTATTTTTATGTGTATTTATAGTTTATACATATAATCAATCCATTTATTTATTCTCACTTCAATGTTATGGTCATTTGAATGATTTCTCCATGATCTCATTCTAATCGAGATTGTTTATTCCTAAATATAAGTTGAAGGAAATTGAACTGACCATTTCATAATAAAACCCTTTAATTTTTATTTTCATAAGGATATTCATTATATTTTTCTTCTAATAATACCATTTCCTACTATTTTTTAGTACTTGTTTTGGAAAAAGTTTTCAAGAAATTCCGACATTATTTCTCTCTTCAGATAGAAATATATTTTCTTCCAAAAATATGTTTCCAAAAATATTTTAATTTTTTTTCCTTTTAAAAATTATTAATCAAATGAATCTTCCCCAATTATTTCTCTTAAAAAAATATCAATTCAATTTTATGTTGTTTTCAAAATTATTTCATTTGCCTTTTACTAAAAATGTAAAATCCATCTTCTATTTGTTTTCTAAACTATGAACTTTACTAGTCTTCTTAAAATGAAAAAAGAATGTTTTTTTAAATTTAATATAATTTAAATAATAACCCACTCTCTTGACCATTGTTTCATTAAATTTAATTTTCATTTTTCATAGTTTTTTAAGAAAATAGTTTTAGAAGTTTGTTTTATTGAAAATTATTTTCACAATATTTTTCAAAATGAATATGATTTGTTCTGAGAGAAACTTTTTAAATATTTTTTTTGGTATTTTTGTTTATAAATATAATCACTACTTATTTTTAATAAAATTGGTATATGTTATATTGATACTAATCATATTATTTATATAGATGATTTATTATCATTTTGAATAATGATAATATTGATATTTACTTCCTTGTTTAATTTTTTTATCCACTAAATCCCTTGTGAATTATTAATCTTCCTGTAATCATTTGGTGATTAAATTTCCACTAAATATTAATAATATTTTTAATTGATATGTTTATTTCCTAAAAAAATATCATTGCTACATATGATGTTCTATGTTGAACATTGTTTATTTTTCTAGGGAAATATTGGTAAATCCATATACTTTACTCAATAAATATATTTTACAGGGCATATTGTTTACGAATTAATTCGATTTTTTGTTATATGAGGAATTCTTTGGTTATTTATGACATATTTGGGGATTAGTTATAGATAGAACCTTGATTCATTAGTAGTTTCATGGGAATAATTAGTTGGAAAGCATTAAGTAAGTTGGTTTTTGAGTAGTATGTTTCAACCAGGTTATGGAAGGTCTTGATGGTAAAGGTATCATGTACATAAGAAACAAGACATCCAGTAATTAAGAGTTTCCGTCATTTCAATAATAATTACAATCCCTGAGATCTTTACCATGACATTGTTTCTTGATGAATTTAATTATAATTACTTAATTAAATGGAATATGTTTTTATGTATTTACATTTCCATATATATTATGCATTATCTATTCATGCATTCAAGTTATTTAAATTCAATGTGTGTTAATTTATTTATCATAACATGGTTATTACCATCAAAGATATTTTTTCATTGATGTTATAAATTAATTCACATCCTTAAGAATTTATTATTTATATAAATTTTTTGTTCAGTTTTTAAATATTTATAATGACAATTCTAATTGATTCATGAATGCTTCCACTATACTTAAAACTTACTAGAATTTTACCTTAACATTATTTTTTTTCTTTTCCCCAATATTACATAAAGATTACTATGATTGATATGTATGAATATGCTATACATAATAATGATATTCTAGAAAAATAATTATATTGAAATTTGTGTATTCAAATGTGATGTAAGACTCTTATATGTATCTATTTTACCAAGACTACTAAAATAATTGGTCCTTAGAGATGTGATTTTGTGTGTGTTATGCCAATATAATTGTGGAAATAATTGGTTATGGGCTACTGGAGTTATAGTTTCTACATATTCCATTTTAGACCCATTTTTGAAAATAACTATAACATAGTCATGAAGGGTGTTTATTAAGAAAACATGGAAAATTATAAAGGATGTTAGATATAAAATAAAATTTACAGTTGTGGGAAATGATTCTGTTGTTGTATATGTTAAATAGATAATTACTTTTTTATTTTTGTAAAGAAACTCATAACATTTCTGGTAAAATTATTCTACATATTTATTTTCATAAAAATTTAATGAAAATTAATAGGGGAATACAATTCCATTAATAATTTTTTTATGTCCCAATATAAACATACATAAAATAATTATAAAAATACGTACATGGAGAAAAAAATTTGGAAAATAAATCTTTAAAAGAATATATTTTTAAATAAAGTCTATTACCTTGTTATTGACTCATCATGTGTATTCCATATCATCCTAAATAATAGACATATTTTTATTATATATATTATTGATAATGTTTCTCATATATATTGTTCAATTTAGTTCACTTATTACCATTTAAAAGATAATTACTTAATTATTTGTGTTCACTTATGATGTTTTGATGATATTAGGCTAACAAGTCCAAAATGACATCAGTATTTTGACATTGGTAAAAGTGGCCATTGTTATATCATATAAAAGATAATAATCATTTAATAAGTGTAATTTTTATACATAAGTTATAAATTTAAAACCAATCATACAATATGGAAATAAAAAATTAACTACGTTATAATAATAGAGATGGTCGGTCGTCAATACACATGTGTAATGTTTTTGTTTTTCAATGATCATAATGGGAATAAAGTATGTATAATTTTATCTTTATATAAGGGTAATAATATCATAAATATCATATTATCTCTTTAAATATAGAGAATATATATATATATAATCGATGTGATGTGGTGGTAAAAAATGAATCATATCGCTCCATAGAGGTGGTAGTCCACACATACACATGAATGAAATTACCATTTTTTAGTGAAGGAAATGGTTAAAAAATATGTGTTCTATTATCATTATAAAATGATAAAAATTTTATAAATAATATATATATATATATATATATTAAATTAATCATTATAACTAGCCTTGAGTGGTGGGTTTTTAAAATATTTACCTATGTCTGCGTGGCGATATTAAATGGTATAAACAAATGATATATTCCTTTAATAATTGAAATAAAAGGAATATGAAGTGATAATAAATGATAATAATATTTTTCTTTTTATATTATAGGGGAGGGAACTCTTGGAATTTCATGAAATATTAAAATAATATAAATTAACTTTCAGGTTAAAATTTCTCCAAATTAATAATATTAAAATATAAGATGAGGAAAAGTTGAAATAATATAATATAATAAAATTTTGATAAGGATAGACTATGGATTTACTGTTATCTGTTGGTTTTAACTCCCATTAACAAATTTCCACACATACCACATTAAAAATGATTTTTACACTTTGGGGAATAAGATAATTATTATAAATAGAAAACAAACCATAAATGAAATATTGTTGATATATTCAACAATATAATAATAATATTACCTAATATAGGATTTTTTTTGAATTTTAAATCTTTTAATAAAATATAATTTATTTAAAAATATCATTAGTTTAAAATTTTGAGCTATTCATTCATTATGGCATTAATAACATCATGAAAACAATGTTATTAGAATATAATAAAATTATAAATCTATAAATTTTTATTTTTATCCAAAAAATTCATGTATCACAAAAATTATATCAAATTATTTTATTTATGTTAGTTTTTATATCTGTTATCTTACAATACTAACAATTGAAAACATGATGTGTCACGTTTACATAATCTTTTAGAGAAATTATCTATTAACCAAAATTTTAAAAAAAATTATCATAATAAAAATAATTTATATTTAAAATTAATATTTATAACTAAAAATAAAAATAAATTTCTCAATATATGAAAACTATTTTAGTCATTCAGATAAATACTATGATATTTTATGATTTAAATTCCATTAAATATTATAAAGGTCCAAACTATGTAAAAATGAAAAAATTCAGTATATTAGAATTTTGGATTATTATAGATGATATATACGCATCCAATAAATTAATTTCTGGTTTTATAGCTATTTTTTTCTTTATAATTTTATTTTTAACCATAATTAGTTGACTTAACCTTCACTATGTAAGAGAAATTTCAATTGAAACTATTCAAAAAGTATAAAAATAAAAACAATCTATTTTACAAATTTAAAACCACTAATTAAAAATATATAATAAATTTTTCATGTTTAAAAACAAAAATCTTGGAAAAATTAATTTAAAATTAAATTAGCATAACTGAATGAAAAATATATATTTTATAAAAATTCATTTTCAATTATAAAATTTTTTTATACTAAATTTACTTAAATTTTTTTTTCAAATAATAATTAAATTATTTTTTACAATAAATAAGTAATTAAATTTTGAAACCAATCCAGAATAGAATTTAATATTATAATTACATTAAAATAAATACAATTTTCAATAAAAATATGTAATTTCACTGTTCATTAAAAAAATCAAAATTTCCAGAAAAATTTGATAAGTTCACTATAGGATAATTTTAATATTAATATTTTAAAATTGATATAATGTTATCAAATGAATCTTATAAAAGATTCTGAGATTAATTATAATATTCACTCAAAAAAATAATTAAATACCAATTTTTAATAAAATTTATTTTTGAAGATGAAATGTCATTTCTAAAATTTGAGTTCTGTATAATAATTAGTAAATATATAATTTTATGTGGAAATAAATATATATTTTTTAAATTATCAATAATATTTATATCCCCTAATTTAAAATCTATATTATAATGGACATATTTAAATAATAATATTTCTTAGTTCGTTTAGTTTTTGTGTTTTGTTTCATACACGCTATCGAACATAGTTTTCTTTTTTAAAATCTTATTTTTTTACAAGAATGACATGAAATATTATGAATCATTAAATATAGAATAAATGCATTTTTAATAAGTGATATATTTTATTATAATATATATTTATTAACATAATAATCTGTCTATGACATTTTGGAAATCAAGGTAATGTTTTGTTCTAGTAAAAGAAAAATTTTAATCCTTTTCTTTAAACGTGTATTGGAAAAGTCACATTAAGTTTTTTAATTTATATGAAAGAAACATAACTCTAAATTTATTATTTTTATGTCTATAAATGTTATTATAGTCAAATCTATATAGGCTTTTTGTTTAAATTCTTTATTATTCTTAAAATAACTTTTTCACTAAAAACTATTTTTCTTTGCATCTTGGGTACTTATAATCAAATTAATTATTTACACCTCTAGGAAACGAATAATGAAAAATTGATTTCATATTTTGAGTATTAATATTCAAAATATTTGATAAAAATCATTATATTTTTTAGATATTATTAATTATTACCCCGATATAAATTGTTTAACCACGATAAGGGTTCAAAGGGTTAACGAGGGGGAAAACTAAGAGATAAGGATACAATTATCACCAAATAATTTCTAAATAAACATGGTTGAGATATTATGACATTAAAATATTTTAATTCTTTAATATTACCATTTGGTTTTGATTTTTTATTTAAATGACTTCATATTATTATAAATTTAAAGGTATTTACAAGGGTGCCACTCTCCTAAAATACAAACTGACACCATCTCTTCTCACTTATCCCCAAAACATGATCAAAATAGGTCAACAAAAATATACCTAGATACCATAAAAATATTCTTATTAAAATCCTAAAGGTCCTAATATTCAAAAAAACCCATCCAAGAAGTATTAACGTCTTCTCCAATAGAGAAATCCAAGGAATATGTATACGTTCTTACTGAAATGTTTCATGTTTATTTATTTTTAAAAATACTCAAAACATTCGACAACCATAAAAAAATTCAAAACTATATTCAATATAATTATTATTTTTAATTATCAAAAAAATTTCCATATCTGTTACATTAAATGTAAAATGAAATCATCACTAATTAGTATATGTAGACTACCACCTCTATAAAGCATGTAATTAATTTTTAATCATCATCCCTAAAGTATGTTAATGTAGAAGATTTAAATTAATATAAATAATACTTATATCATAAATATGAGTTTTTTAATGATAAATTTTTATTTTAATTCCCTTATTTTACACCATGGTTAAATGAAAACTTCCCTCATGTGTAGGAGTGGACAACCGCATCCACAAAGTTAGGTAATTCATTTTTTTCATCACCTGACATGGTTGGGTATAAAAATGTCAACAATGAATATATATGATATTAAATAGTAATTTAAATCATTAATATTATTATTTATTTAAAACATAAGAATTAACGATCATTATAAGCTAACATGTTGACATTGGTAAATTACTAGAAAATAAGCTCTTCACCGATTTCATCTTCCTGAATCATTAACAAAACCCTCATGTAATGAAATTATAAAACTATGATTCTTCATAAAAAATATATACATGTAACATAAATAATTCTATAAAGTTTAATTTATTTTTAAAGAATGGGACAAGATATCATTATTATAATACAAGTGAGGAACAATTAAAATTACTAATATCCAGTAATGAAAATAAACAATTACTAGTTAATGAATATATAATGAAGAATTATAATTAAATAATATTTAGATAAATAGATTTTGATATTCCTATGAATTATTTTATTAATATAATTATATTTACCAAAAAATATTATAAATAAATTTTGTGGATATCAATGGTAAAGGCAACAGTTTTGTCTCAAATTTTATTCTTTGTGACATGTTTTGTATTATGAAAATATTTTTTATATGATTTATATTCTAAATTCCAAGAATATTATATCGTGATTAATAATTTATTAATGTTATTTTATGTTTCATTAATTTTTATCCTTTTTTGTGTTTTTGAATCAATCATTATAAATTTTGTATGTGTGTATCGTCACTTTTTTGTCTCATTGAGATATATATAAATTTCATCACTTTTTTTATATTGTTATTATATATAATAACCTATGTATGTTTTTATAATATATAAATTAAATAAAATTTATTTAAATTTCCTCATCATCATTTCTTATTTATGGATTTAAGAAATGTACCAATGTTGTAAGGGTTTCCTCATAGATTCCTTTTATTGAGATATGTTCTATATCTTAAAATCTTATTTAATTTGTGTGGTGTATATAAAATGAATTACTATATATTATCATTATTTTCAGTAAACTAATGGGGATTTATAATTCATAATTTTTTCAATAATGAATCCTTCATTCATTGATTACCTAAGTTCTAAGTGTTTGTGTTACAATATTACATTTTATCGAAATTTTTTTGTGATTCAATTTACAATATAAAAATTATATGTTATTTATATAATAAAACCCATATAAGTTATTTTCCCATAATTATTTATGGTAGTTTAGATTGTTATTTATATATTAGTTACTTTTATTATTGAAAAACTCTTAATGAATTTTTTATGAAAAACTAAACATATTTCTCATTTTTGTTTGAGAATCATTATATTTTATATCCAACTTCTTAATAGTAATTTTATATAAGTAATTATAGTATTTTAAATGATTTAAAAATACATTTTTATAATATATATGACTTTATTTATAATTTCTTAGTGGAATATTAAATTCATTTTTTCAACGGGGTAATTTTGACTTTCTCTCTATGGGTGTTAAAAGAGTGGGTTTTAAAATGTTTACAATATAAATAACTTCGATTCTTCATGTTATTTATTTATAATAAAGCTTCCTTTAAAAGTATGTTTTTTTAAAAGGAATATAAAATTACAAATTTTTTGAGAATTTTTTCTTATAAAAACATACAAAAAGAAAAGGACATCACTTTTTTTGAAATAATATTCCTAATTATTTTATAAATAAATCATAAATGATAAAAAAATTTATAGAATAATATGATCCACTATTGGTATTTTATTATATAAAATCCACATAATTTATTTTTATGTATTTGGATGATTATTGTTTTTACGAAAATCTCTTTTTTCTCAACAGGTACACTGGTGATTTGCTTAAGCCTGAGAGGGTACGATGGAGGTTTTACAAAGCCCATAAGGGTACATGAGTGACTAACCCAATACCAAGATGTTAAAAAAGATATTTTCTTGAGCCCAAGTTGAAATATGAGAGAATATACCAATCCTAAGAGTATACAAGGTTTTTTTACCATTACAAATATGTTAAAAATGAGGTTATTCTGATACCCCGATAGTACATTAGAGGTCGACCTTAACCCATGAACGTACCCAAGTTATTATTTTAAGCCTTGTTTCTGATAAATATAAAGGTGATATACCTTTACATATTATGTATTTAATTATATTTATTCCTGTCTTTTATTTCATAAACATATGACTTATTCTGATGATATACTCTAATGGATCAGGATAGATTATTGATTATTCCACAGTATTATTGATGATAAATTTTGTTATGAAAAAACATTAAAGCTGGAATCATGGTTTGTGAATTTCTTTTGTTTAATTATAATATGTTTTATACATGAATTTTTCTTATTTTCTCATACCCATATGATCATATTATGCTCACTTATGATCCTCTAATGTTAATTAAAAGTTTTAGACTTACTATGAATTTGAGTAAACCATTATTATGGCTCAATTCTCCATGGTTATGAAGAATTATAATATAATATATATATATATAAGGGTATCATGTGTGGATAATTTTTATGGGAGATTTGGATTGTATAATATGGAATATGAAAACCTTAGTATAATTATAAAAAATACTTTTTGATTGGAAAACGTCATTTTTAATAATATTTTTCCCATTTCCTTAAATATCTATAGATAAAAATGTGATGGGTATGTAAGTGACTAAATTTTATTATTTGATAATGTATTATAGATGGTTATATTTGGGTCACTTTAGGTGGAATGAAGGACAATATGTGATTTTTTAGTAATGGATCTTGGTCTATGAGTTTAGGTTATTGAAGTTGGTATTAGAAATTATTTTAAATATATTTATTGGTATGATTTTTATTATATGAGGGTAATTTAACTGTTTTGGATACTGTAATGGGTTGATAGGGTTTTGATTACCACTCATATATTTTAAAGTAAAAAAGATAGTTTCAATAGTCTATTCAACACGCAACACCGAGCTTAATAAACTCACAAAATATATAACCATTATAACGTAGTTGTTAAACTGGAGTGTATGAATAGTTTTTACTAAATTATCATATATATATATATATTCCATTCTCAATATAAATAACTTAATAATGATTAGTAAATAATCAATTAACTCTTAGAAAATTAATTTTATTATAAAAAAATAATCAAAAAGGATATTTATATCATAGAAAAAATATATTATAATTAATTTTTAAAATATTTAAAAAATTTATTTGATAATATTGACTTAATTTTTGAAATCATAATATAAATTTTTTTGGGTAAAATTTTGTAATTTTTCAAAAAATATTTATCTTTCGGGTTTCATGAAAAATTACCAATTTTTTAAAATTTCATCTCATTTCAAAATATTGAGTAATTTAAATTATGAATTATGTTTTTAATATAATTTCATGTAAAATAAGTATTATATAGTGAAATTATTTATATTTTAATCATGAGAATTTTTTTATTTTGGTATATGTTTGTTTTTGGGTTTAAAAAATTGATTTTTCTAAATTTTATTTTAATGTACATAATATTTCTATATTTTAATTAATAAATATAACTCTTAATATAGAAATTATTAATATATATATATATTATATTAATAAATATAAATTTATATTCATACAATGATAATTTTAAAAAAATATTTAATAAAAGATCTTCTTTTAGATGAAAAAAACTACTTTTCAAAAACCCATTATTTTCGATACATCTACAAGTTTATATAATTAAATTTTCACACTTTTAGAAAATTTATTTGAAGAAATAAGGTAATTTTTTTAAATAATAATTTTAAAATTCTATTTGGGAGAATTTTTTATAATTTATATAAATGTTAAATTTCTTGATAAATAATGAAAAATACCATCTTTTAATTGTGAACTGTCGTTTCATTTAAATTTTTTATATAGATAAATTATATTTTAAATCGTTTTTATAGTAAAATTATTTCAGCCATATATATATTAATAAAATTTATTTCAATTTAATCAATTCAATAATGAAATAGAATATGATATATTTGTTGACACGTGAATATTTTCTCTTTAAAATCCTTCTTTCTCATTAGATTAGTAGGATTATTTTTAAATTATATTTATACACTTATATAAATTTAATTTTAAAAATTGGACTCCATATTTTTAATAGTAATTATTTATTTTTTCTAATTACTTCAAATAAATTTATTACCAAAATTAATTTTGAAAACATTGAAAATTAATTACTATGGTTATGGAAAAAAGTAGATTTACTAGGGCAATAAAATAAAATGATAAAGTTTAAAATGATCTAAAAAATGTATAAAATTTCTTTTATTGACATATTTTTACCTTATAACATGTAGGATATATAATTATTCATTATTGTGTCACTTTTAAATGAATAATGTGTGGGTGAATTTATTATTTTTCAAAAAATAAAAGTGTGCCACTCAACTCACATAAAAAGGCCTCCCTCTCCTCTCCACTTCACTAGATAAAACACCTTTTTCTTCAAATAAATTCTTAAATAGCTTTAAATAATCAAAATTAACATCAAATACTCATTATTTTTGGAAAATAGAAAACCTAGGAAGTATTTTATATAAAACCAAATGATGTTTCTAGGTGAAGTGGTAATGTTATTCAATGAGGTTTTTTATTTTATTTCATCTTTCACCTCATTGAAATATTATTAAAATATGGGGATATAATATTATCTCTATATTACATATACAAATATGTTTTTATGTAATTTTTGTGACCCAAAACCATTATCACATCAATAAAATGGGTTACAAAATCTTTATTCGTGTGTACGATGGACTACTGCATCACAACCCGATGTCATTCGTTTTTCCACTACCGCATTACATGATTGGGTATGATGACAAATATAAAGTATATAAAATATATTTATAATATATTTATATATTTTGAATAATTATATCATATATATACCTTTTAATATTTCATTATTTATGGGATACGATAAAATATCTGATGTGTATAGGGAAATACCATCTCGTCAAGCAATGTGATTCGTTTTATCACATGTGCTTTGCATAGATGGTAATAAGGATAAATATAATTATTATTTGATATATAAATGAAATATTTATTGTATTAATGAAATATGTATCATTTTTAAATAAATAAATATTGATGTATTTAATTACACTTAAAATATGATAACATTGTCCTTATAGGTGTGGACAATCGCTTTCACGAAGCGATGTGACTATATTTTCATCACCCCACAAAATGGATGGTATATATAAGTACATTTAAAGAATTAATTTGTTATATATTATATTATTATCATTTTATAATGTATAATATTAATTACATCCTTTCCATAAGGATTATTGAAAAATAGAAACAGTATTAATTCTTACGTATGTCCAACTGTCTCTATGATCATAAATTAATTTATTTTTGAAAGCCATATATCATGATTGGTAATAAAATTATAATTTATTTACCAATATGATAATTTTTTAATTTTTATTTCTTTAGATGATGAATCAATATAACATACATAATTATATGAACTTTCTTGGAAAAGGACGAATGAGAAAACAAAGAAATTAACAAATGGAACAATGAAAACAATGAAAGTTTTTTAGCAACCAGTTGATAAGATATTATAAAAATATAGTATGTTATATTGTAAATATTTATATGGTTATAATGTGGATATAATGTATAAAACTAAAATATTGGATGTTTAAAAATGTAAAACCAAAAGTTAGGATGAGTTTAGTAATTTCTAATCTCTCTTTTATTTCTGGGAGACATGTGAAAATTCACAACTAATTTCTATTTTGTGGTGTATAAACTCCCCTTCAACATGAAATATCATGAATTTAATTATATTTTTGATATTTAAATTTTCATTTTATGTTATTATTTATTATATTTTAGAATTCAAAATACTAATAATGTGGTCAAGGATTTTTATCCCAATTTTCCTACTTTGAGACTTATATCATGTTATGTTCCTATAATATTTTATGAGGTTTATATAAATCCCATTTAACATTTAATATCATGAATTAATTTATTTTCATGATATTTTTTGTTTCATTTAATTGTATCCTTCATTTGGTTTAGATTCAACATTACCAAAATGTTATGTTTTTTATTTTACAATCTCATCATTTATGAGGATTGTTTATAATTAAGTCTCGAATGTTGAAATATTATGACCCCCCTCTGTATAATGTACACGAAACTTAAACTCCTCATGATATTTTATGAAAATACTTGTTTTCCATTTATTATCAACTATTTATGTTATCAAGAGTTAAGAAAAATGTTTTAATGACAAATCATCTTTATGTATATATTTAGTCAAAAAAAATTTCTTCTAGAAAACATTTTTTGAAAAAATAAAATCAATTTTTTTAACATTCTTAAAATTAATTATTAATTATATTTTTACCTATGTTTTAATTATTTATGAAATTTTTTAAATGTAATATTCATTTCATTTTCTAAACAACTCCTATAGGGATTTTAACAAAAATGTGAAGGGAATATTAGATTCTATGTGTACAGGTTGAATATAATTTTCATCCGTCCTACAAATTATTATATTTGATGATTAATTCATAAGTTTTAATGGTTATTTGCAAGGAAAAGGATTTAAAAATGACTTAACGTTTTTTCCAAAATAAAAAATATTTTCCTCTTGAAATGTTTTAAATGATTTTTAATGATCTTATTATATGTTTCTGAGGTTGTTTTCAAAGAAAGAAATTTTCATAATTTGATTTTGTTTTTTTAAATTATTTGAAAAAATTGAAAACATTATTTTCCTTAAAATTTGTTTTATGATATTTTAATTCTATTACCGTTAATAAATATAAAAAACCTTTATTGTTAATCATAATCAAATAGTGATATTTTATGATGATACCAACCTCATTAATTCTTTGGAAGAATTGATATTGTTTCAAATATTTTTTTGTGTAACCCATTTCTTTTATACAAGTTAATCATGTTTCAAATATATTTTTATGGAAACTATTTTATTTCTAAGGGTTACTAATTTTTCAAAAATATTATGACCAAACCCATATCATTTTGAATATTTAATCATGTATCAAAGATATTATTATGGAAATAGTTTATATTCCATGACATAGTCATGTTATAAAAGGAATAATGTTTATTTTTATGTGTGTTATGTTTATTTCTAAGATCAATTTACATTATTTTTAGTTCATAGAAATTATATATTATTATTACTACCATATTGTCTTGAGTGATCTAATTATAGGTTATAAGATGGAAATTCGGAAACAGCTCAAGTAGAGCCCATCGTAGCTTATATGATATATATGCCCATATAACACTGGGTAAGGTCATTGAAGCTTATACAATGTGTGCAATTACATATCAGTTGGTGACCCCGATATAGATTTTATGTTATGTGTTCCCAAAGATAAACTCAACTCATTGGGTAATAATTATGTTAACCAAAGAATTATATTTTATGTCATCTAGATGGTTATTCTAATTGAATGGGTTTTGTAAGGTCATTATAGTGATGATGTCCCATATTAATAACATGTTTTATCTATACCATCAATGAGTTTATAATGTTTCCTTTAATCAAGATTGATATATCTTTGATCATGATTATTTATTATTATGAATATTTCCATGGATAATTTTGTATTCCATGATTATTTATTGATGTTTTAGGTGTTGATGGGTATGATTTATTTCATGACTTAATAGTTCATTTTAATTTTGTTTTAATACAATTTTCACCTCTTATTCTTATTCATAAAATTAAATTTTCAGTGTTTATGTTTACCCTTACTTAGAATTCAGATCACAACTATTATATTTTCTCTTCCTTAGCTTATAGATAATGATGTTGAATAAATTATTTTTAGAAGGGTTTCATTTGGATGATGATGACGAGTTAATGTGAAATAATAAAATATGGTTTAATTTGAATAAATGATCATATAAATACCTTGGTATTATTTATTTATGAGTTTTTACAAATTATATAAAACTGTAAACCTAAAATAACCTTTTGAATGTAATTGATCTAAAATTTCTTTTCGATATTATATATTTTGGTTGGGGAAAATTGGGTCACCTACATCAGAATCAAGTCTATAAATGTAATTTTTAGGATTTCGGCACTGAATCCTCGATTTTAGGTTATGGGTTATTATAGATTTTAACAATGGAATGTTTTAGATAAAATGTATGATTATGATGTTTTCATGTGAGGTTATTTTATGATAAATGGATACCCTCAAAGGCATATAAGATTAATAATGATCATATGTTCAATGTCTTAAACACCCCTATAAGGTTTTAAGTGATGTAATCTTAATGTGAATAATGAAATTTTATGAGACATTTATTAGCTTAAAATATAGGTAAATATTTTTCCTAATGGGTAATTTTCATTTATATTTTGATAATTTAAGATATGAGATATTGATAAATATTATGGTTTAAATGATCTTCTATTTTTTTTTGTTATTCCAGATAACTATCATACGTCCCTTTCAATTTTTTCCCTAAGATGTTATGTTAACCATTTTTATGATGTCGTTTTACAAAATATTTGTTTTTAAATATCAAAACATTAATTACTAAGAT
Organism: Viscum album; assembly: GCA_963277665.1. Lineage (NCBI taxonomy): Eukaryota > Viridiplantae > Streptophyta > Magnoliopsida > Santalales > Viscaceae > Viscum > Viscum album. The sequence continues at coordinate 2,108,464,537 of OY728156.1, read as the reverse complement.
AATTTTTAAACTGAAAGGATGATATTTAAAAAGTGGAATGATGTAACACCCCATTATTTTTAAAAGAATTAAATTTTGGTTGATAGCATATTCAACACGCAACTGTGAGTTTAAACGACCCACGATATATAAAATCTTCACAAACGAGCCATTAAATTAGTTATTATTAATAGTATTAACTAATTTAAGTTATATATATACATTTATAAATTTAATAGTAAATACTAATTATTGATAAAGTTTTTAAAATAATCAATCAATTTTTAGAAAAGTAATTTTATTCTTTGAAAATCTATTTTTTACAAAATATTTTGTTTCTCTAAAAAAAATATATTATAATTAATTTCTAAAAAACTTAGAAAATTTATTTAATAAAATTAAAATATATTTTTAAATAAAAATATCAAAATTTATTTTCTAGTGAAATTTTTGGATTTTTCAAATAATTATTGATTTTCATTGATTAGTAAAACATATCAATTTTATAAAAATCATTTCAAGTCAATAATTTTTTTAATATTAAATTAACATTATGTTTTGAATATGATTTTCAAATAATAATTATTTATTCAACTTAATTAAAATTTAATCCTAAAAATATTTTTTATTTTTAAAACTTTTTTTTAGGTTTAAAAAATGCATTTTTCTAAAATGTTTTCTAATGTGCACAATGTTTCTCTTTTTTAATTAATTAAAATAAAAAATTATGAATAATTAATGAAATATAAATTATATATTATATTTCAATAATACTAATATATATTCTTAAAATTAATATTGTTAGACACACAGTAAATAAAAAATCATCTTGTGCATGAAAAAAATACACTTCTACAAAACATGCTACTTCATCTCATTAGTGGGTTTTGTTTTATATATATTTTTTCCATATTTATAAAATTTATTTGAAAAAATAAAATTAATTTGTCAAATAATAATGTTTGAATAACATTTGAGTAATTTTTTAATAATTTTATGAAGAGATTAATTTTTTGTTGAATAGTGAAAAATACTAAATTTTAATTGCAAACTGCCCATTTTTACATTAATTCTAAACACAAATGACTTTTAAAATTTATCTTGAAGTAATTTTTTTCATATATATATATTAATAAAATTAATTTCATTGTAATAATTACAATAAATAAAATTTATATGAAATCATTATAAACATATGTACATTCTGCCTTTGAAACCCTATATTATCACCATGTTTTTAGGTGAAATTTGAAATTAACTTTTACCAAATATGAGAGAGAGATTTTGAAAAATGGATTATATTTTTGGAATCAGAATAATTTATATTTTCTAATATGTTAATTATAATTTTTTAACAAAATTAATTGTTAAAATAATAAAAAATAATTATCGTAGTGAAGGTAAAAATTGATTTACCATAGTGTAAAATTAGTATAAGAGAGTTATTTAGAATTTATAGCACATCTGTTATATATTCATGAATTTATATCAAATAAAATAAATAAGGGGGAAAACATAATGTTAAATTCTCTCAAGAATACATTGTTCATTTTGAAAGTTTGAAAAAAGGATGACATGCATGGAGTGGTACTGATAAATCACTTGAAGTCGAAGAGTTGATGTTGAGGGAGAAGATCATACATTATTATTTGAACACATATAATATCACAATAATAGTATATTTTATTTATAATAGTATATGGAGAAACCTTTAATACTATTTTGATTTAGTACAATATCATTCAATTTCTAAGTATCAGGAGATAAAAGCTGGTCAAGGATGATACCTTCCCATGTGTTAAGGGTGATATCTTCCAACATCTTATTAGTATCGAGTTAAAGATCATAAATTGAAAAAAATTATTCAATGTAGTTTTTTACTAATAATTTGTTTTTATTATACTTTAATGGAACATATGAAGTCATTATTACCCATATTGGGATCAAACCTTTTAAAATATTTTTGTGTCCTTGTATATTTTTTTATTTACTATATTAAATATGGTGGCGTGTGTTGAAAATTGATAGTTATATAAATAAATCATAATAGGGATATAAGATTTATTAATAGGATGGTACAGTAGGGAGAAATTAATTTGTAAAATAAACACACTTAATCACCCCTGATAAGACTAAATTCATCAGCCATTAGTTACATCATGTGGTATTAGAGCTAATCTAGTTTTCCAAAGATTGGATATTTTCTTTTCTATCATTTTAGTTCGTTATACATGATGTTTATATTTTAATATGTTTTTAATATTCCCATGTGGATAATATAATTTAAATTCCTATAAATACCAATATTGAGGCTTTTTAAAAAATAATAATGAAGTTGTATAAGAAAAATAAAAATAAGTTCATAAAAATATCAAATAAGAAGAAAGGTATGTCGCTAATTATTGGTAATCAGTGTGGTGTTTTATTAGTAATTTTTTTTGATAATTATATTATATAAGAATAATTTTTAGGTTTTAAAAAGTATGTGTTCAATGATTCTATAGAAATATTTGAATACCACTTATATGATGTTATGCACTATTTGAAGAAAGTAACTATCGAAGTTCTCACAGAAACATTTGGGTTTATCAAGGGGAACCACAACGAGAAATCTCTATTCATGATGAAGCCAGACGATAGGGGTAAATAATTTACAAATATGTTACGAAAGTTAAAAAAATTAAAAAATATTAAATACAATTAATAAATTGAATTATTATAAAGATAAATTTCATCTTAAATAGAAAACTAATTGAAAAATGAAGTAGAAGGAATTTTTATCATTTCATAGAGATGATGAGAACAAAATGTCAAGATAGGGTGAACTCAATTGAAGTCTCAAAGCACACTCTAAATTTGAAATGTCTAGAGTTGGATGAAATTTCATATATTTTGAAACCCCTCAAATTTAATATTCACAGGAATCTAACAAAAGTGTTGTTTCACTAATTGTCCCATTTAATAACCCTATAATTTATGGGTCACTATTTTTTAAGGGAGTTTAATTTTGTTTGGGGTCTAGGTCTAGGTGACCCCATCATAGATTTTTTTGTGGGTTAATTATAATACAATGAAAAGTTAGTTTTCTTCCATTTTAAGGGATGAGTATGTGACTGTAGAATATAATATAAGGACATTTAGTCATGAGATTTTATTATGTGAGAACTAATCCCTTTGGAATCTGAATTTTTCATGTGGTGGCCTAGGGCATCACTGGGTGGTGAGGCTTTCCTACAGATTGATTTATATAGGGATTCAGGGAAAACACCATGGTGGCAGTGAATCATTTCATGATGCTAAAATATATATTTTTGTATTTAATAAACTCCAATATCTTATATATCATTTCCATCTAATAGAATGGGGATTCACTCCTCGATGGTAAAACCTTACATATCACCTGGGAAACCGCACATATGAATTCTATAAATTGTATGTGAAGATGGTTGGTCAAAAAATTACCCCTAGGTTACAACATGAAGTATTTTACAATAAGATATGTTATATTGTTGATTTGGAGTGTTTGACTATGGGAGTGAGGTCATGAGGGAAGTCACACTATTAGAGGGGAGGACCCTCAATAAAAACCAATCTACAATAGTTTTAGTTTTATTAGAAACATTTGGGTTACTCCATGAAACCATAGGCTATTACATTATGGTTTCATAATAGAGAATGATTTTTCCATAAGTTGGAGTGAAATTTCATGGTCCCTCTCTAGTGGATGTTGTTTGGAAAATAATGGATAGTTTTACTCTCTTATGTGAACCTAGGTAGTGGGGTCGAGTTTTTGGGTTCCTTTTTGGGAAGGTTTATCGCATCATTATATTAGGGGATGTGCAACAGTGGGGATAAAGGTTACAACATCCATAAACAATGGAGATGGTCACACTATGATGGATATTTATTCTAGTTTTCATCAAAAACATTAAACTAAGTCCATAATATTATTTTTTGAATTTAAATTAGAGAAACCATTATCATTAATATTTCAGCATGTATATTGGGGGAGACCAAATCCATATTCCCTTATAATTATACATTTTAAAAAAGTTCTTTTATGATAATTTAGGATTATTTTCCTCATTTTTTAAAAGTTAATTTCTCATTTTTCTTTTATTCTTCATCCTCTTCATTTTCCACTGATTTTGATACCTATATATTAGGGTTTCATGTCGATTCCACCAACTAATGGTACAATTCGGAGGAGGTTATATAGATTTTTCAAAGGAGAACAAGGGGAATTCCATGGGTGTACATCATTCCATTACATGATGTTATAGTGAGTAGATTCCACTTTTTGGGATTTTCCATTATGCATATACTGTATAAATTGTTTTATTATTTATATACTATTATAAAAAATTATTCTCATATGGTGGATTGGGATAAGGTATCGAGTGTTTACAAATATTGATATAATATTGTAAGAGGCATTTCAAGGGTTGGACAAGTACGATACCTCTATTTTATTCATATTTAGTCCCTTTGGTATAATGAAATATGATTTTTTTTGTGCATTCCATGTGTGTGAATTGGTTTGGGATTGAAAAATAATGATGGAGGATTGGGTGTGTTGGAAATAGTGAATAAGATTATGTTAATCCCATGAATATTAACATGGGTGTGTCTCACAATAGTAACAGATGATGTATTCCATGTGGAAATTCCACCAAGGCGGAGTGGAATCTAGAATTTATTTAAATGCATAAGAGAGGTCTTAACTTGAGAGATGAGTCATGTTTGATTGGCAGATCTATTGTAGGATAGTTAAAGATATTCTAATAGGTTAAACCATGGGGTGTGTATAGGTTTGTATTGAGATATATGAATTACAAAGGAATAGATTTAAAGATAATAAATAAACTCCTCAAAATATGAAGGTGAATTTCTAAGTGATTCTACGAGTCTTGGTATGTCATGAATAATATGATATATGTATTTTTTGGTTATTGATGATTGAAGTAAATTACATTAGAGTGTTCTTCATGGGACATAGTGAGGATAAATAGGGTCATGGGAACTTCTGATTGTTGGACTCCATAAAGAGGATAATGAGCATGTGAGACGGATGTGGATATCTTATTGTAAAACACCTGAGAATTAGCTTGGGTAAGGAGGAAATTCAGATGGGTAAACTGAGTTTGATTTTTTGTAGTCCCCATGTGGACTTAGTCTAGGAAAGTGTTGAGGATGATGACCAATAGCCCATTGATACACTTTAGTATTTGGATGGATTCTAACTCTATTCATGGGATATAGTGGGGTTTAACATTGATTTTATGAGACCCCACGGGTAGTGCATGACCTATGAGGTTCTTGGTGTGTTTGTGTATCTAGGTATGAATTGTAGCTTCTGTTGTATTTCTTAAACTAGTAAGGGTTTGGGATATCGATCTATATATGTTAACTCCTAGTCTATAGATAGGGGAAATGGGCATGTGTAGAAATAAGGGTGTCCATATGTGTGTGAGGTCTACTATGTTTTTCTTTTTGTTTGTTATATAATCTGACAATGTTTTTAACCAATGGTGATCCCTCAACCTGAGTGTTCTAGTGGAGGATTGTGAGGTTATAAAATATATTGAAAAGAAAACCACCCTAATTAAGAGTATATTATTCTTTATGTGAGAAAAAACATTACCATGTGATAAAGTTTAGTTTCTAGGATGTCATGTTGGACCTCACCTTGAGTGAGAGAGTGGTGGTATATTATGGGTTGTTTCGGGTTGCCTGAGATACGGCACAAAATGAGATGTGAGGTGTATCCCTAAGTGAGAGGTAACATGAATGATCTCTTTGAGTTAAAGGATATTATTTCAGAATATCATATGTAAAGTGAGTTAATTTCTGATATATTTGAAACTCTCTATGACATGCCTTTCAGAAAATATTTTCCAATATACATGGGATTGGTTATATTAATCCTTTCCCAATATTTATTTCTGATATGCATGAGACTATCTTTATTTTTTCATTCGTGTGATGGGTTTATGATATTCATGGGTCTACATATGTTATTAATTTACCATGATGGGTTCTCTAATATGGTGACTATAATAGATGAATTTATAGAAATGATCAATGAATATTTGGTATAGTGTTGTGGTAGCCGATTTGAAACATGATAACCCAATGTGATAGATTTCATGTTGTAAATTATGGCATGATTTATATTTATATACATGGATAAAATTTATATGATGGTTTATATAATGATATTTTTGACATTATTTTGAGTTTATTTCTCATTGAATACATGGGAAGCTCAGTGCACATGTAAGACTTATACCTAGTTTTCATGTGGAAGGTGGCATGATGGATTTAGTGGGAGAAAATGGATGGATTTTTGGATACTAGTTTGAAGAGGGAAAATGTTTTTTAGTTGAATATACCTAATTTTTTATTTATATATATTTCCTTGACTGACTAGGTGGGAGACCCTAATATGTTTTAATCAAGACATGAATATTGTGCTTCCACTATTTTGGCATATATATTTCAATAAACACCACAATGCTAGAAACTAAACTTCATCATGTTTTAATGAAGACATGAATATTGTGGTCCCATGATATGATTCAGCTCATAAATGGATTCATTCGGGTCGAAAACATCATATTCATATTCATTAACATGAAAACCATCGTGATATTTGATATCCACATATTCTTATAGAACACTATTTATAAATTTTGGCTTAATGTCTGTCAAGATTACCATGAATTATTTTATAAACCTTTTTATCTGTTTGAAATCAAATAACCACCTAACTTGGAGTATGTTAATATGTTTAATCAACAAAAATACCCTATATATGTGAGTAACACTAACTCATTATTCAGAAATTGTTTCAATTCACTATGTACACTTCATTTTCATTTTCATGGAAGACTCATTTTGTCCAAATAACTTTTTTATCTATCGACCATGAGACAATATCCCACATTTAATTCATTTATATTTTCTCATGCCCTTCATGAATTTATTAACCCATATTATAATCTTTTTAATCTTCTTTATAATTCTTTTTATCCACTAGGGATAAAAATATTTTTTTATAGAGCCATCATTCTTTTAATCTATACATGTATTGTATTATACTTTATTAAATTCTCATCATCAACATAATCTTTGTGTTTAATTATATATTATATATAGGTTTAAAATTATCCTTATCATTATCATTGAATTATTCAGAATATGAATGAGACCCTTGTGCTACCCCTAAGCTACCCCTCTCCTCATAATAGTCCACCTAGATATCATAAATATTTTCTTCACGATTATATGCTTTTCCTATCATTAACTAACCAACTAGGTAATTATTGTATAGTAGTAAGCTGACTCTAACACCCCAATCCCACCTCTAATTGAACCAGGACCGGTCACATGTGTTGATTATCCATATAAAACACATAGGAAGTCTTTGAATATATGTATATAAAAACACACATCTCCAAACACCATTATAATGAAAAAAATTGACAACTGATACCAAAAATAAAAATATATAAATAAAACTACATTTGAGTACTCCAAAGAGTATGATAAAGAGAATATCTAGATACAAGCAGTCCACAATTATGAAAGGGTGATACTGTCTAGTTGATAATTCTTAGAACCATCAACTATCAACTTATCACAACTAAACTCCACCTTATACTAGTTCCCTAAGGTCTCAGTTGAATATAATGTCATCTATATATGAAACGATATGTGTGGGAAGAGAACATGTATTGGTTTGTATAAACATACCCATTAAGACGTCCTAAAATAACCAAACATGAATCCTCATAGAGAGTAATCTCAAAATCACATTGTTAAGTTAATCCGAATTAAAATTTATAACAACTCAAATTTGATCATATATAGACACCAAGTCACTAAGTAAAATCTTGATCTAATTACAAACCTTGGATTCTACCAAAGGCTTGTTGGTCACATTCATTTGAGGAAATTGACATCTCAAGTCTCACTATCACTGATGGAACTCATATGATAGGAAACACTATTCAATACTTTCTATTATGAAGTATACACAATAAATAATTAGATATTAATAAAGATATATTTGTTCATGCTCAGAGCCTATGGGGGAGACCAAACTCTATATGGTGTAACTCACTTGGAAGGGGATCACATGACCTGGATGTTAGAAATGGGATACCTAATCCAAAATAGGGATGAATGATAGAGTATCACAACACATGTCATGGGTATAGATACATCACTCTATCCAAAAAACCCATTGAGGGGAGAATTAATATCATGATATGGATTGGATTCCTCATAGTACTCTCATAGTGATGGGCAAATGAAATAAACCCATACCAATTCTAAAATTGTGTAAAGGGAATCAAATGCTACTCACAACCAATTGAGGGGTTTATAGTGTGTGTATATGAGATAATAGTCATGTACCTCTACACTCACACCTACCCATGTCTATACTTTTGTACATCGATCAATATTTATCAACTATGATGATATTTATATACATTGGCCACATTCATGTCTAGGTACCCAAGGTTACATATTGGGTAACCAGATCAAGGGTTATAATGTTTTCAATGGGTAACACAAAATTTGATATTTATCATTACCTATAAACTCTACAACCCCGGAAAGGTACTCCATATGGTATGTTTGTTCTTTCGAACAACATGTCATGAATATCAATTTTTTCTATAATACCTCATTCTTCTTGCGCACAACCATGATACATCCTCCTACACTACATCCATAAATCATACCCTTATATTCTAGATTTATGGTTTACAAAACCTAATCCATTATTGGTGGTCGAATTATGGTCACTCGTTAGCCAAAAAATCACCCATCATCATGCATCGGAAACACATGTAAAGTTCATCTCATGAAATCTACATCACCCGAACCATAATTGTTCATCCACCATCATCATCACACCTCCATCACAAGTTCAATAATAAATATAATAATGCATAAATAATCTATTATTCTAATTATTTATTAAAAAATGATCATTTACTGACTAAATTTGAACCATATATCAAACAAAATAACGAAGTTGAACTTTTGAAGAACAAAGTTTAAAAAGAAAGAATCAAAATGGTAATAAATAAACATTTTCCATTACTCGGGTTAGCCATCATATATTTATTGAGAAATACATGAATGGGTGGATAATTAATATTCAATAATTAAAATATAGAAATTAATTTAATTCAATATATACACCATCAATAATGTTCAGTGAATAAGTTTATGAAATATGTGATTTTTATTATTAATGGAAAATGTACGAATAAAGATGAAATAAATAATAAAATGACAAACCTTGATATCCTATTAATATTAAATGAATAAAAACCTTACATAAATTTCATGGGAGGAATCTATGAAAACAATTCATAAAAACAAACTCCTCCGTATACCGACTAAAAATCCACAAATAAATCATTGATCTCCATTACTCTCTTTTATATCCCTCTCCCCCAATCTCTTGGATTATATGGGTAACCATAAAAACATTATATTGTATGGATAATGTAGTTGAGGATTAACTTTTCGGATATTAATGTACAATAAATTATATAATTTATTTATTCATCCATTATTTCTTTAGTGACTACACTTAAACAAAAAACACAATACATATATTGATTTTATCACACATATGGTAAACACGCATGTTAGATTTAATAAAAGTATAAATTTTCAAGTCTGAAAAAATATTCAAGAGATAAACTATAATTTTTAAAAAACTATATGTGAACGTTATAATAAATTTAATATTTTCAATATATCAATTCTAAGGCACCATGGGAACTTGAATCCCTCAAGGACAATTATCCAAAATCTAAAAATATTCTTGAAAATTGTCAAAAGTGTTACATGGAAAAAAGAATATTTTTATATTCTCAACACATCAATATTTTCTTCCCAAAAAATCCCAATAATTATGATGATGGTACTGAGATTGCATATGGTCCACCATCTTCCAAGTCCTCTTTTGATGATTCTATGGCCACTGATGAACACACACGATGGAAATTTATCATCAATGATGGATATTCTCCTATTGATACTGAAAGGTCACTAGGTATACATAGAAGGTATCTTAATTATCAATGTCAAGCTGACCATAGTTGATAACGTGTTATAAGACCAACACACATATCTTCATCTACAACTAAAGGGATGAAATATACACCCACTGTAACTGAAGTGGTATGGATATGTAGTACACCACCTCTCCATCCATTTGTTGTATTTTGAAAGAGATGATTTATATTTGGGATAACAATATGCCTCAAACAAATATCCATAATACTCACCCATGTGAGACCATCAAGAATAAATGTCCCCCCCCCATCAAACTCCAAATGCCTTAATTGTTTGTGTGTATTAGAATTTTGATAAATCAATGTAGTCCTTATCCCCTCATAGATGATCAACACATTCTCTATCATCATTCACACCAAATCTACCCCAAAATTGTTGTCTCCCCCAGTTCTATCCATCTTAGTGGTAAATTTTATGGTCTCCAATGCAAGGTCTCAAGTGGTTTTATATACATGGTGTAATGATAAATATTACTATATGAATACTCAACCAAAGTTAGGTTATCCTCCCAATATTGACCCAAATCCAACATGCAAGACCAAATTATAGCCTCTAAATCATGGATTTTCTAATATATATGGTCATATATCAAGATGTGGATCCTTATTATCATATAAGAATTAGGAATAAATGACTCATGTAATCCTCTTAGAAATCATGATCCCAAGATATAATTATGGTGTGAAATGATTTTTGATAGAACTCCTTGATGTCAGAATATCTCCTCTATGTACAGGAATAACAAACCCTCCACTAAACCCTAGTCATGGATGGATAGAATGCAAGATGACTTGGAGAGTCATTCTATGTTCACCTAGATAATTTCATGAAATTTAGATTATCATGGAAGTCCAATCATAAAATATTTGGAGACACCATATCACTTCCACTTTGGATCCTCAAGGGGCTCGACCAATCCCTTTTGATCTTTGTGATCAACCTTCACATGCATAAAAGTGAGGATTTGAGAGCAAAAATAAAACATAAATCTCTTTATAACTGGCCCCCAAAACTGATTCTAATGGTCTTAATACATCATCACCACTAGTCGATATACCACTAGTGGTGGATCATGAAACTTCTTCAGCACAAACAATCACAGCATAAATTTTACCACTGAAAGCCCTTGGAAATGAATGAAATGATCCCCACCATCATAAAATAAATAAAATGCATATCTAGTGGATATCTATACATTCATGACCTCACAATCTGTATCCCAATGTTGTGCCTCAATATCACGCTGATGAAGCGATGGGGTAACAACCACACACTAGAGGTATGTTTCACCTTCCTTCTATACTAGGGGAAACTTCAACAATTCCAACAACTATAATGCCTCACCCAACAACTAATAATTAGATTTATAACTAATATTATATACTCACATGATCACCTTCAAGAGAATATATACTATATCAATGTTATAATATTGAGGAAACTTCATCCACCACATCATCCCTAGGATAAAATCATTATGTCTAAAGATTTACATGATACAATTATGTTCATAAAAGAAGATAAATTTCCCTCCCAAGAGACAGTGATTCCAGGACATCTATGAGTACACCAATACTTCCAACTCCATGTTTTGTGTCATGTAGTTTTTCTCATGCGGTCTCAGCTTTCAGGACTCAATGTATTCATTTCCAAACACTACATCAGAATTCCCCCAAGACTAACTATAGAGGCATAAAAAACACCACTTACTCAACACTCTCCTATGACAATATAAATATGTGGTGATAGTCAACCTATGAAACAACTACCAAATAACCTGATGAAACTTCTATACACACATGATAGGCTACCATTTTCTGTTCAGTATAGTTTGAGGTACCGTAATGGTAAAGAAATTGAGAACTAATAACTTAAAAATAACCAGCGACCTAAGGAAGATACAAACCTCAGTCACACTCTTGGGTGTCTCCCTTGATAGAAATTATTTTATCTTGGTAGCGTCTACTTCCACTCCCTTATCAAAGAAGTCATGTTCCAAAAATGAAGACCTCTTAACCCTGAAAAAATAATTTTAGATCTTCCAAAAAAATATTTATTAGTGTATATCTAGAATCATCCTCAAATGTCCCAAGTGCTCCTCTAACATTGAGTACATGAGGATGTCATCGATGAAAACTATAGAAAAAATCTCCAAAATAAAAATAATTTTCTAGATCATTAGTTCCATAAACACAACTATGTAAATACTCACTCCATAGGGCATCAATATATAATCATTGTCACTATATCAACATCATAATTTATTCTTATATATGTCCTCCTCTCAAACTCAGAGATGGTGATAACCTGACCTGTGGTCAATCTTCAAGAACCACCACACCCCTACCAGCTATCCTAAAAGGAATTAAATCATTATAAGTGGATAAATAATATTTATTTCCAACTAGTTCCTAAAATGATAATCCACACATAACATTAATATTCAATACTCCTTCATGGAAATAAATTATGAAACCCAAGGGGATGCAGGAGGTCTAACAAGGAATTTCATCTAAAAAAACACCAACCACACCTTAAAATATCAATGATCTATGTAGGTTTTCTAATATCATTAAATAGTTAATATAGTAATCCCTATGTATAGGTATGCATAGATTAACATCTCTTAATGGGAAGGTATGTTTGATAGATCCTTAGGAAATACATCCTCAAACTTCTCCACCACTACAAGAAAATTGTATCCCATAGAATCTACTGATCCAAGGGTCATAATAGATAAATGTTTAGTATTTGGTTGTATCATCTTACATACAATCCATTATTGGTCATCATAGGATTCCTTTTCATCAATGAAGGATAATCTCATCCCATCAACATTTATTCATCACATGCTCCACATAAAGTAGTAAATATGAACATGAATCATAGAGAGTCAATCCATACCAAGAATGATGATATAAGTCCTCATCATGAATATGAAATGATCTCAAATAAAACTTTCCCCTACTAGAGTTTGGTTACAATATCAAAAAATGTCTATGATCACTGAATCATTCCAAGTTTGATTCTCTAAGAATGAAGGTCAGGCCAATGACTTTATAAAAATATATAGAACATAAATAAAGGGTGTGTTTAGGAAAATGTGTCTTGTGCCAATGTCTTTCAAAAATATATCTAATTTATATAAGAAAAATATCTTACCTTAGATCACCCTCAGATCCTCGTGGTCATAAGAATTTATGTCCTACAAATGTTTGTGATCTTTTACATCAGATCCCTAAAAATGTAGGGGTATACCTAGAGGTGGTACTAGAGGTAATGGATCATAACATAACCCACTACTCAATTCTCTCCCAGATCAGTTGAAACATAAAAAACCATGTAAAAATCACTACTAATTCAACGTCCTATTGTAAATAATTCCATCAACCATATCTATATTTGATACCTGGTGAGTTGGGAAATTCTGTGTGCTTTGATCACAACCATTAAACGTTAAATATCACCCTCCATGGAAAAATAGAACATCCCCGATATCTATGATTGTCTGAATCACTATAATGAGACTACCTATTAAGCCATAACACATGAATAGATCTCTCAATATGATTTTGGCTACAAAATACAAAGGTATCATATCCATGGTGTCCACTTCCATATCTAACGATCTATAATTTCTTATCTTGAAATCTCTAGATGACCAAGGAACAATCTAAATCCCTAGTATAGAATGTGATGAAATAAGATACCTCCATATCTCAAATACCTTATTGAGTTGAAAAATCAGAAGTCTATGCATGAATGTTTTTTTAATTAACCATATCCTTGGTGTATCATGAGAGTTTATAAAACCTAAACATGTACTCTAAAACTGAAAAAATACATTGTTACAGATCTTGAATTTACACTATACAAACTTCCCTAAATGGTTATGGGAATTTTTTTTACCTAAAGTGTATATAAATGACTATGTAAAAGAGATTCACCTAATTTATAATTTTCATCACCATAATTATCCACTTCCATATAGGTCCATTTTTATTCTTTATTGCTAGGATGAACATCTTATCAGGAGGGGTCCAAACAAGGTGTAAACATTTCCCACTACCTCAAGGACATACACTTATTCCTAGGGGTATAACACACCAATGTTAGTAAGTGATATCAGACACTAGAACTTATGATGTGTTCTTATCTTGTAAACATCATCATTGGGTACTATCAGAATAATCAGATTCTCTTTTTGTGTAGGTATGATTGGTAAACCACAAGGAGGATCCACATCTTAATCAGGTCCCAAGACTGAAGCCTCATCACTAAGCAGAACATTCTCATGATAATATAGTGGAATCATTTATTTTTGATGATGTAGAGGTATCCTATAATTGAAAAGATACTCCATGGTTAAAGAGCATATTAGGGAAGAAGACTTTATAATGAAATAGAAACCAAAACCCATTTTTATATGATGCATGTACCAATGTTTTCCCTTCAACCAATGCCTACATATACCATGTAAACAAGAATGTTATAAAATTCCAAGTGAATGGATAGATTGGTCACCAAAAAATCACTAGGTTACCTATCATATGATAATATAGTATCTAATTATACTATGTTAAGAACCATCCAATTAGGCCCACATGGTCGGTAGAAGTATGATAATGAAAAACTTATTCTACCTACTACAGTTCAAGGGCTAGAGACTAGCGTTGAGTAGGTATGTAATTAATATGTGAGGCCTTATCTTAAAGTAATTACATGCATCCACACATATATAAACTTCTATATATTGAGGAAAAGATAAATAAGTAACCAAAAAATTCATGCATACAATTAAACCAACATTAAAGAATGGAAAATACAATGGTAACTAAATGGGTTGAATAAAATCCCTCTATAACTTTTGATGATTCCAACCTGCTAAAAAAATGAAACTACTATCAAGATGAATCTCCTAGAACCCTTGGAGTTATGTCGAGTAGAACTAAACTCCACATTTTCCTATTCCTCCTAATGGTCCACCTAAAAATTTATTCTATATAAGATATGACATATGTGGGTAGGGAACATTTAGGGGTGTGTATAAAAATATCCAGTAGGGCACACTAAAATCTGGAACCATAAATCGTCAGGTTAGTATAGATAAAAATCAAAATAGTTAGTCAATTATATCTAAATACAATAAAAACAAAGATATGATCATTGATAGGACCAAGTATCAATATAAGGTCATGGTCTAACATCCATTCTAAGATTCTATTAAAGGCTTGAAGGTCATGTTTTTCTTATAGAACTGACATCTCAATTATCACTTTCACTAATGGAACTCATCAAATCAGATACACTCTTTATGAATTTACATGAAAATTTACATAATAGAAATAATAAGATATACATACATGATTATGGGATCACACCTAGATCTTATGGGGGATACATAGCCTTTCTTAGAGTAACCTAATAAAGATGGTGGTGACACACTCTTGATGCCAAAAATGGGTACCTAGCCCAACCAAATAATGAATGATAGAGAATAACACCCCAATCCATAGATATATACCTAAATCTATACAAAAATACCTCATATAAGGGATCATTCATTCTATGGTCAAGATTGGATTCCACAATATTCCCTCACATGAACTATAAAGACCTACCTTAAGAATTATAAAATCATGAGTTTTTAAACTAGAATTCATTTTACTAGAATCTTACTAATATTTTCAGTTTATATTTATATAGAATTATTAAAATAACTTATATAAGAAAACCATAATTTAAAAGTGCACAAATAGAATTTGTATCCATTTTCCCCACTAAATAAATATTTTTAAAATAAAAAATGGTCTCTTTAATTGGAAAACATTTACATTATTGATATTGAGGTTACACTTGACCCAAATATTCCTTAAAAACTATGAAAAACGTTTCAAAACATGGAATGAGATAAAAAATTTCTATAAGATACATAATATAAGAAACCCATTAGTCGAGTGAAAAAATGATAACCTATAAATCCCATTTCATAAAAATAAGATTTTTTATACTAATGTGTATAAGCATTGTTTAAAAAATGATATTTATATTACCTAATAAAATAAATTATTTCCATGAAAACTTATATGACAGAATAAAAAAATCATGTGCTTTCCTTGGTATATATTCACTATAGAACTCTTACAAAAACCTTTAATATTTGGAAAGCCATATGAATGAATTCCAATATAATTATTCGATGAAAAAAATCATCAAATAATTCATCTGATCACTATCTTGGTGTGTCCAAAGCTATCGAAAGCTCATATGATGCAATCTAGTTTCACCGAATTTATCAGCTATATCAGGATCACCCATGAGCTATAATTAGAATCAACCATTTGTACAAGTGGTTTCAGGGTCACCCATTACACATATAATGATCAATTACTATATAATGAATAAAAATAATTATAATTTCAGTTTTCATTTTAATTATTTTTGAAAACTATTTTATAACTATATGAAAAATATATTTGGATGTAAATATAACATTTTATCATAAAAATAACATTTAAAATTGATAAAAATGAACAAATAATAGAGAAACCAATTTAATTAAAAAATATTTATCAAAACACATAGATGAAACTTCAATGAATTAAATCAGAAAAATGGTGTGGAAATAATCTCATGTGTATAATGTTTTTAAAAAAAATTAATTCTATAATGTTTTTAGAAAATTCACAAAATACAATATTTGGAAAATGACAGAAACATTCCTTTAAAACCATTTTATAAATTTTTAATCATTATAAAAACGGTATTTAATAATCGTATTATAATAGTAAAATTGTTATTGAAATATGTTTTAGAAAACAATTATATGAAATTTGAATAAAACGAGAGTCTAAAATGGAGTTTTCTTTTATTTTTTTCAAATTAATGTTCCTTACCTTTAGTCTTTTAAATCAAATATGTTCTTTATTTTCAACTTATTCAAAAAAAAATTCTAAAAACATAGCACTACTTTATATGGCGTTTTTTTCAAAACTAAGGCCTCTAGAATGAGGATATAGATTATAGGAAGGTATCTGGGTTGGGAATAGCCTAACCAAATGGGTTTGGATGTGTGAAGAAATGATAATAAGTGTTTTACTTTTATAATATAGATGATGGAAACTCTTGGACTTTCAAAAAATATTAAAATATAATAAAACTATTCTAGAGAAAAATGATTAAAAATGGTCTATAAATGCACATGTTATGATATTGTAGACCATATATTATGCCCTATATAAAAATTTAACATTTCTATGCTTTTTTAAATTATTTAATAATTTAGTAATCCTGTAAAATATCATTATTATTAATTTGGATACTATTTATTAATTTGATTTTCAAAACACCAAGAAAACAATAACAATTTTAACCAAATAACTTTCTATATTTATAAAATACAAGGTTCATCTTTAAATTTTTTTATTAGATTAACAATCTCAAATTATATTAATTTAAATATTTTTATTATCACTTATTTAATTTTTTCATTAATTGAATAATTAATGTATCAGTTTTGTGGAATCATTTATGGTAAGTATTTCATCACAAATAATAAAAAATAAATCATCCTTAAGAATTTAGGTCTATTATATTTGAAACAAAAAAATTTGGTTGAAAATATTCTCAACATGACACCATATTAAAAATATCACTCTTATTAAAGACAAGAGTGTGACATGTTTTTAATTTTCTTTAAATTAATTTCTATTAAGGTCAATATTTTATCCAAGTGGCCTCAAAATTTCATATATTTGACCCATAGATGATTATAGTAGATATATACTCATCTAATAAGATTTAGTTATTTTTTTGGGCCATTTAATATTTCATATAATTTTATTTTTTACCCAAATTACTTGATTTTCCCGTTACAAGGGTAAAAAATACAAATGCTAAAATGAAAATTTAAAAAAAATAAAGGGGCCCATTGACCAAATATGGTCCCACTAATTAAAATTATGGAATTAATATTACAAAACTCAAACCACATAATTGGCATAATTTAATTTGAAATAAAATCGGTAAAATGAAACAAAAAAACATTTTTTTCCAAAAAATGCCATTTTAAAATATTGAATGTTTGTATACAAAAAATAATTACAAAATCCTTCCCAAACAACCATAATTTAATTATTTTAAGTAAATATAAAATAATAAAAATTTAAAAGTAATCCAAATTAAAATTTTAAATTGTAAATAAATTAAAAAAATAATTTTTTAATAAAATTACTATTTTCATTATTCATTGAAATTTTTTTTTTCAGAAAATTATCAAAAATTTATTTTAAGATAATTTTCAAAGGATTAATTTTAAAATTTTATATATTTTTTGAATTAAAATTTTATAATTTTATAAATAAAATTTTAAATAATTACTATAAAAAATCAGTTTAATAAAACCATATCCTTTTTTATTTCATGAATTACATAAAATATTTGTAATAAATATAAGTTCATAATAAAAAAATATTAATAAATATTAAAATAATTTATTCTATTATTATATTTTTTGTTACATTATATTTCCTTTTATAAATTTCTTCCTCGAAATTTTGAACTCGGTCACAGAAACTAGGGTTGAGACTTTAAAAATACCTTTGATGAAATACCACATCATAAAAAGAATTAGTAAATATTCCACTTGTTAAGAGTTAAAGGATTGGTATTAAACTATTCTTTAATAACTAATATGAATTTTCTATGTAGGATATCATAAGTGGGAAAATAATACGTGGATATGGAAGAGAAAACTAACTCCCAAGGACGGATAGAGAGTAATATAGAACATGGTTATAATACATATAGATGTCATAAAACTATAAATATATGATGGGTTAAAATGAAATTGATTTCTTTTTATGAAATGTAAAAATATGTAGTTTTTATTTCAAAATCATTTTACTAATGTTTAGGAATTATTTTACTCTCATGACTAAGAACATAAGGAAATATACTTACATGAAAATTAATGTTTCATCCTTTAATAAATTTCCAAAACAAACTGATGTTTTCCTCTAAATGATGATTATTAAATAATAATATAACATTCCTGAAGCATTATAATCATATTCTATCGATCCTAAAATACAAATTATTATAAATATTGATTCCCCTTATATTTAAACATTTACCACAACCAAAGTGGTTTGTAAATATATGATAATTCACAAAAAAAAAATAAACATTAATTGGATGAAAAATCCTTTAACATAAAAAATTCATGAATAATACACAATGTTCAATAAATATAATTAAAAATAACTACCCTTAAAATTCCTCAAAAATATTCGAGACTATCATTAAATCCTAAAAATCAAATGTTTTGACCACACAACCTTATAAGATAAATAAATATTCATCTCTCAAAATATAGATTCCCAAATCATATAATCTCCATGATACACTAACTATTTCAATAAATAAACTAAATAACCATAAATCCAATAAAAATTAATATACACATCAAAAATATAAATTAACCATTATTCCTCAAATAAAATCCCATAGTATTTGATTTAAATTAATCCTATATTGTATCAAAAATAAATATGGATATTCATTGGAAATAAAATTAATTAGCTCATCACCAAAGCATTTTTCAATCACCGTGGTTATATATATGATAAAAAAATTTGTTCTCAAGATCAAATTATTTTTCATCCATCAAATATTTGGACTAAAAATAAATGTTTATACTTTCTTAGTCTTCATGTATGCCCGTGGTAGATGTTGTACCTCTGTTAACCATATGTCATGGGTTCAATCCAAATGACAATGCTGGTCATGATGAGCTTTCTCCTAGTCTTTGTGCTATCCATCTATGAAAATATATATTACATATAACTTTTAAAGAATTATTAAATAAATCCTTGAAAAATAAATTTATTATATTCATATTTTAATAGAAATATTTAACCACGATGGTTATCTCATACCATTAATTTTTCATACCAACACATAATAACCATAACTTATTTTTTCATTGAATAATTTATATATTTACATTTTAATTTAAAATTCTTATTATTAAAATTAAAATCATCAATGATAAAACATAGTCACACCTTTCCCTTGTTTTCCACATGATATCATTATCATTTTGTTCGCATTGATAAAAGGTCTGCACATCGAAAAAATATTTTTATTTTTTCCAAAGTCACTTTCTTACTTTATACAAATGAACCTTTTATAATTTGGGTTTTATGGATAATAGAAGATAAATAGTTTTGAAAATAAAATTTTTATGACAGATAACTACAAAAACATTTGATAAATCCGAATTTTTATAATATATTCTAACTAAATTTATTTTGAAACCTAAAATCAGTGGCCCTTTTAAAATACCATAAGTTTGGAAAATTATGCTGTAAGTTAAAACCAGATATAAACTGGAAACATAGGAGTTAATTTTTTTGGGATCTATATTAGAATATTAATATAATTGAAAGACCTGTGATAGGGTAAAATAATTTAAAATTACTTGAATATATTTACATATTTGGGAAAGAAGGTAAAATTGGGAAGTTAGGATTTAATTAAAAACAACCCTTAAACCGAGGTAGTATCGAGGTATAAAGGAGGTGTTTGATATGTCATACATCTAAATTCTATAGACTTGTATGAAATAAAATGTTTCAAAATCATATCTACATGAATTTCTAATAATTATTTCAAGTAATTAATCAGGAAGAGATTGGAAGGTCTTGTCGGAAAAATTTTATTTCATTTTTATCAACTTTTCCTCAAAATGAAAAAAATAAAAAATAGTTACATTACTAAATAATATAAGGAGAAACATAATCTATACATAAAAAAAATTCTCAATCTTAAAAATTTTATAAACCATATTATAATACCAAATGTAAGTAATTGTCCTTAAGAAATACATAATGTTGATTTTTTTATGATAATTCATTTTATTACAATCTTGAGGGTATTTTGGTTTTATAGTTTTAGAGAATTTAGAAAAAATAATACATTTTAGACCCATAAATTACAAGTGGAAACTGATACTCAATATCCATTTTCCCAAACAAAAAAATTATTAACATAAAATATGGTTTTTTTTATGATAAATATTCAAAATTTTCATATTTACATAATCGTTGTCCCTATTCTTCCTTAATCCATATAAAAAACATTTTAGAATATGGGATGAGCACAAAAAACTTATTAAGGGACATAAAATTAGAAATCTGTTTGTCCAGGGAAAAATTAAATCCCATGAAAATAAATTTCTTACAAACAAACTATTTAACTAAAAAAATTAATCATTATTTTAAATCAAAGTATATTTATCTTAAAAATTTCAGTAAATTAATTCAATGAAAACTCATAAGAATATTAGAATAACCTAACGAAAAGCATCCAATATAATTCTTGAGAGGCAAAAATCATTACCCCAATAAATTGTAGTTTTATCCTAGCACAACCAATGCTACAATAATATCACGTGACACTATTTGGGTGTATCAAACATATAAGATATGCATAGCATACACCTGAGCTATAATTTGTCTCATCCATTTGTAAAATAAGTTTCAGTTTCACTCGTTCAATATATAATGATACAACACGATATCATAAAAGAAAATTTTTATTCATGCACTTTTAAATAGGTAACCATTGAAAAACAATTTTAAACAAATTTGAAAAAGAGATTTGAAAATAAAAATACCATTTTATTTCAGAAATAACTTATAAAATTTATAAACTGTGTAGATTATAAAGAAACCACTTTCTATAAAAAAATAAGGGAAAAATCAATGAATTAAAGATTAAAGATGTTAGGAAATTCCCCTCATTCCATTTAATTTTAAAACATTATTTTCTTAATTTTTTTGGGAATTCAAAAAATCACCCATTCAGAAAACAATAGAAAAAATAATTTGAAATAGTTTTATATAAACTTTGACATTATAAATTTGAAAAACTAAGATTTTATGGTATGTATTTTTTTAAAAAAAAAAATTCAGTATCATATGTTTTAGTCAACACCCAAATTAAATAATCCCTACTATACAATTACATATCATCATTTCTAGAAAAAATTATAAAATTGATTTTAAATTTACGAGAATTAATAGTACAAAATAAATTATTTAATTTATATTTTAAACATATAATAAAATGTTTTCACATTCATCTAAACTATTATATAAGCATATGATAAGAATGAATCCAATTTTATTCATCAAAAGTAATATATTTTTATAAATTTAGTTTTACCGCCTTTGAATAGAGAATTTTTTAACCTAAATAGAAAATTTTATAAATTATATTAAAAAACATAAAATTAATTTTTTAGAAGTGAAATGTCAAAAATATCTTAGGATTAAATTTTTGTATTTTTATAAAAATAATTATTTTCTAGTAAATAATAAAAAATCATGATTTTTATAAAACTGGCATTTTCATTATATTAGTAGTCTTTTTTTTATTTTAATAACAACCAAATATATGAAAGTATAAATAAAATTTTGGAATATTATAAGGGTGAATATTATATATTTATTTCATTGAATAAGTTTAATTTTTTTTAAATGATATATTATGTGTTGTTATTTTTGTGAAATATATATCTTTATTTATAATTTTATAAGTAATATAATTATTTAAAAGAAAATTTACTTAAAACTAATAGATTAATAAAATTAATATTTTATTATTATAATTATATGATATTTTTATAGGACTATAATTATTTTTTCAAAATGTCATAAAAAATTATACTATTAAAATTAGTATTTCTTGTGTAAATGATGATTTTATTTTAAAAAAAAACCTTCTCAGATTTAGAAAATTATTTTCCTAAAATGGACTATTTTTTAATTCTAAAAATAAAAAACAATTAGTGAGAATTTTTAGTATTTTTCATAAATAGTTTATTTTTTTTGATAAGTGGAATATATTAATTTATGGTATTTAAAATTTTAAGACAAATACATGAATTAAAATATTATTCATGTTATATGAAACCACTATTCATAACTCAAATTCACTCTTTACATTATTTAGTTAATGAATCATAACTATTCATAGTTTTGATCCAAAATAATATGTCCATTTTTTACATACACTAGAATTATATTATGATAATGGTAAATTCATTATTTATATACATTAGAATTATATTATGATAATGGTATATTCACTATAAATTATTTTTTATTACTTTTTTTGTTCTAAAAATGAAAACGTCACATGTGAGGTGTTGATTCACCACATTCGTGGATGATGATTCTTTTATTTTCTAATAATACAGTAAAATAAAGTTATAAAACAATTTTTATGGTTTAAAAATACCATAATATGCATATTAGAGTATATTTAGTGTTATGGAACAAGTATATACAGATGATATTAATTAATAAAACAAAAATAGTGTGTGATGATCGAAACATGCCAAAATAATTCAAATGGTTGCGTTAACGTTTTAGATAATAAATAATCCTCATATCTAGGAAAATAATTATATATAATACAATTAAATATCCTATAATTTCATTAGTCATATTTAATTTCCATTATGGATAACTATTCCCATTTAATAGGATCTTTTGAACATGTATACCAGTGAACTAATCATGAAAACCAAGGAAATGAACACCCTTGAAGGACGAAGTTGAATATCATGACTCACCAACAAGGCCATAAATAAACACAATAAAAATATATTTTAAAAAATACATGATTAATAATTTTGAAAAAATTATTAAATGATTGAATTTCATTATCTAGGATATTAAGTTCAAGTATAGAAAACGTTGTGACATATGGTACGGGTTGTCTCATCTCGTTTTTTTTTCCTGTAAGATATTCCTTATTTTCTACCATTTCTTGTTTGTAGTGTACTTATACTACTATTTTATGCACCATATCATGAATTTCCTTTATTTTCATGGTGTTCAGTGTTTCATTTTATGGTTATTAATTTTATGGTTTGTACAATTCGATTAACAACAATGTGGTAAGGGTTTCTTTATGAACCACCATTTTCCTTTGAGATATGATTTCTCTATATTTACACTAATGTAATTATCTATTATTTTTATATATTTATTCTACAGTATTTTTATATGTTCCCAAATCATTAATCCCAATGAGTTCATTTTTATATGTTAGGGAAATACATTATTTACAAGGTTCCATTTTTTAATTCCTCCTAATAAGCAACCCCAATTAAGGGGTACTTCCCAATTTCTTTCCCATTTTAATATACACTCTATAATATTTTTAAATACACCAATTTTTTTTTTAAATCAACCTTTTTATAATGAAATATTTTCTTACCTCTTTTCATGTTATCTATAAATAATTAATCTTTTGGAATCTTTAAAGAATCTTTTATATTTTCCCTTAAACTGAACTGCAATGGTCTATCTATAAAGTTTATTAAAACTCTTTTACATGTTTACACATCAGTTTTAAATAATTTAACTTTAATTAACTTTTGTTTTATGGGATATATATTTTAAAATATTATTTTTTACCAATACACTAGATTTTTTCCAAAAAAACACTACTTTAGTAAAATGGGATTTCTCTCAAGCTTTCTTCTATGAGTTTATTAGAGTATTTTCATCCATTTTAAGACCTTATATTTAATATTATTATTAATTAGGATTGATATTTCATGATATAATATACCATAATTAATTAAACATTTTATGGTATGTTTGACTGTGTATGTGATATATTGACACATATCACCATGTTACTCGGAATGGTTAGTGATTACGTTTTCTCATTGGGGGGGGGAGTTATTCACATTTCATATACTAGTTTTAATATGAATTTAAATAATAATTATGTTTCCCCCATTTCATATGAGGAATCAATTTGAATAACTAAGTGATGGGTATGTCCCACTATAGCCTCTCAATGCACCACTAGGACTACTAAGACCAACTAGACCCAGGTTTTACCCACATATGTAAGGTGTCATGGACGATGCCTTGATGGTATGTTTATAATGTTTGAAATTATGAATTACCTCATTATGAAAATGGTAATTGATATTCTGTATGATTATTCGACTATTATAATATCCATGGTTAAGCTTCTTCTCATATGATCATTTATGTAATAATTTAATCATATTTTATTCATGCCATATTATTCTCATATATATGTTTTAATGGTATGTTTTTTTAGTTATTAACCATGCCTTATTATTTATGACTGCTTAAAATATATTACTTACCCTTAATGAGCATCTAATATTACCCCTTTATGTTGTTTTAATTTTTATAGGATGTGAAGATGTATATTATGAATTCCATATAAGGATAATGGAGGAGTTTTTAGATGTTTCCAATAGAGTTTATAAGTTGTTTTTAATGTCAATTTGTAATATAATACTTATGTTTTTTATCTAAGATTCCAAATTTACTAAAATATTCATAATTTTGGGATGAAAAAACATGTTCATATTACTAATGTAATTATGTGAGGTACCAGATCTAGGCTACTATGGCTGGGGTCTTTAGAGTTAACATTAGAGAAAGATTAGTATAATGCTTAGAAACTAGATTTAGAAAACATATATTGGGGAAAATAAACATATGATAGACTTTAAAGATAATTATATAATAACATACTATAATTTTGGTAAGTTAGATATTTTATGGGTCTACATTACGATATATCCATGCATGGATAATACAAGTGTATGTGGTTCTGGTCCAAATGTACCTAGGTATAAAAACTATTATAGGGTTTGTCGGGCCTGACATGGAAATACATGGTACATGAAAATGAGCCTTACTACGTACCTTTCTTGACACTCTATTGTGATATTATTAGAATAATTTACATTTATTTACTATCCATTTTATGGATTTCAATATATTATGAAATTAAATGACCTAGGTAAAACCTAATGTGTTTCATGTTGAATATAAGGTTTCATGATATTCAATAAATTATTATAATTTATTTTATCATTATTACTATTGCTACTCACACTGTGAATTATATTTTAGTTAATGGTTGGAACCTGAAATTTTCATGTTAAAATTGAATAATTGATAAGGAGGCGGTGATTAGCTACCAAACATGATAAAAGATATCATGTTCATGACTAATCAATTTTCCTGAGATATTATTGATATCACCTTCCTTAAATAACTCCCAAACTCACCAATGAAGAGAAGGATGAAGTTTACTAAGAGCTCTAGTGGTAGAGACCATGGAGAAAATATGGATCTACTACCATCATGTATGAAATATGGAAGGAGAAACCCATGAATGTGTCTCAATAGTATTTCGAAATGATTTATGTGGGAGAGATAAGGAAATAAATCAAATATTGTTCATTGAAAAATAATGTTTTATGAATGTAAGTAAAATATATATTAAGATTCCATTTATAGTTCATTTCCTTAAATGTGTGGAATCTGGACACTACCTGAGTCAATACCCTCTTTTATAGGATAAAACCTAGACCAAGGAAGGAACTATGTTCAAATAAATGGTTGAAGTATTTATGTTTTCATGGTTGTATTGATAAAATTATTGATTTTCTTTATTTCAAGAATGCCCATCATATCTATTTTTGATGTTATATTAATTGATTTTTAGAAAAAGGACTTCTATATCTAGAAAAGCTGTGGGGTTTGAACCCACATAGAGAGGAAGAAAATGTCGTAACACCTACCACTAGCCGACATGATGTCCAAATTAGAATGGAATTTTTTATATCTTATAGATAATTTTTTTTGATTTTAGGATTTTTTCTATCAGATAGATAACCTTGTGATTAGAAAATGATTTGTTGATTAAGTGATTAATATTGTTTTGAAAAACTATGAATATTTTTATGAATAGACGATGAATTATATTTTTGGATTCAAATATGATTTTTTGAATTAGGGTGATTCAACTATTTAGGGAAATGGTTATCAAGTCTTGTAAATATAAATAGCTTTTTAAACTATGAATTTGGAAAGATATATTTTTGGATGAGTCTTAAGGTTTAAATAGACTAAGTTTAACATTGGATATTATTTTTGGAGGTTGAAGTATGATTTATTGGATAATTGTTTCTAACAATTTTGGTTTTATAAAATATGTAATGAATGAAGGATTAATTGGTGGATCTTACAGTTCAAAAATATTCATCAATCTAGAGAACTTTATTTTGAACTTTCGTTTCTAGGTAGGATGGATGATATGAAAATATATCGAGGAATAACTAAAGAATGAGATTATGTTTGTGACATAGAATGAAATCAAGTATCATAATTTTATCAGGTACATATCTGAATATAAAAAGTATCCTTAAAACATTGGGGACATATTTTAGAACAAAAATGTTATCTGTTTACTTCACTGTATTGGAAATTAGTTGTCTTTAAAAAATCACAATATTTATGGTTACACAATTGTTAACTTTCTAAAGAACATATTCTCTATTAATATACAAAAAAACATGATAGTTATATTTCAATTCCATGTAAATGTTATTGCATTCCACTAATGATTTCAAACCCAAAATCCTGGTTTTTTTGGTGTCATTCACATTTCTATTTCCCCTCTTATTAAGAGTTCATTTTGTCAACATTACATCTAATGTGGGTTTCCCACAAACGAATTTTTAAATATAAACCTTTTTTATGAAGAAAATTTTGAAATTTCAATGACTCAATTAATTTAATTAGGAAAGAATGAAATAACCCTATATTTTATGGTATTCCTTTTTAAAATTTATTTTCTTCGATATCATATGTTTTACAGAACACCAAACATAAACGAACATTGATATATAATTAAATATAAATATTTTTAAATGACTTTTATAACTTAACCACTAAATTAGAGGGAATAAATAGTATTGACCAAATTATAAAATTAATATATTATATATTTAATAAAATATATTCAAATCCATGTAAATGATTTTATAGGCATAAGAGAAGAATTATTTAAATACTATACATTAAAAGGGATATATTTTTCTAAAATAGTTTTACCAACTTTTAAGGGAATGCTTATTTTAAAACTAAATATCAACACATTTATATATTCTATTAAACAAAAAAATCATTTTCAAAATCTACACATCAAAATTAGCTTAGGGTGAGATTTTAAATTTTTTTGAAAATATCTATTCTCTAGTAAATAATGAATAATCATTGTTTTTTATAAACTATAATTTTATTTATATTAATAGTCTATTTATGATTTGAATATAAAACTCACCTATTAAAATTTAAATATAATTTATGTATCTTATTAGGGATTATATAACATATTTATAACATGAAATAAGTAAATAAATGTTTTAAAAATGGAAAATTAAGTGTTGGTATTTTTGTGAAAGATAAGTGCTTATCAACAAAATTATAAATAAAATAATGATTTAAAATATTTTTTTCTTTAAATAAAAAGATTTATAGATTTATATTTTGTTCTCTTATGATTATAATTAAAATAATGAGACCTTTTTTATTTTTTCAAAGGGTCATAAAAAATATCTAATATTAAAATTAGTATTTATCGAGTAAAGGATGATTTTGTTTAAAAATTAATTTTCTCATATTTAAAGCATTATTTTTATATAATTAAACATCAATTAATAGTTATGGGGATTTTTTTGGATTTTCGTAAAATATTTAAATGTTTTATAAATAATGAAATACGGCAATTTATGGTATTGAACATTTTAATAAAAATAGATGAATTAATACATCATGCATGATGTAAGAAACCAATATTCCTATCTCACCTTAAATAAATACATTATATAGTCATAATAATAAAAACAATTGATATTCTTGAAGAAAAATAAAAAATGAATTAATAAAATATTAAAAAAAACATACCTCTCCTCCAATATAAATACCACCCTTATCCTCAAAACATCAAAGCCTTGAATATTAATTATATTATAATATTTGCTCTACCAAACCTTTTACCCACGTTATGGACTTTTTTCTCTCACCAAAATATCATTTCAATGTTCCTTAAAGAGGTTCTCAAGGAGAAAAATTTAAGAGGTAATTCATGTTTCATTATTTTAATTTTCTTTCAAATTACTTTTTTTATTATAATTTACTTACATATTATATCAAAAAATAACTGATAAATCCATTATATTACATATAGTATAATTTTATTACCATAATAAGATATTCATCATCAATGATTTTCTCTTCTCTTTTTTTAAATGAAAATGTCATCTGCGAGGTGTTGATTCACCACTTTCATTAACATTGATTCTTTTTTTTATAATACCTCCTTCAATAATAGTAATAAAACCATTTTATTGGTTTAAATAGAATATAATATGTATATTAAAAAAATAAGTTTTTTGGAACCAATTTATATAGGTGATATTAATTAATAAAACAAAACTAGTTTACGATGATCAAAAAAATAAAAAATAATCCAAGTAGTTGCATCAACATTTTATCTAATAAATTATTCTCATTCAATGACTAAATGATAAATAAGACCAATAAATGATATGAATTTTTTTGAATAACATATAATTTCAATTTTATATTACTATTCCCATTTTACATGATCTTTTGTACACGTATTCAAGTGATCCAATCATGAAACCAAGGAATGGAACACTTCTGAATGGGAAAAGTGAATATTTTAACTCACCAAAAAATCAATAAATGAACACAATAAGTTTATAATAAAATATATACAGGTTTAATATATACTTAATCAAATTAGTAATTAATCTTATTTCACTATCAAATACATTAAGTGCTTGTGGATGAATCTTTCAGAAACAAGGTAAGGGTTTTCTCATATCACTTTTATTTATGTGAGATATACCTTATTAACCACATTTAATTTGTGTGGTGTGTGTATACTAACCATTTTTTTATCATATAATGAATCCCTTTATTTTCAATGTATTAAATTTTTTTTTTTTTATCTTTATAGGGCATATGATTAGATTGATTAAAAGTGGTATGGGTTTCTTCAAGAACATCCATTTTTTCTTTCAGAATATTTATTCTCCCTTATTACACCAATGTAATTCTTCATTATTTTTATATAACTCAGATATAATATTTTAAAATTTTATAAACCCATTTATCCAAATTATTTCATTTTTTTTTAGTGGGGAAATAAATTTTTTAAAAAGTTCCCTTTTTAATTATTACTGGTAAGCAAGCCCGATTAGTGCTACTTCCCAATTTGTTACCCATTTTCAAGAACAATCCATAATATGTTTTTAGAAACCAATACTTTTATAAAATCACAATTTTTGTCATAAAAAACTATATTATCTCTTTTCTTGTTTTATGAAAACAATTAAGTCTGTGTCAAATTTAAAGACTCATTTATGTTTGGCCTTTAACCAAGGCGAAATAACATATTTATAAAGTTTATCAAAAACTATTTTACATGTTTACAAATTATTTTGACATAATTTAATTTTACTATCCTTTTATTTTATGTTATATACATTTATAATCTTATTTTATGGGAACTAAAAATTATTTATCTAAAATAACCCCTCTTTAGTAAAAATGCAATTTCTCTCAAGAATTCCTCGATGATTTTATTAGAGTATTTCCATAAACATCAACATATTATATTGAATTTTATTAAAAATTAGGATTGATATTTTATTAAATAATATAAAATAATTTAATAAATTGTTTATGATTTGTTTTACTGTGGATGTGATATCATGATATCATTCACCATGTCACTCAAAATGGTTATTGATTATGTTTTATGATTGGGGGAAGTTATTTAAATTTCATATTATAGTTTTAATATGAATTTATATGATGATTATGTTTCACACCTTACATATGAGTAATGTATTGGGCTTAGTATGTGATTATTGGGGCCCTATATAGCCCCTCTATTCATCAGTAGGTCTCATGAGACAAACTAGACCCATTTTTTACACATATTTGTATAGTTCCTTGGATGAAGCATTGATGTTATATTTATGATGTCTATAATTTGGAATTACCACATTATTATAATTCAAATTGATATTCCATGTGATTATTTGACTAATATAATATATTTTGTTATGTTTTTTCTCATTTGATAATTGATTGAAATAATTAATCATCTTTTATTATTTTCGTATTATGCCCAAGTTAATGTTTTAATGGAATTTGTTATTTAGTTATTCATTGTGCCTTATTGTTTATGATACCTTCCACTATATTAATTTCCTGTACTAATCATCCAATATTACCCATTTCTTATGTTCTAGTTTCCCTAGGATGTGAAGATGTATATTATGAAGTACTTACATGGATAATCTAGGAGTTTATAGGTGTTTCCAATAGAGTTACTATGATTTATTTCCTCTATTATTATACTTTAATATTTATGTTTGTATTTATCCTTCCAAATCTACAAAATGATTCATTCTTTTTTGATGTGAACTCTTTTTCATAGTACCGATGTAATTATGTGAGGTATCAACTTTGGGCTACTAGGGTTGGGGTCATTAAAATAAAAACAACTTTTAATAATAATTGGATAATTGTTAAAACCTTTGATAAATAATTTTTTAGAAAAAAATCATATGGAAATATAGGAAAAATGTAGTTTCAAGGGATATTTTTTGAAAAAATAATTATTAATATAATTTCCCTTACCTTGAGTCTATTATGTCAGGTCTGGTATTTCTCCTCATATTTTTAAGATAATATCATTTTCTTAACACAATATTTCTACTAAGGTTGGTGTTCTTTGACATGTAGATTGATTGGATGGATTCAATAGAGGTATTTGGTATGGTATTAGAAGAAAATTTAGTTTTGATGAGATAATAAATGAAAAGACGTGGATCTCGTCTATTAGAGGAGATATGAAAAACTGGAAATTCTCAAAAGATTATAATATAAGACAATTCTTAAGAAAAAAGCTTCTACATGGCCTATAAATCCCTATGGGATAACACTGTCAACCATAAATTATTTTATTTTTCTTATTCAATATTTTCATGATTTTAGATAATTTAATAAAATATTATCCTCATTAAATATCATTATTATTAATTTTTCCACTATTAATTAATTTGAATTTTAAAACATTAATAAATCAATATTAATTAGAAACATATATACTATTATATACCTAACACAACAAGGTCATATGTTGCACAAAATATTGATTTCACAATGATCAGTTCCTAGGTATAGCTAAATTAATTATCAAAGGAAATATCAATAATGAATGCTTAAAGAAAAAATGTATAAAATCGTTAAACACAAAATTGAAGTGTTAAAATTTTCTATTTTTTGGGGTTTACATCATCAGATGATGTATAATTATAAATATAGAGGATAATAAATAATAAATAATGAATAATTTATTTCAAATAATTAAATTATGTAATTTAGTAAAAAAAATATAATGATCTATAAATTAATTTCAAAATGATTTAATTTACATTTTTCATGAGGAAAAAATAATAGATATTGAATCAAGAGAAAAAACATCCTACCTTAATATCAGATTGATCACTAAAAAATAATGATCCTTTATCATTATTATTGGTGAGATCCATGAACTCTATTGGTGATAATAATATTCTTATAATACTGATCATTGATAAATGATTTTATCATTATCTTCCAATTATCTCTTCCAAAGACCTCTACTCTAGTCTCTATGTTTATGCATCTAACCCTCATATTTTTCTATAGTAGGTATAATGTTTATGAGGATTAGGTTTTTGGTTGATTATTGGACAATGATTTGTTAGAGAATTTATTCATACGTTATTTCATCCACAACTACACATAAATGAAACAACTGATGTGTAGAATGATCTTGTCACAACAAGTTGTGATCCCATATTTTTGTTTTAATAGAGGAATTAGTTTTCATATTTAGTTGACCATTTGTGAGATAATTAATCATTATTGAAAATTTTTCTATAGTGTGATATAATAAATTTAATTTCATTAATATTTTAGTAATAAGGATTAATGGTTCCCTAATTCTCATTCTAACTCAATTACTAACTAGGATATTATTCCTTACAATAATCCAAAGTGTTATATAGAAAAATTCATTACATTTTACACATTAATGATAGAATTTCTTTTAATATCATTTCCTATATTCTTATTGAATCATTTATATGCATAAAATATTTCTTATTAGCTATGTAAAATACCTTAATCACCATGTGATTCGAACTTCTTATATTTCTCATTTTTGAGAAAAAAATTTAATACATAATATTAAAATGTATCCCAATTTAATATCCTTTCCACTCCATAGATCATATATTTTTTTTGTAATTTTAACACATTAACGGGTTTTTAGGGATGTAAACCGATGTCAAGACTACTTTCGTCCAAAACCTATGTTGTATATCCTTTAAAAAAATCATTATTTTTATGTTTTGGTGTCTCCCTTTAGCTAAAAAATTTTACTAAGGAGTTCACACACTAAAACATAGTTCCTTATACCATATATAATGACATAATCCACTACATGGTTTTTGGTATTCTCTATGACATTATCTATTCAAAGTTTAAAAATTTACTATCAAACCATATTTTCAGTCTCCCAATGAAATCATGTTGTTAAACTACATACCACAAACTTGTAAATGATGACCACATTTAATTTCATCCAACTTTAATAGTTTAACAACTTATATAATATCTCTTCACATTAAAATATCTTTTTTATATAGGTCCCACACATCCAAATGCACAAGGTGAAAGCACCATTGTTGGATATTTATCCTTTTCCCAGTATGTATTTCAAGTAATATTCACTTCACAATAGGCATATAATATGTGTGTGTATGTTCACATAACAGATTATGGTGATCTCAATCTTCATATCTATTCTTCAAAACATCAATGATTGATTATATCAAATGCATAACCTATTTCCTTATTCCATGAAATAATATAATATACCTTTATTTCCATATATAAGGTATATATTCCACTTCAAGAACATACCCTACATAATAACTATATCATTAAGTCACTTAAAGATATTTTCATTATTAGATAACTTTATTTTATGTCATGAGTCATAGAGTTGACTTACATGAAGCATGTTGTGATAATGAAATTCATTGAAAAATACATATTCACAACTCATATCTTTCCCCCCAAAACCGGATTTCCAAAATACAATAATATCATGCCTTAATTATTAAAAAATTTGATGAAACCTTCTATGTTAACCTTAATACATGTGACATGATCCTTGTAACAAGTCAGCTCAAAGTTGTATCCACTATAAATGATCCATACACCAAAAAGATCCATTGCTTTCAATGAATTCTCTAAAACAGCTGCTTTCTTTTATACATTATATTTTATTTATGCCTTTGGTTCCACAACTGTATTTTATTAATAAAATTGATCTTTTTCAGAGTTATATGGACCGATATCATCATGAAATGTTGGAAATTAAATTTTTTACTTTAATATTATGTTATTATTCCTTTAGTTATTGTATATGTCAATGTGGGTCTACATCTACACATATCTTTTGATTATATACAAGAAATACCTATCCATATATACAAATCCACGACACTATAAACAGTGAACATAAAAATTATATATAGAATATTAAACCTTTATTAACTACCATTGTGACTCTTATGGACTTCAGTATCTCTTGGTTATAGAAGTTTTTTTACAAATATCCCACATTTCCAAAACAGTAATATTGTACTCTAGGTGAATTCGTGTGGTTAATTGTTATAGAATCGATAATCCCTTAGGTTCTCTGATTATGAATCATACATAAACAGACCATCAATATTTGAACATGTTATTATGGTATGGCATCATACATTACTAATTTCTACATAAAATCAAACATCATACCATCCATGTCATTCAAAAAATACTTTTTCTTTTGTTGAAAAAACATTTATTATTTTTTCAATCCTATATACACCAAATTAAATATTCTATCAAAAGGGTTATGTGATTTTAAGATATCAGGATATGATTCAAAATTATCTTAGAAATCTTATAATTTTCATAATTGGCTGACAAATTCTATATTAACTACATTGATATCTTTAAACCAATATTTTACTATCATATTTAAACCACCAACAACATTTTTTTTCTTTAACTTTGTACTTTTAATCAATTATCTTCTTTTTGCTTTATATAATTATAGATTTTATATTTTTAATTTTATCCTTCATCTCATAAATCACTTCTTTTAGAAATTAAAAGTATAATTTCGAATCATGAACCCCTATTTTTACATTATTTGTTTTGGATCTCCAAAAATAAACATCCTCAAGAGTTTCTTAAAAATCCATTTTTATATCTTCTATTCCTTCATCCTATCCATGATCAACATTTATATAATCCCTTATTTATCAACTTCCCACAATAGACACAAAATTATTTTTTCTATCATCATTGTTGTTTTCAATTTATTCTTCCACACATTCTTATGAAATATCATGTTCTTATGAAATAAGGTTTTTCATTATTTCAATGTTTCTTTGTATCATTTTCATTTCTTTCACATTGTATAATGATTATCTCCTTGTGAAAACATAATAAAAATCATCCTCATGTATTCTCTTTGAAAACTTTCATACATGGTGTGAAAAATTCCATATCGATGGAATTCATGTTGAATTTTACTTCAAAACATTCCTTGTTCCCTCTTTAGAATTGATAAAAGAACTGAATTGACTTCATCCACATATTTTTTTTCATTTCTCTTCTCTGTGGTACACTTCTATTAAAACATTCATTATAGATACTTAGACTTCGCCTTTTCCAGAAACAACAATATCCTCAATTCTCATCTAACTTGTTAAAAGAATATTGTACAAACAATTCAATGTCAACACCACTGGATCTTAATCCTCATGTGTAGTGTCTTTTGGATTGAATCGAAGTGTAAATATGTATAGGATGTGATTGAAGATATTTATTTAATCAATTGACTATTAGAGACCACGAATTTCACAGGAAATAACATATACCCAATTCAAAAATTCATCAATAGAATAATTTAGGTCCAT
This sequence comes from Viscum album, assembly GCA_963277665.1. Lineage (NCBI taxonomy): Eukaryota > Viridiplantae > Streptophyta > Magnoliopsida > Santalales > Viscaceae > Viscum > Viscum album. The sequence continues at coordinate 2,108,428,452 of OY728156.1, read as the reverse complement.
CCTTAATTCCTCACATAACATATTGTTCTTTGTGGTCTTATTTTGATAAATATATATTATCTATACTATCTGAAATCCCACACATAAATGTTGTATAAAAATATAAGCCTAAATATAGTAATAAGTGATATATATAATTATTTCATATATATAAATTATTCCCTTCTATGATTAGTAACCCATTATAATTTACTGAAGGAATTCTTTTCGTAAAGATAAAACCACATACATTAAAAATTGTCTTTGGTACCAATTGTTAGTCCCACTAGGTAAAATACCCGAAGTGTTTCAAGTGAATTAATGTATGATGAAATAAAAAAACAAACCATTTACTCATGTTTTATCATTAATATAAAATATGTTCTCTTTTATTATCTTATATATGTAATCATATAAATAATAAGGCATTAAAAATTAAGATAAATTTTACATGGTTCACCCTTACTATGATTTTTGAAAGAGAATAAAATGTAAGTATTGAAATGTAATAGAAACACTAAAGTGCAATATTTTAAAATTTTCACATTGTACTCACCATATACTTGGTATATGACCATTCACACTTGAGACCTCACTACTCTATCCACTAGACTAAATGTACTACTCCTATAAGGAATTATTCAATTATTCAGAATCTATTCAGATTTGGTTCATACATATATGTGTGCTTCATAAAGATATTTTTTCACTATAGATAAGAAATACACATTTCCTTAAGCTGTACTTTTGGGAAACATCTTTGTAAAAAAAATCTTAACTTAAGACTATCCATCGTGCAATAACCACACGAACAACACATTATTCATTTGAAAAAAAATCTAAAATAGACCACTTTTGTGCGTCCCAAGAAAATAAGTTCTACATGAATAGTCTGCTTTACAAAATTCCTTAGTAGAACAAACTCACGGGGTCCTTCCTCAATGAATATATTATGTGGTCAACCTCTTTATCATCCTTGTTATGCGAACCTCCTTCCCCAAATAATTTTTCAACAATAACCTATTTGAAACATTATAGAATTATCTAATTATGATCCTTCAAGTTAATTTTTCATAATTCAATATAATGTGATTATAGTGTCCTTATATAGAATAAAAAAACATAAAACTTTTCATAAAAATGAAATTAAAAATTTCACCTTTAAAATTCATCTAGACACACTCTTAGTATCATTGTCCACCAAGAAACACTTACTTATGACCACATATTACTCACACTGTTTCAAAAACCTCATTCATATAATCATCTAAAATAAAAATACAATGTAGGAAACCCCTATAATGAACTTCATACCATGAGATTCCATTATTGAATCACCTATTGTGCGGCTCATGTAGGATAGTGTACCCAGTGGTTGGTCTCACTAACTACTTACCACCTCCTATGTGACTTCTTTTATATATCATTCAGTCTTCCAAGTTATCTCAAGAAAATAAATATTTTTCCATTATCTCTAAATAAAAATTTCCCCTAATATTATTACTAATAAATTAAAAAAATAATTGGAAACTTTTGTACCTTCAAAATTCCTTCATGGACAAAAAACCTGTCAAATATATATTAACCAAAATTTACCATAATGAAAATCAAACCTTAAAATATGGAAGATCACCATTAGGGTTTTTTACAAAGAAATATTTGTAAAACTTATATTGGTAGTGGGTTATATTTTTCTAGAATAGTTTGATTAACCCTATTTTCATCAAAATGGAAAATTGGTGAGTTTTTTACAAGTTTAGTGTATTGATTGATGTGCACAAGGAGGAATGGAGCATGATCAGATATACACAGATTTCAGATAATCCTCGACTATGGTGGTTTTGAGAATATGATCTTTTTTTTCATGAGGGTATTTGGAATGATATCCATATGAGTGATTCATTAACTGTAGGATGGAATCATATAATTTGGTAAAATATTGTTGGTTTATGTTTATAGTTGGGAAATAATATATGAGTTATATTTTTATGGATACATTTTAAAAATCATCGTTAATGTGTTGGATGTGAATATTTTTGGAAATATGAGATTTGAAAAAACATAGCTTGATAGAAATTTGAGGCTCCTTAAAAAATGTTCATCATGTGAATATAATGGTGTTTACAAGGAATTCATAGATTGTAGATTCTATTGGAAAAAAATGTGTGTAGGAATAATCTACAATGGTTAATAACTCATTAAGACTACATTAGAAGAGGGTGTGTTTTGAATCATTGGTAATATTGGTTCTTTGTTTGTGTAGATGATGATAGTCATGTATTTTTTAGCTTTCAATTTAAAAAATTAATTTTTTTTATAGAGTTATTGAATATATATAATGTTTGGTATGTAAATCAATGGTGAGGTTATGGGTTGAATGTTTCCATAGTGGTCATTTCAATTTTTTATTAATAGTATGGAAGATTTCTATGTGGTGGGGTACCATAATTAGATGATGGGATAAGGGGAATATCATAGCTAAGGAATACTGGTATGACTATAATCCTTTGAGGACCTTATAAATGATTAATATTTTATATCACCAAGAGTTCATATAAAATGAAAATTATATGTTAGGGTACATTGTGATAATATTAGCTCAATATAATAGATGGGTTCAATGTGAAATCAGGGGTTGGTACGTGTCATGTGTTACATTGATGATTGATTCTTAGCTAGATAATGTGAGGGAGTTTTGGGTAGTTTTAGGTAACAAGACATAAAGAAATACATCATAGGTTGAGGTAGTTGGATTTCGAAGTTTAATGCTCACATGAGGGAAATACCAATGGCATGTCTGTGTTTTAGAACCGTTTTATCAGTGGGATGATGATATATATAATTTTATGTTTAGGAGGATCTGACTAGTCTTGTCTTAGTTCCCATTCATTGGGAGGGGGGAATTCATGATAGGATCATGTACATCCATTTGTATCTATTTGGTTCAATAATTATATGGTTCATGTAATGGAGGTGTAATGATCTATAACCTGTACAAGGATTGGGGAAAGATAAGTTGCTTGCTTACAGTGTATGCTATTATCTGTGCATTCTATGATTGATGTGAGTTGTTATATAATGAACGGTCAGGGTGGAGTTTTTTTTCTATGATGTCATTCTGAAGTACACAATAGGTTTTAGATATGGTGTTTTCATATTGGTAAGATAATGTCAATTTGAAAAAAATTAATGTGTGGAGGAGTCAATGAATGTTGTTTCACATGTTTTAGTTTAGGAGTTACTTTTTAATTCGATATTCTATGATGATGATAGAGTATTTCTTTATGGTATTAATCAAGAATTTTTTTATAGAAATTTAGGGTGGTGGATTAAAAATACATATAGAGGATAAAAATCAATATAAATCACATATACATGGTGACATTATATTTCAATGTTCCAATGAAAATTTTTGGGTTTTTCTATAATACATCTTAGAATTGAGAAGACTTATGGTGTTGATTTTTTATGGTCCCATTGATATTTTAGGTATTTATTTTTTGTGGAAATTAGATTTTTTTGTTATATAGTTGGGGTGAGGTTACCCCATCAATGATTTTTACTATGGGTGGATCGACACACCATGAGAAGTTATTATTACACTATAATGAGTGCTGAGAAGGTGAAAATCATGCGAAAAGTAGAAATATTTTTAATGATAGGTTAATATATAAAAATAAATCTCATTTTCATCATTAGAGGTCATGTCAGGCCCAGGTCATCAGAGTGAAATGATGTATGCATTAAGGGTAATTTTATAAGGGGTTCGAGGATCACATAACTGTGGGAGGGAGTCGCACCAAAATTAAAACCCTTATATGTTTTATATTTCTTCAAATAAATTATATTATGTATATATATCATGTTTTTGAAAATATAATCTCATTATCATGGTAAAAACATAACCGTGGCATAAAAAATATCACGTATTCCTTTGTGAAATTTTAATCTATATTGGTTGGACTTGTCCGGAGCCCCATGACACACCATGAAGTCATTCCCAAGTGGTGGTGTCATAGTTTGGAGTTTAAAAATTATGTAATGGGATAAGTATTCTGGAGGAAACCATATAGTGAGAGGGTGGGCCACCATAAAGGCATGTTTGTGAGAGTTTTAGTTCATCCTGTAAGATATCTGATTCATCATAACACTTTGGGCATCTCAATGGGTTTTTCTTATAGTAAAATAATTATGTTTGGAGTGTGAGGTCCATTCCATGGATTTTCGTTATTGGGAGGTTATTTCACCATAAAGTATAGGGCCTTTCCGTGACATCACCTTTAGAAGTGTGATTGAGTAGTTAATTTTTTTCTAGGGAATATGCAAACTTTGTGAAGAAAGATTCCCACTATAATGGGTGGAATAAGGTAATTCCTCATGCTAAGACCTCTTGGTATTCTGTATGATGGGGATTATTATTAGTTTTTTATAAATTAACAGCAAAAATCTATTGAGTATTTTGTTATTTTGAATTGGAATCCCCACATAATGTTTCTTCTTCTTTTAACAAACATGCAGGGTGAGGGTGAATGCCTCATGTTAATCTTATCCGTTTAAACCTCCTTTATATATGTAAATTAAAAAAGCATTTTCTCATTGTTTAAGGTTTAAATTTTTTTCTCCTTCCTCATTATATCCTTTTTCTACTTTAATGTTGATTTTGATAGATTATGGTTATGGTTCAGTTCTTATTACTGAAGATCATGGTGGAATCATTCTGATATAACATGGGATTTTGTTATTGGTTAAGATATCTAGATTATTCTCCAAGATTTTTTGGATATTATACCAATTTGGTATGAATTATATAATTAATTATAAATGGTTATAAATAATTATTTGGATATGGATGATTGAGGTAATAACTTAGGGGATGATGTGTCTTGGTATGATCTGAAAAGGGAATTGAGTGGGCATGGGTAAGGACTACAACTGTATTTTACAAGAATTTATTCTATCTCTTATAGATCTATGTACATGTAATCTTGTTCATTTCATTTGTGTGCTTCATGTACAGTTCAAAAATCAATGAAATGGTCTAAATGAGTTTGGAATGGAAAAATTTTCTTAGACTATGGTATGTAATACTGAATTGAATGTATATCACATGATTTAGTGCAGATAAATTAATAGAAGCTATATCACTAAGGGGGCGTGAAGCTTAGAATTCGACAATTGACTCCAAAGTGATCTTAATTCCAATAATGATTTGTGTTACATTTGAGTGGGTATCAATGGGATAAGGGAATGTATTCTGATTGGTTACCCATTGTGGAAGGTACCATTTGTTTTTTGACCTTGGTAAATGCATAGGAATTCATTAAGTATAGATTTTTAACCTTTTAACTCATGAAGAGTGTGGAGGTGAAGTGTTAAATGTGAGTCTGAAGATTATGGTAAGATGTTGGGAATAAGATGTATATCAGTTCAGGTTATAGAAGAGGGGTATCATTCAATTAATATACTTACTTATTTTACTCGGTAATATTAAATTTGTGGAATGAGATTTCATGGTTTAGGGTGTTTTAACGAAGTGTTATTTGAATGTGTGATGGGTATGGATAACTAGTGGAATTATATGTGAGCCATATCTATTATAAATACATTATGCATGTGGGAGGATAAAGTGGTATTTTTTGTGTCCTTCATGTTTACTTAGTGAATAAATGTGTTTTATATTATGTTTGAGTGTCTAAAGATATATCTTAGGGTGTAGTTGGGTACTATTCACAATCAAAATATTGAGCATACATTAGTGGTCATTATTTTTCACCCTATGGGGAATTTTATAGCCTATGAGGGTTATGGTGATTTATTATAGATAAGTATAACATATAGTTCTAGTTTTTAGAATATGACTTGTCATGGAGGAATATTATTAGATATATATGTTACCCTCTAGCTGGTAGCTATGGGAAATGGGTATGTGTTCTTTCCTAAGTGATTGGATGTGGATGATTTATTCCTTTTTCCTTTTTATACTCTTACCATGTCTTATACCATTGGTGATCTATCAAACTGAGTAAGAGAGTTTATTTATGTGATTTGATTTGAAATGTGGAATACAAAATTAACACCTGTGGGAGATTAATATTCATGTTGTGAGATTAGATCTTACAATATAAAAGAGGCTAATGGTCTGGATGTGAAATGGGAAATATTATGGAGTGAAAGGTTATGGAACATGATGGGATGTGTCACATGGCATAATTTGTGTTATATGATGGAATGTGGGATCATTGACCATGTTAGAGGGTACAAACTTGTACGCTTGAGTGAGAGGGTACTGGGATATGATTTTGTCTGAGATGATGTTGAATTTTTAATATACATGGGATCAAATACATTAATCCTTCTCCCATTTCAATTTTTAATATTTCTAGGATTAGATATATTATTCCATTACATTGATATATTTCTAATGTTCTTGTGTGAGACTCTATTATTCATTGCCCATGAAATAATCCCAATTGTGGTTTCTTTAAAAAACATATTCTTGGTCATGTCTGAATTAGATGCGGTTAGGTTTCATGTTTCTCATATTAGAAAATTAAATGATGAAAGTATTACATGAATATTGTATATTGAACACTCATTTATTTTATATTCTTGAATATATTATATATGATTGAATATAAAAGGGTAACATAGTGATTCCCTAATGACTTTTATGCTCACATCCAATATAATATCATCAAAGCATGTTCAAATGTTATTTCTAATTTTTAGTATATAGCACTGAATGGGATAAAAATACAGTTTCTAGTTGGATATTGGGATACTATTCCAAATAGGGAATATTGTTTTATACTTTAGTGGCCATTGTTTTTTATTAATTTTTTTTATCTTTTTAGTTTGGTGGGAGAACGTTATTTTATGAATGCACACTAATAATATATATCATTTCATTACTGTAACACCTTGAGAATTTGAAATAATAAAAACATATTCAATATCATGTATGAAAAGAAATAATAATAGTAGAAGAAAATGTAACTTTCCAATAGTTATGATATATGTATTTTTTAAATAAATTTAATCTATTTGACATCATTTGATTAACATGATGTTGAGTTGATACAAAACATTATACATTGTTATGATATTATTATTATAACATAGTTATTCGATGGCGGGTCTGAATAGTAAAAAATAAATTGTGAATATTTTATTGTATAAAGTTGTATAAATTAAATTAAATGGTTTCCTATGGGTTCAAAACAAAACAATATACATTTTGAAAAGAAATAAATGTTTTCTGTGAAAACGTTCTTTTAGAAAGGAATATTAGTGGTTCCTTGTACCGATAATTTAAAAATAATTTTTAGCACTTATAGAAAAAATATTTTAAAAAATAAAATTAATTTCTTTGAATATACATTTTAATTTATCTTTTTTTTGAATGTTTTACAATTTTTTTGATCAATAGTGAAAATTATTAATTTTTATTAAAAACACCCTTTTTTGATTAAATTATTAGTAAATTTAAATTGTATATTATTATTTTTTAAATTAAAATATGTTCAATTATATAAAAATTTAACTAAATTAGATCATTATAATAAATATAATATTTAATTTTTTTATTAAAATATTCTATAATTTTTATAATTTTCTCTATACAAAACTTCTCTATCACCACATATTCAGTTTAAATTTAAATTGAATCCAACCACATAGGTAAATTGATTTTTTAAAAATTGATTCCATATTTGGAATAATCATAATCCATATTATCAAATAATACCAACATAATATTTTACCATAATGAATAGTAAAAATAGTAAGGATTAATTACTGTGCAGTAGGTAAAAATGGGATTATAGGGGGTTAAAGTAAGAAGATAAGGGTTAAAAATGACATAACATTTAACTAAAACCACATAATAATTATAACATATAATTATCTATAATGAACCATTTTTTGAGGGTTTTGACCTAAGAAAAAAAAGAGTATAAATTTATACTTCCAAAACTATCATGTGTACCCTCTCCCCAACTTATAAAAGGACAACCACTCTCCTTCCCTCTTCACGCATCCAAAAACCTTATTATTTGGAAATAACGGTCCAAATAAATTCCTTAATTCATTTACTACATCATATAGTTCTTATTTTTATTATAAATCTCTCATATGATGGATTTATGTATAAACTTAAAGAGGCTCTCTGAGGAAGAAGTAAAATTAATAATCATGCGAATTTGTTTGATTTTTTCATAGACCATCATAAAACCATATTAAAATATTATATTATAGAAAATACTATATTTTATATATTTATATGGTTTATGTTAACGGAATAACCCAAATCTATATCCACTTCCATCAAAAGGAAAATTTGATCATTGATCGTGGACATGGCAGACTACCGCCTTGTGAAGATATGAAAATTTTTTTTCATATCCACCTATAGAATATAAATATAAGGATATATTTAAAATATTTATTTCTTATTTATTAAAATATTATATTTTATGAATTATTTTATCATATATACCTTTTTACTCTCTATTTCTTGTGGGATATGATAACGTTGCTTGTCTGTACGGAGGACCACAACCTCGTGAAGAGATTTGATTCATTTTTCTCTTATTCTTAACATGGAAGGTATTATGTTTAAATTATTTTAATATATGTGAATTTTATTATAAAGAAATAATTATTTAAATTTAATATCAAGTATAACTTCTTACCATTCAATCTGTTGTAAAACAATAATGTTACTCATGCGTATGTGTAGACTACCGCCACCACATAGTAATGTGATTTTTCCCTTTTATATTTACATGGATGGAAATAAGGATATATTTTGTTAATATAAAATCTATATGAGAAATTATAATTATTCATTAAATAAAATTATTATTTATTTTCCATTCATTTGATCTATCAGGAAAAACTGAAACAATGTTCATGCATACGTACGACCAACCATCTATATGAATATTGTAATATATTTTCTATATAAATCATTAGTATAATAATTAAAATAAATATATAATTAATAAGTAATATATTTAAATAATTTTTAACATTCTATAGATAATTTTACTATGATAAAATTCAAATTACCAAAATTACTGAACTAAAACATACAAGAGAAACAAAGAAATTGTAATCCGAAATAGGGATTTTAAAAAGGAATTGTCGATAAATGTTTGAAATGAGGGTATGAAAAATCATATACGATAAGAAATATATCATTATGTTTCTATAATATATTTATAATAAACCAATATTTATTATATAGGAGGTTCAGAGACATTTTTAAGAAATTGAATTGGAGATATGGTTTTCTCGTCTCAATTTTATGTCCACAAAACATATGAAAAATTACAAACTTATTTCATTTGTGTAGTGTATATAATTATTATATTAAATTTTATATCACAGATATATTTATATTAGTGAAATTTAATTTTTTATTTAATTAAATTTCTTTTTTATGTAGCTTATGATTCAGATATTACTAAAGCGGTAGGGGTTTCTCAAACCACTTTTACTTTTGTGTGACATATTACTTATTCAACACTTATATATTTTATGTGGTGTATATAATACCCAATTTATATGTTATATAATAAATTTACTACTATTAATTATATTTAATGTTTAACATGGTGTTATTTATCCTATGAGGCTTATGATTTAGAGATCACCAAAGTGTTATGTGTTTCTCCTCTCTCCTTTACTTCTGTGAAACATATTCCATATTAACCACTTATTTATTTTTTTGTGGGGCATATACTACCCCATTTATATGTCATATAATTAATATATTTATATTGATGGTATTTGAAATTTCGTTTGATGTTATTTATTTTATGAAGCTTACGATTTAGAAGTTACCAATGTGGTAAGGGTTTATTTCACAATATCATCATTATTTGGGATTGTGTTTGTGTAAGTATCCCTTTGAATAATTATTATATATTTATATCAAAAAATTATTAAATTTTAACTTCATATGGTTATTAAGGAAATTTTTAAATAAATTGTACGATTTCCCACAATTTGGAGCTTAATATTATTAAGAAAATCTTTTTATGGTAATCGAATTGTATTTCTATCTACGGTCAAGAAAACTTTTTCCTAAAAATCCATGTTTTATAAATATATATTCTATAATTTTTTTATACATTTAAAAATAATATATTTAATTCATTTATTCCATGTTTTTCTTTTAAAAAAATAAATGAATGTTCAGGTCATTTTCAAAAGAATCTCCATTTAGATTTTAAATAAAATGTGATAGAAATATTAGTTTTAATGTCTGTGGAATGAACATAATTTTCCAACATCATGAAAAATCAATGTTATAAAAAATATTATATAATATTTAAGAGGTTATAATCAAATAAAATTATTTTCAAAATCTTTTGTGAGATTTTTGAGAGAATGTGATTTTAAAATTTTATTGCATATTTTCCTCAGGAACGTTTTAAGGATATTTTTATGGTATTAATATTCATAAATGAGGTTATCCCTTTATTGTAAATATGATATAATGGGTATATATTTTGTTTATATCATCCTAATTATTTATATGGATGGTTTATAATCAGTTTGAATAAGGATGTACAATTTAATTATTATTCATTATATTATTTATGATGGTTTATGATTATGTTTATGTGATCAGTGTACAAATTAACAGTTCATAGGTGGGTTTTTAAATATTGATGTTTATTTTAATTATATCTCACCAATTTCATTTAATTAATTTAGTAGACAAAGTAAGTAATAGGTGGGTCCAGGTTATTGATATCCTCTCGAGGTATCAACAAATCCAATAAGACAAATCAATTGGATAAATTAGGCTAGTTTTTACCACCAGAATTAAAATAAACAATGAAAGTTCTAAAATATAAGTTTTATACATCCATTATTATGAATTACCACTTTATGAGATCAATTACTGATTCTAATTTTATTATTTAATTAGCTATAATATCAGTGGAAATTTTTTAAGTTCATTATATGGATTTATTTTTTGAAAATTTATTTTTTCCGTATTAAACTCATGTTTGTGATTAAATAGAATGTGTTTTAGGTATTTAACTCGACTTATTGATTATGATTATTTATTCTTGATAGATTTTTTTGTGATTGCCCTTATAAAACATTAAATCTCACCCCTTTATTACATTTTTCTTGCGATATGAGGAAGGGTTTTATTATTGTTATACAGGAATTCTCTAAGTGAAATAATGGAATTCTAAAAGAATATAATTTTTGTTTTTTTTGGTTAAAAAATAATGAAAATTTCAATTATGTATCTAGTTTACCAATACAACTAAACTATTCATTCCATCATGATATGATTCCTTTTTTCATATGATAATATAATAAAATAACCACTCACTCTAGTTTATTAGAGTCGTGGTCTTTACAATTTTCTTCATTGGATGTTTAATAGAACCATTGGGATCGAGATTTAGGAAAACATATATTTGGAAATATAAACCTATGATAGAAATTTATGACAATTATTGATGAAAAGCCTAAAGATTTTGAAAAATAATGATTATGTAGTTTTCTTAGAAAAAAATCCTTGTTTGGATACTATAGGTGGATATAGTTATAAAATAGATATACCTAGGGATAATAACTCCAAAAAACTCAATGTCAATATTGACTCGAGCATTACTCGGTATATGAATACATAACATACAAGTCACATTGTTTAAATATCCTAAGGAATATGCTTTAATTAATTTATATTTTATTCACAATGCATTATGAATGATTTAAAAATATTTTTAAAATTTGGAAAAATTCTCAAAGAAACCATGTTTACGATTATGAAATTAGATATTTATAAATTTTTTAATTTATGTTTTATCTTTTACTATTATTGGGAATATAAATTATTTTTCATTATATTATTATCTAATATAATGTATTCCATTTTTAATAAATAGAAACTCGGTGAAGGAATGAGATTCATATCAATGCATATACCCTATGATGGGATATCCCTTCTAGGAATATTCATGAAGATGGAGGTAGAGCTACATCTTGAAGTGAAGAAATTGTTACCATACTACAATAGTTAACTCATGTTTTGAGTAATAACCATTTTAGTATGAACGTCATAATGATCACCCACAAATTGTAACAATGGTATACCGACTTATATATCAACAACCTATATCATTAAATGAGACTAAAAATACATTAGTAGGTGAGAAACAAATAAGTTCCTTAGAGAAGATATTTATTAACTTTGAAGTAACAAAAGAGAGAATGTTATCATAGATGTCTATCATATATCTAGAAATAAAGATCAATGGTGGTCATTGATACAAATAAATAAGGATTAATTAGAAATAGAAAACTTGGAATGGAATGATTATAAAGAAATATATTGGAAAATAACATGCCTCACATGTAATGAGAATATATGGAGTGAAACTTCTCAAGTGAAAGAAAAAAAGGAAGGGGAAAATGTTTCGATACATGAAGAAGCCAGTAAATGGTTAAAAAGGCATGTTATGTAATAAGTGAAAAATTTAATGAGTAAAATTTAAAAGTTATTTATTACATTAAATCTAATTATATTAAGGGAACTAGACTCCCAATAATTCTCATTATATTGGTACATAATATCATGTTTTATCAAGATAGAAATATAATTCCCGAAAAAAAATTATTGAGAGGGAATAAAGTAAAAAAATTGAATTTCATACTGAAATATTGATAAAGGGAATAAAGTGGAGAAGGATGTTGATACTTTCTTAAAGAGATTAATAGTTTTTATAATGTGGGAAAATAAATGTCACTGTGATCATGATATCAAAAACAAGAAAGATGTTTTAAATGGTCAATTATTTACCTATAATGAGTTGGGAAACAATACAAATGATTGTACCATGAATAAAGGGAATATACATTAGAATAGTATAAGGGATCACGATCAATATTATGAAATTACTATAGATGATTTGGAATGATTATTGTGCATGTGTTTGTATAAAAGTATTTTCTTATATGAGTATCATTAAAAATGATATTATAATTATAAGAGTTATTTAGTATTGATGATAGTATTTTAGTACTTATTCATCAAGGATTTGAGGTAATATTTTGAATGGTATCTGTTACCAGTAAAAGTGATTCAATGGAAGGTTGGGAAGATAACCCTTAATATGTTCTCAAATTTGAGATATTAATGATAAAGAGATTGTTTTGGGTTATTTTGGCGAGCATGAAATTGTTTATTGATATGATGGTTTATGATTATATTGTTGAATATATTCAACAACATGAGATTTTATTTGTAGAGGAGTTCATGTATTCATTACAATTCTATGGTGATCATGTTATTCACACATTTAGAATGTGACTTTAAGGGAAAATTTTTATTATTGGGGAACATAATTATGATATAGAGATCTTATAATTTTTTTTGGACAATGAATTAAAAATTAATATATTTTTATGTTTCTTAATGTTAAATATATATATAATTGATAAAGTTTTACTTTTATTTTCACTGGATAACCTTATTTTATCTATTTTGGTTTTTGAAAATATATAGCGGTAGGAGGAATGTGTTATCATTTTTATGATTTGTTAAATTTGATTCATAAATAAAATCTAATATATGGTATTCATTTCATAGGGTAGAAATGAAGATAAAATTGATCAAAGGAAAACCAAATAGAGAAATTATGCCAATGAAATTTTAATATATCAAGTAGGTATATTTTTATATGTTATTGGTTGAGATTGTAATGGAATTCCTCATCTCTTGGAAAATGACATTGAAAAAAAAATTATCTTAATAAAATCATTTCTTTTAAACCAGTGGTATTTTATTCCATTAAAATATAAATTGGTTTTTTTTAATTAAAATTTTAAGATCATTTACTTTACTGTAATCATTGATCTCTATTAGTCTTTATAATTCATTAGGATTTTCTCCCATATTCACATCTTCACAGTCCACCAATGATATCATATTTGGAAACCCAATATTTTTTATTCAAGATAAACTTTAGACATGCCTTAATATATTATAAATATGTAGTTTTATTAAAACAGTTTTTGACATGGGGTGTCAAGAAGAGTATTTCAAAATTTCAAACCCTTGATTACCAGGATCAAGATTAAATTATGATGATGAAATTTATTTAATGGGGTATAGTATAACAACCTGATATTTTAAAAGAGTAACACCATGTTAAAAAGTTTTCATGACACCAAACAGAAATAATACAATGGAATTTAACACTCCAAGACATTATTATACATTTATTTTTAAATAAATTTTATGTTTTTTATTGTTTGCGATGCATTTAATACCAGTTTTAAAGGAAACATGATACTCTATTAAAATATTATTATTATAACCTTTCTATTCAGATAGAGGGTATGAATAGTAACTAATAAATTATTAAACATATATGCTGCATACATGTATAAAATAATTTCAATAATTTCGATTTATTTTATATAAAATAAGAACAATTTGAAAGAGAAATTATTTATTTCTAAGAACTATATTTTTTCTAAAGGGTGGGGTAGTCGCACTTTACCCGCATATTTTAAAATTATTTATTTTTTACCAATTTTTTAATTTTTTTTTATAAAATAATATTTTTTTAAATATTCATTCTTAAATTTTAATTGGGTGTTTTTTTAGAATTTTATGAATATATTAATGTTTTGATGAATAGTTTTAAATATAAAATTTAATTAAAAACATCCATTTCATTTATATTTTTTGGAACGTTAAATTATATTTTTTATTTATTTTAATGTATAATTATTTTAACAATAAAAAATAAAAAATATTTATATCATTTTATAAAAATTAGTATTTATTTCTTAAATTAAAACATTACATACTTATAACAATTACATATTTAAAAAATAACTCTTTAATCGCGTGTCAAGTTTAATATTAAATTGAATTATGCCACATCTATGAATTTAATTTTAAAAAATGGATACAATATTATGAATAAGAATAATTAATACTATCCTATAAGGTGAAATAAATATTTTACTATATTTAATATTGGAAATAGAGAAAACTATTTAACATAGTTAAGGTCAAAGTAGGTCTATCTAGGGGTTTGACTAAGAATATTTTGGATAAAATGAATTAAAAAAGTAAAAACCCCTTTATATAGAAATATTTATAAATAATAACCTATAATGTTAAATAATTGCACATTTTGGTTCTTGTTTCATGTGGTAACTGTGTGTCACTTTAGTTTTAAAAAATTCAATATGTGTCCTCTCCCCCAATTAAATAAGTTCACCACCTATCCTATCATATTGACATTTCCAAAAATATTTTGTTACCCTAATATATAAAAATACCAAACATACATCCCTAACAAATCCTATATTCATTATTTTTATTAGTAATCCCTCGTATTATGACATTAGGTATAATCTTAAAGAGGCACTCTGAAAAAGATATAAAATTCATAAATGTACATATTTGTTTTATTTCTTATTTTTTCTCATTAAAACATTGTGTAATATAATAATATAATAAAAATAGTATATTTAATATAGATATATTTTATTATTTTTATTTGATTACCCATATTCAACACCACTTAAATCAAATGGGAAACAAAACTATCGACTGTGTGTATAACGTACTACCGCCTCGTGAACTTATGTAATTTTTTTTCCATCACTACATTTAATAAATTTATATATTTGTAGAATTAAAATATTTATATTTTATTTATAAAATTATTATTATTTTGGAATTATAATATTATATATACCTTCTTTTATTTCACTTCATGGGGTATTTGATAATGTTGCCCATGTGTATGTCAGAGTACTACCTCACAAAGCGATGTGACTTATTTTTATATTACACTATACATGAAAGGTATTAAGGTTAAATATAATGAATATATCTTATATTTATGAATAGAAAATAATTCTAAAAACATTATTTCACATATAAGTTTTACATTTTAATACATTTGAAAACAATAACGCCACTCATGCATTTGTGGACTACCTCCACTACGTAGCGATGCAAAATATTTTTTATTTGATTTTACATGGATGATAATGGGGATATATTTTATTAAAATAAAATATATATATGAAATTATAATAATTCTTTAAAGTTTAATTAAAATTTATTTTCCTTTTTTTGATCCATTGAGAATAATTGAAACAATGTTAATGCATACATATGGCATACCAACTCTATGAACAGTGTAAACTATTTTCAATTGATAACTTTAATAGATTATATAAATAAATATATAAGGAATATATAAAAATTCATTTAATTTTTTACATTATTTTGATGGTGTAACTATTATAAAAAATAAAATGTTAAAAAATGTAGAACTAAAACATACTTGAAAAATGAATCATTTATCTCTCAAAATAGTAATATTAACAATGAATTTTTATTTAATAGGTGATAAGATACTATAATTTAATAATATAATGAATGAAATTTATAATAATGGTTCATTAATATTTGTATAATGAATTTTTATTTATTATATATGAGGGTTTTACACATACTATGGAAGTCTAACTAGAGGTAAGGTCTTTTCATCTCATTTTTAACTTCATGATACATATTCCATATTCACTACTTATTTGTTTGGTGTGGTCTATATAAGACTCAATTTATATGTTACTTCACTAATACCTTTATATTCAGTTTAATTAATCTTTCAATGTATGTTATTTCTTTTATAAGGCTTAGAATTTAAAAGTTACCAAAGTTGTATGGTTTTCTCATCTCACATTTAATTTTGAGATATATATGCCATATTCACCACATATTCTATAATAAGGAGCATATAATTTCCATTTAATATTTTATAGCATGACTATATTTATATTAGTGGTATTAAGCGTTTCATTTGATGTCATTTCTTTTATATGGATTATGATTCATACAAAACAATGTGGTATGGGATTATTGTCTCACTTTTACTTCACAAATACATATATCATATTCAACACTTTTTTCCTTTAAATATTGTATATAATTATTATTTGATATTATATAGCTTGAAATTTTTATATTTAAGAAATTTAAATCATCATATGATGTTATTTATTTTATGGGGCTTATGCTTCAAATGTTACCAAAGAAATATCATCATTATTACCGATTGTTGGATTATATGTATTTCATTGGAGAATTATTTGATATATTTATCATAAAATAATTATATTTTATTATAATCAAGTTATTTAAGAACATATTCATGTTATAACACCATTTTAAACTCTTTTTTACATATATTTATTAAAAAATGTGTTTTAGAAAATTCTTCTTTATGAATCTTTGGTCAAAAATCATTTTTTCATCAGAATCCTTATTTTTTAAAATTTTTTCATAAATATTAAAAACATTTTACAATTGAATTATGAAATAAATTTTAAAATATTTTTTACTTTTTCCAAAATGTTTTGAATGAAATATTTTTTATTTTCTCTCAAAACCAAGCCCATGTGGCTTTTACCAAAAATTTAAAAGAAATAATTTTTTAACATATATAGAATGAATAGAATTTTCACCCATCATGACCAAAAAATACTTGAAAGATTATTTAGAAAGTTTAACAATTTTATATTTGAGTAAAATTATTTTATAAATTAATTTTTACCTTTTTAAAATTTTATTTTCAATATGAAAAAATATTTTCCTTAAGAATGTTTTTAGTGACATTTTTATGGAAATTAAATTCATAAATGAAATCAAACCTTTATTTTAGTTTTACGAGATTTGAAATATATTTTATTGATATTATATTTATTATTTATTTGGATGGTTTATGGTTTTTATTTCTAATGATGTAAATTTTTATTACCATTCCCCATATTATTCTGGATGATTTATGATTATGTTTATTTGATGGGTGTATATATTAACATTTTATATGTTAGTTTTTAATTACTAATATTTTTATTTATTATATTTCACATATTTAATATAGGGAATTAATTTTACATAGTAATTGATGGGTGGGAACAAGTTTTAGATTTCCAATCAATGCCTCAATAGGTCTCATGAGACAAATCGGTTGAAAAAACTAAACATATTTCTTCCTAATGATTTATACTATATTGTGAAAGATCTTGAAATTATGTTTCATATTTCCAACAATATTAATTACTTCATTATTAGATTATTTATTTATATTCATTTAATTATTTTATTAGATAGAATATCCCTGAACAAGATCCATAATTTAGTGATTATTTGTATGGATTTCTATCATCATTTATTTCAATCTAGTTATTATTTCTTTATTGGTTTAATGGAATTTATTTGAGTTATTTATCATTAAGAATTTATTATTATTAATTATTCTATATATCATACACTGTATTCTTACCCTTACATATTATCTAATCTAAACCCTTTATTTTGTTTGATTTTCCCCAAGATACCTAGAAGGGTATTTTGATTGATATGCAAGAACATGCTAAGAGGAATACTAGGGTTCTCAACGGAAGTATGTTTTTTTAGTTTTTAAATATAATATCAATTTATAGAATGTATAAAGTTTACTTAGACTAGTAAAATATTTATTCCTTCGATATGTGGTGCAATTTATCTTAAACCAGTGTTATAATGTAACCACTGGCTCTAGGTTACTTTAGTCAGGGTCTTCATAGTTATAAAAATGTTTATATTTATATGTTATTAATGGTTAGTATTTAGCTATAATTATTTTTTATTACTCTTATTTTTATGTTTTTCTATTAATCATGTGTTATAGTATATGATGAATTCTAGAGTATTTTCTCCCCAATTTATCAACAAAATCTAACAACTAGTTAGTGAACTATATCATATTGGCACTAATGCCTATAAACATATAAAAATATTGATTTTTTGGGTGATATAGGTTGAGAAATTATATTCATGATAAGATAAATTCTTTTAAAAAATACTCATATTTGTGTAAATAAGGTCCTGAGCTAATCTAATAATGTATCCCCTACAAGCTAAAATTTGTAGGAAAAAATTTTCTTGGAAAAAATTTTCTTGGAAAAATTTTCCTATATTAATTTAATTTTAACTTCTATCATATGATACAAATAGAAATGTTGGATAATATTTCAAAAAAATATGTTAATACATCCACCAAAAAATTATGTGTGGATATAATAATGTAATATATTAGTTCCTCCCCAATGTGTTAAAAAAACTATTTGGACCAAAAACATTATGGTATACAAGATAAAAAAATTGAACATAAAAGAAAATAACTAGTTTTATTGGGGTTTTTTGTTTTTTAGAAGGTAATCACAAAATTATATTTTATATTAACATTCATTTTATTTTCATTTATTTTATATATAGATTTTAATTATGGGTATATATTTGATTTTATAAGAAACCATAATGATAAAAAATAATTCATATTGAAAAAATTAAAAAATATTTACTTTAAAAAGATAAGAAATCCCAAAAATGAATCTAAAATTTGAAATTGAAGATATCATTATGATTAAGAGTTATGGAAAAGTTGTTCAAGATATTATTTATATACTACAGGAGAAAATATTCCACAATTTTTTAAAAATAAATAAATACAATAAGGTGATTCTATCTTGGAGTATAAATAAAATATATTTTTAGAAAACTATTATAAAAGTTATTTCTATGAATGATGATTCTCTATGTAACTTATGATCAAAATATTGTATAAAAGTCTACATTGTGTAATGTTTCAAATCTATAGTAATTATAGTTAAAGAAATAATGTTTGAATCAAAATATAATCAATAAAATATAGTAGTAATGTATTGGTTTTGTTGAAGATGTCAAAAATAAAAAGTATAGAGATTTAAAAATTATTGTGACATGATCACTATTGAAGAACTATATGGAAAGAGAAAACATATCATATACACTATAAATAAATTCTTGAAATGGATCCCAAGTTAGAAGGATAATATAAGGTACAAATAAAAAGATCTATGGAAGCAACATGGAGAACCTAAGTGCTCAAGACATATTAAAAAATTAGGCTTGACAATTTTTCTAACATAATTAAGTATTGAAAATAATATAGATAAATCATATGAAATTTAAGGTTCCACTCATTTTAAATTAAAAAGGATATTAAATAAATCATTAAATATGACGGTGAAAGGAATTCCATTTTCCCCACGACTGATCAATGATTAAAAATTAATGTATGGTATAGAATTATGAGTTATCATTAATCTAGAGTTGAAAAGAGATGGTTTTTTAGGTTGATATTAAAATATAATCCTTGTTTCAGTAGTTAAAAAGAAAAATAAGACCCACCTTATTCTCAAATTTGTTTTTATTTTGACTTTATACATATGGAATAAAAGGTTATATATGAAAAAGTGTGAATTATAATGTTAAGGAAAATTACAGATCAAAAAGGTATACCTGTCATGGAAGGATTTGATTGGTTCCTCCTGATAAAATTTATTTTCTTAATAATAAAGGATATCATTACCATTCAATTTTAAGAGGACCATTTTTGATAATGATTTATAGTGTCTATCCATTGAGTAACAGATATGATGGAAGGGTGCCAGAATAAATTATTTTGTTTAAATCATGAAATATAGACAAATATTTTAAAAGAGTAACACCATGTTAACAATTGAATATCTTTGGTGAGTATCAAATGAACATAAAGGTATGAGAACATATTCAAACTACATTAGAATTACATAAGAGAATTCATACCCATAAAAATCTAGATAATTAAACATGTGACATGGTATAAATATTAAATAAAGGAAAGTGTTATAATAAAAATAATCATGATCCATGTGATGTCAATCTAGATCAAAGTAACCATTAAAAGTCCTAGAAATAATAGAGAAAATAGGTTGGTATTTTGGAACATTATCTTCATCACCCATGTTCAGTCATGTCATTAATCACTAGAGCCTAGTTAAATATAAAGGAAAAACCTACTAGGTTAACTCCTTTATTCTTGTCTTTAAAGAAAAAGAACATTATACAATGCATTAAAGAGCTATATCAGGCACACCCATAATCATTAATAATTTCCATATTCCATACATGAATAAAACACATGGAATATTTCATTTTCATCATCCCACTTATAAAAATAACTATCAATACTTTATATCTAGATTTGACTATGGAAAAGAAATAGGTTTAATGATAATCACTTTAAAATAGTCTTTATAATAATCTATAGAAAAAATATTGATGGTATCATAAGATATTATTCCCATTGAAGTAGAGGGATATTTAAAGTATATTAACATAGATTAAAAATCATATAAATGAACATTTAAAACATTTATTTTAAAAATAGGTAAAATAACATTTTCTTTTGACACAACTATAAAATGAAGCTACCGCCATAGACCTATGGACACTATTTTAAAACTGTGGCTATATGTGGATATAGCCACGGTTATGTGGCCTATATCCACAGTTTTGTGGCCTATAGCCATGGTTTTGTGGCCTATAGCCACTATTTTCAAAACTGTGGTGATAGGCCACTTTTTTTGAAGCCCTATAGCTGTAGTTCTACAAAACCGTGGCTATAGGGTTCCCGTGCTTCCACGGGGAAATAAAATTCCACCAAAAATTTAGTGGAGAGCCCTACTGCCATGATTTTGAGGTTATTATCATATTTTTTATTAATATATATATCATAATATGTATATATATATATATATGAATTTTCACATGTTATAGTGGTGAGTAATATGGATCTCAAAGGAGGGTTACAGTGATCGAAACTCACCAGTGACATTTTGTATTTAGGCTATTGTCACGATTTACCGAGGCTATTACCATGGTTTCAACCATGGCTATAGGTCAACCATCACGATGACCAATTTTGAGGCATATTGTCGTGGTTTTCAAAACCATGGAAATAGGTTGGGACCTACTACCACGATGATAGCGGCCACGGTTTTGGGGCCTATTACCATGGTTTTGAACCGTAGCAATAGGCTTTTTTTGTAGTTCTGTGATAATATTTTATAAAAAATTCCTAAATATTGGGAAAAGTATTTTAACTAAAATTAACCATGGAAACGTATAAAAGGAAGCTTCAAATATAATAATTTTCATGATATCAGGAAAATACATTCATGTCATAAATGTTTAAAATTAACATTCTCTTTAAACTTTTCTAAAGAGAGTAAAAAATGACCCATATAGAAAATGTTAAGAAATTTTCATCAAATATCATAGAAAATAAATTTTGTAAATAATTAATTTTTATAAAATAACATTATAGAAATTAGATATAGAACATGGATGAAGGGTTTGGTTAAAATTATTTCAGAACTTTAAAACAATGTTTTTAAAAAAAACCCTTTTACAGCCTTTTAAAACCAAAAAAAATGAAAGTAAGAACATAAAATACCATGATTATAAAAATATGCACGATGTTATATTTAAATATTATTTTTATACATCAAATAAATGAATATAGGTGCACCAATCAAAACTTGTCTTAAAGAAAGAAGTTTGAGATGAGAAACCCTTACAACTTGGGTAGTACTTGAATAAAAATACATTTAATGAATAAACATAACATGATTCTATAAAACCCATAATTTCTATGAAATAATATGTTAAAACACATTCACGGGGAAGTAAGTACACCATATATAATAAATCATGGTTCGTAACATGAATTATGTCTCAGAGAATTGAAATTGAGAACATAAAAACCTTTGAAAATTTTTATAAAACTTGATTCAATATCTCAAGAAAGGCAGGAAATCAAAGTAACTATAAACATCATGACAAAAGATTAATTAATGATATAATATCTCAATATAAATAATATACACCTTATAAAATTAATTAGGTTCATAATACAATACATGCCTCAAAGAAACAATATTGATATGGATAACGCTTATAAAGATCATATCATTGACTGACTGAAAATTAAATTTTTATTTAAAATCACTTTTGGGGAAAAAGTGGGAAACCAAAAATGAAAACATACAAGAATAAACCAATATCAAAACTATAGGAACTACCCCTCCCAGCAACTAAATTATTATAACAAGCATCCACCTCACATGACTGATTAGTAATCTGTCCCATGCAGATTTACACGGGCCAAGTACTGATGGAAAAGTCATACCCTCTCATTTATCCAAATATGAATGGCCATGTAGGTGAATGATTCCTGCTCTGAGACACCATATGAAGCTGATACTATTAGAGTGATGGTTGAAAAATTGAGAATAAAACAAAATTCCAAAAAAAACTGCATCAATCCCACCCATTATAGAATCCAAAAACAGCAACATAAAACTATCCAAAATTCATATTCAAAAAGTCACAAAAAAACCATGAAACTAAAAATCACCATCAATCTTCCTGAACTGGATACTCGAACTCACATCCCAAAGAACCAATAAAACCACAAGCCACCGGAATACCAGATCTGAAGCAATAATGAAGAATAGGCAACATTGATAAAAATTTATGAAACCAGATCCAAAGAAGCATCACAGCAGATGCATCATACCAAATCCAAATCAACAATGCAAAAAGAGACATTTGAGCGTCACCAATTCCAAGGCCCATGCCACTGATAAAACCCTCACTGGAGTAGAAAACAAACGGAACCATTGTGACTAAACGAACCTAACACCGCTAAAGCCAAAAACCGAGACACCAAGATTCCATTGATTGGTGCCGTCTCCCGAAGACCTGAGCTGGTAATCTTGAAGCCACTGAGAAAAAATTACCAGTCTTGGGTCACTGATGCAGTAGAGCGGACACAGATAAAGAATGCCTCATGAAGCGATCTGACACCAGGAACGCGTCGTTGATGAAAACTAAGAGCCGGTGAAGAGGGGGAAACCCCAATCACATCTAGGATTATATCATTGAATTTAAAATTAATTAATGAATTGATTATGTGTAACAATTATAAAACCAAAAAAAATCATAATACAATCATATTTCATTTCTCACATAATATTAGATTCACATAGTCAATGATGTAGAATTATAACCTAGTGAATGGAAATTGAGTTAAGAAGCCCCTAACCTCGAGCCCAGATTTGTTATGTATATATTGACACTCTTATATAATAATCTTAAATAAATTAATTAATTTTCTAAGAAAACTTTCAAATTTTAATAATTTTTCATTAAATAATTTTTTCATTTATTTCAATGACATATTTAATTACTTAATCGGTTAAGTCCACATTAGGTATTTTGAGGATGTTCAGTTCATAATTGAAAAATTACTAGGGTAGGTTGATTGTGGTCATAAGATCCAATTTTATTTCATATCCATAATATTAATCATGATATAAATATAATTTTCATACCTTAAATAAAATTTAATAACCATCCATGAATGGGGTTCCTGAAAAATTGATCGCATAGCTTCTTTGAGATAGTAATCCACACATCGCATGAACGGTGTTGTCATTTACCAAAAAATGAAAGTTTAAATAAAAAGATGATATATTATCTTTAAAAATGATAATTATGTTATTAATATAATATATATACATTAAAACCATAATTATAAACATCCATAATAGGTGGTTATTGAAAAAAAATGCATCGCCTCGTGGAGGTGGTAGTCCACACGTACGCACGAAGGATGTTTTTATTCACCATGGTATAGAAAGGGAGATAAAAAAGTTTTTAACATAGTCATAATAAAATTTGAGTATAGTTTAGATACTAATGTTACTATATTATCATGTTTTAATTATATTTTAAGGAGTTTTAAGAATAATTAAAATGAAAATTCTTGGTTAATATGATTACCTCCTCTTTAAAAGACTACATTCGGATTGCACCTTAAGACTTTTGGTTTAGTCCTTTGGGGAGACCAATACCTCTAAGAAGTGGGGAGGTATTTTTCATAGTAATTGGGTTAAGTCTTGGAAGATATATAGTGCTCAAAATGTATTAGAAAGATATTATATGAGGTTCTCTTTTATAAGTGGGGGTAGGAACACACTTGATATTACTAAAAGTATTAAATTAATATAAATTAATGTTCATTTTAAAATGACAAAAAAACTAACATATTTGGAATATAACATGAGTAATATTATAATTCCTCTCATATAATAACATTTTTACAAGTCTATTTTATTTTTTTACCCTTATCTTTTAGTTTTAACCCCCCCCCCCACTAAACCTTTTGAAGATTACTGTGATTTCAAAGTTTTTTACTCTATAGGAGTCAAGAAAGTTACTACAAAAGTAAAATTGTTAATTAGTTTAAAATGATTGATATTATATACCATATCCAATTTATTTGGTCTAATATAATATTTTTTTAAATTTTACACCACTAAATAAAATATTATAACATAACATACCATTAAAATCATTTTCGGGACTATTTTCATAGTTGGACTTTAAGGAAATCATAATAGTAATGGAATTAGAATATAAAATTCTAAAACATCTCTAATATTTTACATATATCCAAAAATTTCATGGAACATAATGATTTATCCAAATATTATTATTTTTAATATTTTTAATATCATTTACAAAACAAATTCTTCTATTTTCATAAATGTTGTACCATCATGATGTAAATGTTTTAGACAATTATAATAATTTAAAAAATTAAACATAAATTATTAAAACTAAAAAATATCATAAATCATTTTTATCATTTATATTATTTCATAACATAAATCTAAACTCATCTGTATCATGATAACTTAAGTAATATATAATTTTGAGTTTTCTAGCCTTCTGTAAGCATTTCATGAGAATTTGGAAAATTCAATTGTTATATAAATCAAAAATTCATATATATACATAACAATAATCCATAATAATTCATATTTATTAAAAAAAATAACCAAATAATTTTTAATTCTCAATTATTATCTTAAGACATAAAATTTTACTTTTCGACTGCCATTCAAGCACTGCGTTGGCATTGATAATAATTTCCAAATTCATCTTGTAAAAAAATATAATGTATATGAATTGAATAATTTTTATATGATATTTTTAGTTTATTATCATATATGATACTTATAATAAGTTTTATAAATTTTTATTTCACGATGATGTTATAAAATATATCATTTTTCATAAAAACTGTATTTTTTAATTATTCACTAAAAAATAAACTATTTTAGAAAAATATAAAAATTAAACATAATTTAAATTTGACATTGTCAATCCAAAAATTAAAACCATTTTATTAGATTCAAATTATAAAATTTACAAATTTAACTTTTCAATAATATCATGTAATTCATGGAAAAAAATAGTTAAAATAGTTAAAATAATAACTATTTCATTTTTCAAATTAAAATCATACTTTTTTATTTACCATGATAAAATTATTTATGAATAATAAATACATAAATATAAGATATATTTCTATTTATAAGATAACTAATAATTTCATAATTTATTAAATATAAAAATAAAATAAAAAACATGTTAAGGGAATATATCTAACCTTAAAATAGAACATACTTCAACTCATGAAGTGAACATAATAATTTTAAAAATATAATGAGTATATAATTTTATAATATATAATAATTTATTAAATGAAATAAATATATATATAGGGAAGATGAAACTAGGGAAGCACATAGTCTAATGGTAGGCATTATGCCCTTATCACCTCTCTTTTATGGGTTCAAGCATCGGGGCCTTGCCAGGTGCGATGGGTTACTACCCTATTCTACGGGTTCCCTTTTATATGGAAGAAAAAATTTTAATAAATAAAATTGCATACTAATTGAAAAATATATTTATTTAAAAATATTGTTATGTTACATCTCTCAATCCATCAACTAGAGGATAGCCTCAAGTTACACAATATATAGTCTCAGAGGACTTGTCCCACCCATGGCACATTCTAATGTTAAACTACCCACATAAGGGCGTTCCCCATCATACATGAGATTTAAAATCATTACATCAATATATAATGGTCCTAATCCTTCTACATATACCTTAATAGACTTAGGAAACTACCCTGATATATAAATTTTTCATCCCAAGCCTCAGGACCCATCTCGAGTCTCTCATGACCTCAACCAATATCTTCACCCCCTTGAGGACATAGTCGCCAAGTGACTCCATTTTCTATAAAAATTACTAAATCACCTAAAAAATACTAGGAGACTATATCCACCATATTCATGATCCAATAGGGTAATTCATTTCAATTAATTGATACACCTATGGGGTTAATGTACCTCATGGTACATATCAAAAATCAAGTCCTCATACATCAATGGTTAGGGAATCTAACCAATGTTCAAGGGTATGTTTTGGTCCTGGAAACATTTTTTATTTTATGAAAATTTATTAAAATAATTAATTTATATTTAAGTTTAATAACCCATGAACGGTAATACCACATGTCACATTCTCATATAAAATTTATATACTTTTGGTTCATGTTTTAGGATCACCTACCTCATACATGAAGTAATTCCCTATGATAAATCTAGGCTACCATCATATAATCTTATCCAAGCCTCATCCAAGATAATATCAACATAAATGTCCTTGTCAATTCATAACATACAAATAAATTTATTACAAAAAATTATAATTTATTTCTCAATTTAATTAAATAATGAATAATTGACTAAAAAATCAGCAAGTTGCATAACGAAGCTAAAAACATGAACAATGTGGTGTGATCCACTCTTAACACACACCCAGACTTAGGCCACACAAAATAAATAATTTAATTACCCAAATAAATGATAAATTAAAAAACAAATCTCTAAAAATTCCTAGAAATTTTTTTAGGGTGATGTGCTTTTAACTAAATGGTGAAAAACTATGGGTATTCATCCTCCTTGTATGTCCTCTATCCAATGTAGGAAAAATCCCCAAACTTCTTTTTTTATTCAAACCTCATTTAGTAGAGAATCAACAGAAAACCCTTATACAATGACATCCAAATTAGTTTCTATAAAATAGGAAGAAAAAATATGGAATCGAGGGTGGAACTTGTATTAAACTCATCATGGAAAACACAAAAATTCACCCCTCATCAAAGTATAATCGAATAGAGGAAGAGAATGGGGAAACATTTAAAACCCACAATTTTGATGGTTATTCTTTGTTTTGGTTTGTAATGGGTTTGTGAAATATATAAAACATTTCATATGTGTATATTTATAATAATATTGTTTTTATTTTAAGTGAAACATTGTGGTTGGATTGGGTTGAATCATTATAAGAATATTTTTGTGGGTTTTTAAGGCCTTACTTAGCCTTTTAATATATTTTTGGAAAATTGAGAAGTGTTAGGGAGTGTTTAGTAGTGATGTTGGGTGAAATTTGTGATTATAAAGAAATACAAGAGATATAGATTTGTGATTCATGGTTCTCCAAACCATTCAATTAAATTGAATAGTTTTATCATGAACGGTGCTTAGATTGACCAATTATGTAGCCAAATAATTCATTTGTTAAAATATCCAATAAAGGTGTATTTTAAATTGAGAACTCTTATTGAATGCTGATTTTGACCCTAACATAGGATATATTATTCTTGAGTTAATTTTTAGAGATTTTAGGACACTTATTTCCTCTAAAAACATCATGTATAAAATTTAACCATTATATTTTTCCTTATTTTTCTTCTTTCATATTTCTAATTCTTGGTAGTTAATTTTACCATTTTTTTATAATTTTATAGAGGAATTGATAAAACATATGATTCATTTTTATTTTTTTTAGGATGGTTTCAGGAGATTTAAATGGGTACATTGCACATAGTTTGAATAGGTGTTAGTGTTGGGTAAGTGGAAGGGAAATTTTTAATCGATTTGTCTTTGGGTTACATTTTTATAGAAATACTTCATATAAAATTTGTATATTTTTTCCTTAGATTGTATCTTAAATATATTATGATCCATAGGATGTGAATGGGTGAAATTATGGAAGTTATACAAGCTTATTGAATCCACTTGTATATAATTTATTGTTAAAAAATGTTTGTTTGTCAAAAAAATTAGTAATTCAACTTCAAATATTTTAAATGGTTTTTAAAAATATTAATAGTTGTTTGAATTTTCTCCAAGAAATATTTTATATGTTTTATAGGATAAAGAAATACTATTAAAATATATTATGATTTTAAAGGTTTTTTTTTGGATTTATAAGTATTGGTTTTTAAAATTGGAATACTTCGTATGATTTTTCTATATTTGGATTTTGACCAGAAGAAAATAGTGTGGTTTAATAGGTGTTATTTTTTGGTAGGTCTAGTATGACCTAGAATAAATATTTTTGAGTTTACTAAAAAAATTATGGTGAATTTACAGCCTTTACATGATAAAATAAAATAATACTTTAGTATGGGACCACAACTATTGATATGGATTTTGGAATCCCAATTTACTTTGGGGCCTCACTGGGTGATAAGGGGTTTTGTTATTAAATTTTAACATTTTTTATGACACAATTCAGGGGTTGTACTATTTTTTCTCATGATTAGGGTAGCCTTGAAATCCTAATTATACATAACTTATGGTCGGTCACTTTGGTTCTCCCTTGGATTATTTAGGAAAAAAATTGTCCTGGGTCAAATGTCATGGTTTTTGAAATGATTTACATGGGTAAAAAACCTTGATTTTTGGAAATAATTTTTTTGGGAAAATGAATTTTTAAAAAATGGTGAAGGTTTTTGTAGGGGATAATATTTATCCAAAGTTAGGGGAAACATCAACCAAAAATCATCTAAACCTTCTGATATTTATATTCATATCTAATTAAAGAGATAAATGAAGAATAGAATATTGTTTCTCTAATAATATGGAATATCTAAGATCTGTTACACTGATTTGAATTTTGGAACTTACTTATTCATATTAGTTGTTGAAAAAAACATAAAATATAAACCAATATTTATTAGAGTGGAATTGAAATAATAAATGTAAAAAAATATAAAATTTACATAAGTCATTATCTACGATTTTGATCTTTACTAAAAGTGATTTTGATTGATCTCCCTTAGTAAGAACCAATATGTTGTTGCCTCTAAATATATTCTCCAACCACTTGAATTGATAAACACATTGGTATGACTTATTTTCTTCAAAGAAGTGATATTAACTTATATTTTATAAAAATTTGAGAGAAAAGAAATCAAGATAGAGATTTATCCAATAGAGAATGTGTCATGACCCGACCTGCCAGATCCTACCTAGATGGTAGTAAGTTGGGTGTGACAAACCTAAGCCCAGCTCTAGTGGGCAGGTGGTTGGAGATAAGCACTGAGAAGGAATAATTGAAATGGGATGCCTTATAATAAGTACCAGAACTCATAAAAAAACCATCTCTATGAAAAATTTTAGAGTAATAATAAAATACTATGTCATCTAGAGTGAAATCATGAATGGAATAACCTCTATGGAATACATTAGTGTACAAAAAATATAAATCCAAAATGAACTGGGGAAAAATACACGAACAACCAAAAGTGATGTACCAACTTGAAAACAAACTGATAAAGGAAAAACTGAAGATATCTTGCCTCCTGATCTCTATGTCCTAACCACTGTATGAGGTCAATGCACCCTAGTATCACTAAGATCCACTAATGTCACTATTGATCTGTATAAGACACAATGCAAGCAGGAAAAGACCATGTAGGTTTGAGTTTATACATACCTAATAAAATTCCAAAAAACCCACAAAATGGGTAATATAAGGATACAACAGAAGTAAAATAAACCCATAGTAATAGGGAAATGAAAACCCAATACATATATACTCATAGAGAAACCTAAAAATAGAGAAAGGGGATCCCCATCTCTATAACCCATTCAAGAATGATGATTCTTCGTGCAACTCTAAATTCCATCTACGATGACTTGCCTCATGTGAAACCTTTCAAGAATCTGTGGGGAAGGGCCCACATCTCAATGATGTGCTCCATAGATGAGGGATCAACAACCCTAGTGGATGACCTTCAACCCACTAGATCTCAAATACAGGTGAGTACCACTCCTTAGATAGAGAACTTTCACCCTATTTTATTATGCGGGAGTACCAACTCTACCTATGTAGAGAGTATGGGGGACCCACATCCTAGTGTGACAGGGGACATCACCTCGTTGATCCAGCCCTGATCACTTCCATCATTGATTTTTTTCTGAATAATAATCATGCTCATAACAACTTACATTATATTTTTTATTTTAAAAAAATTTATACCATCATGTTACGCTCATAAAAACATTCATGATAGGTGACTCCTGGGCCAAAATGAGATCAATAAAGAAGGATATATAGAAGGTGGAAGTTAATTAGATAAGTACACAGTGTTTATGTGGGGTTACCGAGCATGTGACCTTACCTCTTTGCATGGGTATGTTCTCCCCTTGACATATCTTGAGAATCCATGTCATATCACATGGTGTGTATAGGTGGTACATTGTATATATAAACCACTCAGGGTATTCCCATCCTCTTCTAGACCCTGCCCATGTACATCAGCATATGCCTATGTACATGGCCATGTATGGGTATCCTGGTTGTATCTGAGTACAAGGTCATGCCTATGTACTTTAGTTGAACCCGTGTCCTGGGCCATGTTTGTGCCTGGGTACTCCAAAAGTACACACCTAGTGTCCAGTACCAAGTCACACAGTGGGTGGTGGTTCCATATAGTGTGTAACATTTATATCCACCCAAAACCCTAGTGGTCACCTCCAAGGGACTACATGGCATGTTTTATTACAGACTACTCATCCTGTAGTTGGGTTTTTTGTAGGAAATAAAGTATATTATTCATGTGATTTAGAAATATTCTAATTTTACCATAAATCTCACTGTTTGATAACCCAAAATCGTACAGTAATGTCTCCAACAATCGATCCCCAACCTCCAATTGCTAGAAATCTAAAACAGATCACCGTTATGAGATCCCTTCGCAAGTCTTCCATCACTCGAGGTCAAAAATCCCATATCTATCACTTGAAAATCATGATACCATCACAATAAATCACCAAATCTTCAATCCTTCTGTCATTTTTTAAAACACCATGAATCAGGGGGGTTGATCATGATTAAACTTTCTTGGAAAATGTTGAACCACAACCCCATGGGCCAAAGGAAAAGAATGAAAAGAATAATGGGGTAAAATCACACGAATAAAGGTGATGAGCATCATTGTATTCAAAAATTTAATTTACCAAGCACGCTCATGAAAAGGATGGGTAATCACATATCAACAAAAAATAAGATATAAAAATCCATGATCATTAGTCAAATAGTGTGGAATACACAAATAATAAGTCCAACCTCAATTATGGATCAATATTTAGTAAAGAGTGCATTCACTAGAGACTAAGAATATCCATTATGTTTTCTTCCTACCTCTTTATTCACTTTAGTTTGATGGTCATCATTCTACGATCTTGATCTATCAATGAGGAACACTCTCCCCCTTTAATCCTCCAAGGGTTATGTGATTAACCATGGAAAATTACAATGATTTATTTATATAATACTAGGATATTTTAGGTCATTTAATTAAATTAAATAATTTTTTTATTTATTTTATTAAATAAACTTTCCAATAGTCACATCCCATGGAATGTCCGACATTGACCAATATTATGTTGCACCTAGGGTAAACCCTGCATTACAGAATCAACCATGGCCTTGGATTTATCATCCAACGTCCCAAATAATAGGAAAAACATTTAAATCAAAATGATGTATGTTCATACATTAAAATATATTAATATTTTTTACATATTAATTCTGGGGTCCCAAGACACCTAATCCCCACACTGATTCTGAGGAAAAATATAGAAATATACATATATATATTCCTTGGACTAATATAAAATACCAAAGTTGGTGCATTTTCACCTCATTTCATGGATTTTAACCTTGAAAAGTACATTATATATAAAAAGATGTGGTCCTGAGTCTGAATCCAACTCTTACACTCCTAGGAGGTCTCTTGCACACTCTCATGCTGATAAAACACACAAACCATGGGAATGTTATTTCTATGCAAGAATTTCTCCTATTCGTCCTTGATCACCATCAGGTACTCTGAAAAGGTTCCTCCATCATATATGTCCATATAAACCTAGATAATAATGTTTGTAGTTCCATGAACATATCTCCTTAGCTATGAAACAAGAAAGACAGAATGCACTCAATCTAATTGTGGGGGTCAGGCAAGGTAGTAAGCAACCACACCAACCCTCTGTAGGATCTCAAATGACCCAAAGAACCCCAAGGGTAGATTACCTCACCAGTTAAACCTATGAAATCCTCATTTTGGTGAGACTGTAAGGAAAATAAGATCTCCCTATTTGAACTCCAAAGGAATACGATGTCGATCTGTGTAAGATTTTTATTGGATATGGGCTTTCTGCATGCTCTCATTGTTCACTTATACCTTCTATGTCATCGCATACACCATCTCTATCCAAATAAGAGATGTCTATCCAATCTCATTCAATCATAGGGGTGACTTGAAAGGTATCATATATGGGGCATCTAAATGTGTCATTCTGATAGTATATTGATATCTATTATTATAATAAAACTCTACCAATGTCAAGTGATCCTCCCAGCTCCACCTGAAGTCTCACACAAAGTCTCTCAGTATATCCTCCAACACCTAGATAATATGATCTATCTAAGCATTTTTTTAGGGGTAAAACAAATTAATCATCCGTAATAGGGTCCCAAAAGACTCCTGAAAGCATCTCAACAACCATGATGTGAACCTAACATCATGATAGGATACAATCACAGAAAGTACCCCATGAAGATGAATGATCTCCTGCATATAAAACTGCCCCAAACTCTCGAATGAACTCTACTCCATGATGGGTAAAAAGTGTGAAAACTTGGTATGTAATTCAAAAATCACCCATATGGCACCATGGAATCTTACTATCCATATAATCCCTATAAAAAATTCTATATATATGTCATCCCATTTCCACTCTGGTATTTCAAGAGGCTATGTCAAACCTACCAGTACCTAGTGTTCAGTATTCACCTACTAACAAGTGAGACACCGAGAGACAAACTTGTATATTATCTACCTCATTCCATCCCACAAAAACTACTTCTAAAGGTCATTGTACATATTTTACACACTAGTTTATATAGCTAAGGGGTGAGTATGAAACTCCCTCATTAACTCCTCATGCAATGCGAAAGGAACCAATTTTTGTCCCCAAAAAAGGATTATGTGATTCCCTCCTTCGGAAAATCCATCTGGTGCATCTCCTAATGATATCTGGTCTCATAAAACCTCACATTTGATGTCTCCCAACTGATTCTCTCTCACATGTTAAAGAATTTGAGGAGTCACCACCATCGGCTAATGAAAAAATGAACCCCTCTACTTCACCATGGTCAACTTTAATGAATCCAACTACTCAAATTTCCCATCCACCCAATGAGAATGTGACTTCATACTAAGAGAATCTACCACCATGTTTCCCTTCCCATGAGTATAGACTATCTCAAAGTCATAGCCTTGAAGGAACTACAACCAGTTCCTTTGTCTTATGTTAAGATATCTCTAAGTATTGATGTACCTTAGACTTTGGTGGTCAAATTAAACAATAAAACACTCATCTAGAAGATAGTGCCTCCATATATTTAAAGAGAAGACTACCGCTGCCAACTCTATGTCATGATTTTCATATCTATGCTTTTGGGATCTAAACTAACTTGACCTATAAGCAATCATAGCCTTTTTATAAATCAAAAATAAGCTGATCCCAGCTCTAGAGGCATCAAAAAAATGTTACATACTCAATTCCCTCCTTCGGTTGTCACAACATAAGAGCAATGGTCATCCTTAGCCTTAGCTCCTTGAAGGATCTATAACACTACTCAGTCTTGGTAAATGGTTTCCGTTTCCACATCAAGGTTTTCAAAGGTGATGAAATTATAAATAATACTACCATAAACCTCATGTAGTACCATACCAATCCAAGAAAACTTTGCACCTCTAACACCCTATTGGATGGATCCCAAGTAAATACCACATCAATATTTACTAGGTCCTCAGCTAAACCACACTCATAGATGAAATTCCCTAAAAATAGAACCTCATAGATATAAAACTGGAACTTTGATAGCTTATCATAAAGCTGGTTACCCTAAAGTAACTCTTAAAAAATCCTCAAATTCTATACTTATTCTTCCTCTAAAGCAGATTAAATGAGTATTTTATCATTGAAGACAACCAAAAATTAGTCTCAGTATGGCTAGAAGATCCATTTCATAAGAGTTATAAATATTGTAGGGGAATTCTTCACATCAAAATGCATCACCAGGAACTCATAGAGTTCATAATGAAATCAAAATATCATCTTCATAATTTGATCCTCATGAACCCTCAACTGATGATAGTTGGACCTGATATTGATCTTTGTGAACCAACTTGCATATCTCAACTTGTCTAATAGGTTATCAATCCTTGGTAAGGGGAAATTTTTATTTACCTTTACCTTGTTCTAGAGATGATAATTAACACATATCCTCAAGCTCACATACACCATTTTAATGAACAAAATTAGAGCTATCCAGGGGACATATTGGTTTTGATGAAACCATTCTCTTAAAGGTCCTCCAACTATACCCTCAACTCTTGGAGCTTAGTAGGGTCCATCTAGGATTCTGTATAATATATAGAAGTGGTCCTAGGTTGAAATTAAATGTATAAGTCAATATCCATCCATGAAGGTTGTCCTGAAATGTCCTCAGGGAAGAAGTCTATATAGTCACCCACTACTAAAAGAAGACAGATGCTTGAAGATTATATTGCACCAAGGGATAAACACTTAAAGTGATGGGTGATGGGTTTTAGTTTCCTACTTGTAAGTCCCAATCACTCATCCCGGAGATCTCTATCACCTAAAAAGGGGAATCCCATACCATCTTTCTGAAGGAATCTAACTCACCTACAATGATAGAAAATTTGGGCACATACAATGGACAATTATTCCATAACCAAGATAATTTCATAAGGTTTATTTATGATAACCAAGAATTCCCATGAGAAAATCTCTACACAAATCACTTTCTCACACTATTGATAGATATCTGATATTGAAGAATCACATCTATTAGGAACCTTTAGAAACATATACTAAAATAAGGTATCAAATATGAGAAATATCTATCACGTGAGGGGTGTAGAGATAAAGGAATAATTCTATCCTATGTCTAAAAGTGATAATGCAAGAGTAGAAACGACACAGATCGTACCTCTTATCATCTCATGTGTAGCATGTTCATAGTCCTCTATAGCTTGTTGCTTCCCATATCATCAACATCCATCTCTATGATCCTAGCATGGGATTCCTGGAGTTGGTGGTGGAAATATCTTATAGCATCTCCCTCCACCAGTATCTCCTCCCTCCAGAGATCAAATTATTCCTCTATCAACACCACCTCCTTGGGGGACTCCCAAACTATGCCTGGTAGATCCCTGATCATGGTGCTACCTCTACCATGGTGGTTAATCCATCGTATTCCTATTCTATTCAATAAAATAGTTCATGAAATCATGTGCCATGTGATACCTCCCATAACAATTATATAATCAACCCCCACTAGGTTGGTTGGATCCTCTATACGATCTCTGATCCAAATATCCATGTCTTTGAGTCTGAGAATGGCTATTCTTCCTCTAAAGAGACCACAAAATCATATGTATGCTAGCTTCTACAGATGCCTCATATACATAATGGCCACTAACAACCCCAACTGCTCTGTGTACCTCTACTAGGAAACTCTCAATCACCAGATCAGACTCTAGCACTACATCATAATTTGAAAGGCGTGAGGACACTACACTAGCATGAATGTATCTATATGTACCTTGTACATGATTTTATACCCAGAAGAAACCACCATATACCATGTCCATGCAGTAACATGTGAGGTCAATGAACATTATAGTGTACTCTTCAAATTTCAAGTCACCCTACTACTACTTAAAAAACTCCAAAATTTTCATGGAGCATAATTTTGGGGGGTAATACTCATCATGAAACAGTTTATAGAATTATATCCATGAGATATTCATCTCATTACTAGTTCCATACTTCTTAATAAAGAATTCTAACCCCAAGCATTAAAAATTGATCAGTTGGTGTCCGAACAAGCCTGAAGACTCAGACCATGAACTCAATCCAATCATCCACCTCATAAAGGTATGGATCACCATGGAACCTTGGTAATCTCTAACGATAGAACTCTAATAGCATTAAAATCCTACATGAATCTTTGTATTTCCATGTTGGGACTATACACTACTCGATAGGAGGGGGTGTTGCTCCCTGCTCTCCTGGATGAAACACCTCATGAGATAGCCCCTAAATTGATGCCTCATCACTCAACAGATTGTCCTCACAATCCTGTATTGGTAACCTGGTTGGAAATCTTCATAGAGGCATCCTAAAATTGATCGAGACATACCACAGTTATATGAACATATATATAGGGAGATAACTCAAGAAATATAGTAAAAGTAATCAATCATATATGATACATGTACCATTGGTTCCCTGCAACTGATGTCTCGGTATGATGAGTTGATAAGTAGGTATTCAAAGTCCTAGTGTATGGATACATTTTCTACCACACTAACACTAGGTTCCATATCCTAAAATATGTGCTCGAGACACTCTAGAATTTTTTCCCAATGTTCCCAACAAATACCCACTATGTGTACAACTCCAACACCATCCTAAGGATAAACCCCTCTAATACCGCTCTATCGTGATTTGACCCACTAGGGACAACTTGGCCAGTATAAATTCAGGTGTGATGGCCCCAAGCCCTCCATCAATATTAAAGGGGTTAGAAATAAGAACCAAAAACGCATAAATGAAATGGGTGGCCTTAGCTTAATTACCTGTACTCTTGCACACAACTGTATCTATGAAAATGTGTGGATGAATAATAAAAGACTAAAACATCTAGAGTATAATCATTCATGAAAAAACATCTAGGGAATACATCAAACTATAAAAATATAAATCCAAAATGAAAAGTGTAAAATACAATACCAACCAAAATATATTTCCCATCCTAAAAATAAATGTGTGAAGGAAAAACTAATTAGATACTAGCTTCTAAACTCTAAGTTTCAATCATTGTATGTAGCTAATGCACCAAAGTGTCACTAAGATCCACTGATGTCACTGTAGATATACTTTTCATATGAATAATACATGGCACATGCGGGTAAATCACATGTATGAGTGATTATATACATACCTAGTAGTATGCTTCAAAAAACCATAAAGATAGTAATAGAATGATACAACAAAATTCATCTCAACCCATAATAAGAGGGAAATGAAAACCCAATATATATATACTCATAGACAAACTCATGTGAGGGAGAAAGAGTATATCCATCTCTATGGACACACTAAGAATGAGGAGTCTACTTGAAGCTCTAAAAGATCATCTCTAATTACCATCATCACATGAAACCTCTCAAGAATCTGTGTAGAGGGTTATGCACCTCTCTACTTACCTCCACAGCTGAGAGAGCCACAACCCCAGTGCATGACCTACTCCCCACTAGAGCTTGAAGACGGGGGAGTACCACTCTATAGATAGAGGACATTCATCCTACTATAGTATGTGGGAGTGATAACACTACCTTTGTAAAGAGTATGAGGATTTTTTCTAGAGTACCTACCCCAACATCACTCCAATGATCCTACCCAAGTCACTACCATAATCAAGCATTGCTAGAAGAAGCATCATAATAAAAACACCTTACATAATATCTTGTATTCCACATTAAAGGATACCATCATATTATATGTGAAAAAACACTCTGAATATGCTACTAACAGAGAAAAATCTAAGTCCCAAAGAAGGATATATGAAAGGTTTAAGTCATTAGTATAAGTACATGGCATGTATGTGGGGTCACATGGACATGTCTTGGGAATCCATGTCATACCACATGGAATGTATAGGTGGTACATGTCATGTCTCATACACACAGTGCATTCCTATACTCTTCCAGCCCGGCCTGTGTAAATCATTTCATTCCCATGTATGTGGTCATGTCTGGGTATCTTAGCCATGTATGAGTACATAGTTGTGATTGTTTTTTCTAGTTATGTCTATGTGTCTGGGTTTTTTCATCCTCGTATACTCCTAGAGTGTATGTTGATCCACCAGCACTGGGCCACACTATGTGTGGTAGGTCCACATGGCATGTTATATTTATCTCCTCCTAAAACCCTAGCTTCCACATCCATGGGACTACACATCTTGTGTCTATATAGACTACATGTTGTGTAGTCAATATTTTCATAGGCAATAAAGTATGTTCTTCATGTAGCTTCTTGATCCAATCATTTCACAAAAAATATTAACATTTAACCACATGAAATAAAAGGGTAATAACCTTGACCATTGATCACTGGCCATCTGTGGCTAGAAATTATAATTTGATCACCCGTGTGGGAGTTCTTCATGTATCCACCATTATTCAAGGTCTTGAAACCTGAATTTATTGCCTAAAAATCATGATCCCATCACGATCTATCCCTATATTTATAATCCTTTAATCTTTTTTACAAAGATAACAAATATGTGGGTTCATTCACACATGAACCCACCCTATAAATTTCGAACCACAACCCCATGGACCAACGGTGAAGAATGCGAAGAATAATGGGATAAAATCACATAAGAAAATGTGATTAGTGTCTTTGGATGATTTGATCATGAACAATGGTCAATAAGTGTGGAATCATGGGGTGAAATCATGGAATAACAAAATAAATTGGATTAAGTAATTTAATTTACCAAATAGGATCTTGTGATGGGTGGGTAATCACATGTCAATAAAAATAGATATAAAAATCCATGATCATAAATCAAATTGGATAGAATAAAAAATATTGATTACAACCTTGATTATGGATAAATTCTTATTAAATAGCACATTCTCCTATGATGAATAATATCCACTGCATTAATTGTCTGTCTCTTGATTCACCTTGATCTCATCATTGTCATTATTTTATCTAGATCCATCAATGAAGAAAAGTATCCTCCTCTAATCCTCTCAGGTTTTTGTAGGTAACCCTATAGAAATGCCATAAAGATGTATTTATAAAGTATTAGATCAGTTTGGGTCATTTAATTAAATAAATAAATAAAATTATTTATTTTATTAAATGCACCATCCAATGGTCACATCACACAGAACATCTAATGTCGACCAAACTTATGTCATGCCTAGGGTAAACCTCACATACTGGAATCAACCATGGCCTTATATTTCCCATCCAAGGTCATAAAAATAGGAAAATAATTAAAACTAAAATGATGTACACATGTGTAATAAAATATATTAATATTTTTAATATATTAATTATGATGTCCCAAGACACCCAATCACCATACTGACTCCGAGGAAAAATCCATATATATACATAAAAATATTAAAAGTATTAATCTAAAAAAACCAGTTTCATTAGAGAATTATCTATTACATAAAATAAGGTCAGTGATGCAGTATTTTTTAGGCCACTTTCATTGAATTAAGGATACTTTTATAGTTAATTTCTTTCAAATATTTTGAAACATTCAACCATTAGAATTCCTTATCATTGATCAATAAAATTGTTTAATTTTATTAACAATTAATGAATTATATACACATCATCATATGATGTGTTAATAGGAAAAAAACATTATAATTAGTATATAATATCCATTCTAATGATATCATACATCATGAGCACTTCTATTTGATATCATATACCATTTGAAGAAACTATCCTCAATGTGGAGACCATCACCATGTCATGGATAGGGATTTAGTGCATAATACTCAAAAATCTCCAACTATCAATAAATACCCATAGATATTTTAGACTTAAAAATATGAATTTATTATTCTATATTTGTTAGAAAAGTTTGACTTAATGAAAAACAACATTGCTACTCAATCAACAAAGGGATCTGGCATGATCTTGATCAGACACACTCATAACTCCAAATGAATGTTTCTACAACAAGATGTATAATGTATGAATTATTTTATAATACCTTAGTATAATAAATCAAGTGATAACAAGACATAGAACATTTTAATCCAGTAAATTTCATCTCAAACATTAATTATTATCTGAAATAGATAGGTCGGTATGAATGAATACATCAAATTTTATTCATTGATGTAACTAAACACATCACATGTCACTCAACTAAGTTTGGACAAGAATATCCTCAATATATTTCAATCACTAGCTTAGATGTCAGAATTTTTATTCAATATAAAAATATATCATCTTGGTTAAACTCAAATTATAAAATTGGTTGAGCCAATGATTGAAATAGACTGAGGAAATTCATGGAAAAACATAGTTGAGTGATAAGTTATGTTCCTGATGAGATGATCAGAAACATACCCAACCACCCTCTTATTAAATGATTCTCAAGGATGATGTGAGAGAGATATAAAATTATAAAGTTTCACATGCTCAATATATTTTCATCCTCAATTAATGGGTATTTATATTAATCAAAAACCCCTAAGAATATCAACGTCCATATGAAATTCCCTATGATATACTTTCATGGGTAAATCAATATAATAAAAATCTACTTATTATGCAATGAGTCTACTATTTATCATATAAAAGATTATACTTACTATAATCTTAAGATATCATCATAGCATATAATACTCTATGATTATCATCTACTAGGAATAACTCAATGATGTACTTTGAGGGGATTTTTTCATTCTATTATTTATTTAATATATATATCACCCATTAATGATTTATAAATGGATATTTACTTTATAATAAAACTATTATAAATTTTATAACAATTGAATTCAATCTCTAGTGATCTAATACCCAAGGATTCAACATGAACCACATGATTTTTCTATGTTCATGGGTTTTTAAATAGATATTTAAAATTATCCTCTATATCCACCCAAAAAATCATTACATCACCACTCTCAAAAATCTCTTGAATGAGATGGTATATTGAAGGATGTGTGTGATCCTTTTTTGAGACTTTGGTTCCTTGGACTATAAAATAACACCATTGTTTTAACATTAAATATTTATTTCTCCTTTATTGACATGAACCACCCTAAGTTATGTAACAATATTCATAATCTAAATAGTTTCCTTCATAGAATCTAATGTAATGATATCCTCTACCTTTATTGTTAATTATTTCTTTCTATATTATTTGGAACTCTTTAAAATAAAATCTCTACCATTGAGGAAAACATGAAACCATATTTAGATCTCATTTAATATTTATTGGTTTGAAAACTAGCAACAATGTAACCCATTATAATGGTTTTATACTCACCTATAAAAACCAAGAATATATCCTTACTTACTCTCAATCGCTTAATTATATTCTTGATAGAAATCATGTGACTCTCATCTGGATTAGATTGGTATATATATGTTATGATTAGAGATAAGTGAAATTAGGTCAAGTTCATAACATGAAATATATGATAGATCCTATCAAGGATATATAAGGAATATTATCCATCATTTATAAATATTTAAAATTATCTTGAATCTCCCAAAGATTTATTCCATGAAATGATGGGAAAACCCAATTCTTGGAGTTTTCCATGCTAAACCCATTTAACAGTTTTCCAATATATATGTTTTAAAATATTCCAAACTAACACTTATATATACATATATATGTTATATAGGCCTTTTAACCCATGTATTTCATTAATAATCACTTTCCCAAACAAATATTTATATTAATGTAAAGATAGGGTGTCATTATTGATTACTACTGTGTAATCCACATGAAATATCAGAAAAAACAAAACACTCCCACTAACCTAATTTTATAAAAAATAATCATTTTCATTATTTAGAACATAAAAAACTTTTATTTCAATATTAAACTAGATATTCCAACTCCAAGTAGATTTCTTCAATTCATAAATGTAACATTGAAACTTTTAAATCTTATTAGACATATTTGTAACTTAAAAATATTTAGTTTGTGTCATATACTCATCCTTAACTAAATTCCCATTAAAGAATGTTTTTTTGATATCCATTTCATTTATAATATAATCATAATGAGATATTATGGTATTAAATATCCAAATAGAATTTATCATCACAAATGGTGAAAAGACCACTTCATAAACAATTCACTAGTTTTATTTATATACCCTTCCCACCATGAATGATTTATATATGTATAATCTGCCATACAAATAAATTTTATGATGTAAAGTAAACCCGAACCCTATAGGTATCACCCCTTATAGTACATCCACCAATTTCAAAATGTAGTTATTTTATATATGGTTTATTTAATATTTTATTGCTTTTAAAAATTTCTCAAAAACAGAACTCTCAATTTACTCTTGATAGGTTTTAGTTTCATCATCTATAAAATATATTCAAAAAAATCTCCCTGATAAATCCATATCTACTGGGTTCTTAATGAATCCTATAAGACCTTTGAGGTTATTAGGTATCCTGAGGTGTTTATTTTTCCATAACTCTTTGTAGAACTAACTCAGCATCCATCTTAAAGAAACCTCTTATTTTATGGTCCTAAACTTCTCTAAGTTCAACATTCTTCCCACTGAATCTTTAACTCATGTGACCTTTTAAATTAAAAAACCATATCACAACACAAAAACTTTTTTAGTAGGATTAAAAAATTAAGATCACTTATTTTCTTTAGGATACCTAGAAAAATAATAATTTTTTAATTTAATGATAACTTTTTTAAAATCCAAAAATTTTACATATGCTTAACAAACCCAAATCCTCATAAAAGACAGATTAGTATGCCTCACAGTTTAAGTCTCATATGGTGTCTTTATTATTACTTTATATGGAATGTGGTTAAGTTTAAATAAATTTTATTCTAGATTATATCCTTAGAATGATATATGAAGGTCACACTAACTCATTATTTATTGGACCAGGTCTAATAAGGTATAAATCATCTTATCTGGCACTCTTTTCCAATTTGTAATTGTATTTTCATTGAATTGTAAAACAAATCCACAATATCTCATATGATCAATAAATACCTAACTCAAGTATTCATCACCTTGATCTATTTATATAATTTTAATATTTTCACCCTAAATATTTTGTACCTCAATATTGAATTCCCATAAATTTTAAATGGTTTAAAACATATATCTCATTAGGAATAGATAATGGTACTGACTAAAATTATCAATAAAGGTTATGAAATACCAATACCCACCATTTTTTGAGAACCCATTGATTCACATACATCAAAATGTATAAGATCCAATGGTCAATTATCCCTCTCATATTTTCCATTAAAAAAATTTAGTTATTTTTTCAAATAAAAATTATTTTAATGGGTAAAGTGATTCATAACTGATTGAATCCAACAATACATCAATATGGATTCCTTATTTGTGTTTCTCATTAAAAATCCAAGGTAAAAATTAAAAATGTATCTAGTGTAA
This sequence comes from Viscum album, assembly GCA_963277665.1. Classification (NCBI taxonomy): domain Eukaryota; kingdom Viridiplantae; phylum Streptophyta; class Magnoliopsida; order Santalales; family Viscaceae; genus Viscum; species Viscum album. Next base: position 2,108,383,990 of record OY728156.1, on the reverse strand, counting down.
GAATTAGCCTTGAACTTTTTATCTTGAATTTTAATGATTGGATTATCCATATCATGAATATATAAATTAGTAATCATAGTTTAAATTATATAAAACACCCTATTAATTTATAGAAATAAACTCTAGTTTTTAATCATGAATGAAAATATTATGTTTTCATTACATTATACAAAAATTAAATTTTTCTTTACTTTTAGAATATTATAATAGTTTTCTAATTCTAGAACTAATTAACAAGGTAAACTTAGATCATAAGTATTGACCTTCAATATAGATACACTTTCCCCATTTATGTCACATATATCTACTTTCCCTTTCATCAATTCTCTCATATTTATAAATCTTTATCTATCAACATAAATGTATAACGCACACACACTATATAATACCCATGAATTATAATTAAAGAAATTTATTTCTATAACATTCACATCCAAATTCTCAAAATAAATATCTTTGAGAAAAGTTTTAAGTATTAGATACCAATCTAGAATTAATTTATGTTTCATACCTATAATCTATATCCACATAATAATAATAAAATATTTCATAATATATAACAAAGATATATCCATGGGTGAGTATCATGTTTTATATCTTTTCACTAAGTAAATTTAATGAAATTAATCCTATTAAAATGATAATGCCATAATATTTTCTGTTAATAAGAAAAGATCTATATTTCACTATACAATGAGTTTATTTGGAATTCCCCTATCATTTATTTATTTATTTTCATAAAAATACCAATAATATCACATATTAATATTGGATAGTTGAGTGGGAAAACCATAAAAAAATTAACCATATGTATAAAACTAAACAATATTCCTATGGTATCCCAACTCTTAGGGTTTCTCAGCTAAGTTCCACCCAAATAACATAGTAGGATATAGTTACCTAAAACATAGGGTTAACCACATACACTATGACCTACATAGAATCATCCATGTGAACCCTTATTTTATATAAACCTACTAGGTTATATGACTGGAATCTTTACATGTGTTTTATTTGGAAGTAATCACTCACTTATCATTTCTATGTTTTTCACAGTCTCTCCATTCTCATATTTATTCTATGCATATCAAATATAACTATTTCATTCAATGCAATTTTTATATATCATTTAATCTCTATATGTATATATGCCATTATTAATTTAGTATTAAAATAAATTTTCTTTCCCCTGGATTATTATATGTAAACCATATTAATGTGTGACTTTTTACACAACTCATAATTTACATTATTAACCCAAAAATAGAATCAAAATATATTTACACAAATCCAAATGAATCTTATACATAATATTTCATGTAAAGGTTTAGAATTATTTTATACTAAAATCCCTATAAAATTAATCATGGAGAGAAAAGTATCTAACCCCTAATTTTCTATAGAAGTCATAATCCTCCAGGCTAGCGGGAATTTAGACCAAAATTTGGTTTAAGCCATAATTTAATGGTGGTTAATTTAGTGTATATTTATAAAAAATGGTTAGAATGGGTAAGATAATTTATAATGGGTAATGATTGGTGTAAGTGGTTTTTAAAGGAATAGAGTACATGTTTTTTATAAAAATTATGTTAGTTTTTTGTTTTTATTATTGGGCTTATTAAATCTCTTTAGTGTGATTTCATGTGTTTTCAATAACTTGTATAAGTATTCATTATTTTCATGGGCATAATAATCATGGGAAGTCATTGAGGAAAACTTATTGGCTTTATACTCACCCCCTACATGTTTTCTTTAGCAGAAATATATATGTTTTTTCAGTTGAAGATACTTGGATAAAGGAATTATGTCTTGGATGAGGATCCTTCTATGGTTTCCAAAGATTGGTGGAGGATGTGTCATGAATTTTCTTTTGATCATTTATATCATTATTTATTTTTATTTTTGATCATATTATTAATTATTTATGTATGTATTCATTTTTATTCATTTTTATATTTCATATTTTCTTCAATTTTATATGGTTGGTGTGTGTGAGATGGTAAACTATCCCCCAATAGTCGTTATTAAACCCTTAGATGATAATTATTTCCCTTTGGAGTCTGGGGAACACATCAAGGTCAAAGTAGAATTTTAGATTGGTATCAAGGTTGGGTTTTTGTAGTAGGTTTAAGTGTGGTCATTAAAGTGGGATTTATTTTATGGTTATCTTTAGGACAATGTCATGGAACTGTAATTATGAATAGAACCAGGTTCATGATTCATTCTATTGAATATTTTTTTAACATTAATAAATGATACTTACAAAAAAAAATTCTAGATAGGATATTATTAGTGATGGATTATTTACTCAATAGGACTATTGATACATGGAGGTGATGTTGTGTATATTCTTTTAGATATATTTTTATGTTCCATGACATGATTTTTTTTTAAAACCCCACTTGGTTCTATGAAGAAACTAATTGTAACCCTCAAATACTGCCTCTAATAGGAAATGAGTCAACAATTAGTACTGAGGGTATAAATCTAAAAAATTCGACTCATTATAATATAAACAACACTATATAACCTATAATATAGAATGAAATCCACTGAAACATGAATTATAAGAAATACTTGATCAACTAATATCATAAAAAATCTATAATGCATGAATTTAATATAAATTAATCAAAACAAATATAGTTTCAACTGTGGAAAAATAGACAATAAATAACAATAATGAAAAAAAGATTCATAAAACCTATATACCTCCATGGAATATGAAACTATTCCTAAGAACCCATATCCTTGTATGAACCTTGTTAATTGAGCTAACTACACTGAAAAAATCAACCCACATGACCATACAAACCATTATGTAAAAGTAGGGATGAGAATATCCACAGAATTTGTAGACCATCTACTAAGGAAAAACAACCATGTCAATATAAATCATACATAAAAATTATATTATTAAAATCATAATACATAGTCATGTACTTTATGGCCAGAATAATACCTTGGTAAACTTGGTTAAACATCAACAAGTGAATTATCATATCCTCATGTATTATCAGATACTATAAGAAAACCTATTTAATTACAAATGCCAATGTATTATTATCCATAAGTCTCATTTAACATAAAAATTCATAACTAGGATTACAGTAATAATTACACAGTAAATAATAATATCTTTTTAATATAACACAATCCATCAAAATAAATAAGGGATCCTCTAAACCAATCCCCACAAACCCAATCATTGAAATTCCTAATGCCATATATCATGAATGATATCAACCTCGTACTTTTCTCTACATTACCACATAAACCACATGGATGTTTCATAAAGTAAACCAACTGCATTACATCCTCCTAATGATAATCTAAACCACATATATTCAACATCACAAAATCCCTAGGTAGTGTGAGGGAATATTTTATGAGTTGGTCATAACACTACTCCAATTTCTCAGAGTGCGTTGCGTCACACTTCATAAAAACACCCTTAGGTAGTGATTTTGTAGATAAATATACCCCCATAACTTAAAATAACATATAAATACAAGATGAAATATATCACGCAATCACATACCCATAATAATTTTATTAACAAGATTACTCATCAAAACATCAATGGAAGATCATCAATAATATTGATACCTAGACCATTAGGTCATCATCATAATATTTGTATCAAAATAATCTTATAACATGATATTATCAAAGAGTTAAGGTACTCCCACCAATAATGGATAAATTAACCTTCAACTATGTAGTAACCTTTTTGGGGAACCATATACACATAATCATCATATATAATCCACATTGAAATCACAGTGATTTCATTGGGATTAAAAAAATTCTTGTTCAATTTTTTATAGTCAAAAAAATCCAATCAATGACTTGTCAAACAAGTATCACTCACAAGTCAATCATCCAATCATAGTTATGGAAAAAAAATTAAAAAATTTCACACCTATCAAGGAACCACACTTCATATATGCTAACCTGATAATATAAACAATAAGAAATATGAATATCATAATGTCCACCATTGCATGACAACACATAAACTGAGCTTAGAGTCCATGTCAAATGACATCATTCATTAATTATAATTTATCAACAATTTGAAGTTGTCTTGTTATTTTATAAATATAATTTTATATATATGGAAATTCTATACTTTCAATATGTGGTGAATAAATGTATCATAGCATTATTTCTCTCACTAGGTGACAGAAACCATCTCAATTACCAAGTGATTGGTCTAAAAAAAATAATTTACAAATATTAATCATTTTTCATTATCATAATTAATATCATGAACCCCTCATATCAAGAAAATTCACTAACTGATATGAATATTATTAATTATACTCTCAATCACAATTCCCACTGAAAGTTCCTTATATATATCACTTGTCAAAATTGTCATCGAGTAAACTATATACACGCTCACATCTAAATATTTTTTATCAATTTAATTATATTTAGAGCTTAAATCTCATAATATAAGGTGTCATTGTGATATACTCATGGAAATGATTCAGGGGTGAGCTTTTAAAATTTTATGGTCCATGTCACCATGGATTTTTGTTTACAATATTTTAAAATACCAAAAACTCCCACAAACAAATTTCTAGAATTTAATATATAATCATTGTAATCTATGAAGAAAAATATTTATATTTTATTATTTAATTTATGAAATTAGATACTCTGGTTAAAACTATAATTTTCACCATTAATATATTTACTTATATATTAATTCAATAAAAATATTTCCAATAATAAAAAATAGTATTATTACTAGTAATAGTATCATTATTGATCAATTTTTATCTTCTCTATTATCATTATACACACACTAGTATATATTTATATGGTAATAATAATAATAATAATATAAAATATAACATATATAATTATTGACAATATTAATTATTGAAATTATATATCTATACTAAGTCTCTCATTTATTTGCATAATATATATATATATTACTTTTATATAATATTAATAAGAATTAATATTTATTTGAAACCAATTCCCCCCTTACGGTGTACAAAACCCTTTGTATATGTGCACATTTATTTTTTATCTTTATCCATATTGTATTCTTCTTCTTATTATTATTTTTTATTTTCTCTCAATTAGGGATTTTTATTATTAAATGTATAACCCTTTTTTATTTCCACCATTCCAATACATCCATAATAAGGTCATCACCCATATCTAGCTAATACTCAACCCTCATCCACCACAGCATGCACCATTCAAGCTATCAATAGTGACCAACCCTCTTTGATTTACCAAAAACTATTAGTAACTCACCCTTTTCATCTCTATCTCTCTCCCTCTTGATTGGATGAACTACACCTCTCTAAGGGTAATGACACCACATTCCTCATTCAATTGTTTCATGATCCATGTCTGGGGACTTCAAAAAACACTCTATAGTTTTTTCCATTACAAATACACTCTTTCTTCCATTTATTTCTTTTACCACACCACCTGACCCAACCTACCATTTTTGAACCACCACTACTTCCACTACTCAATTTTTTCTCCAAACTATGACCATGGAACCACTATGTATGACTGGATTTCTCTCATGGAACTTGAATATAGTCTGTTTTTATAGTAAATTTCGTTTTTTTGTGAATATCAATCCATCCCAAACCCATTTTTACTATACTCCCACCCACTCCATCATCATTTCCTATCATTGACCACTACCAAAACTTATGGGTACATATTAGTTACTCAAAGGTGTTTATGAATCTTAAAAACAATGGTAGGAAAAAGTGGTGGTAATGAGAGATTGCCATATGAACAACCATTCATGGTGATATGGGGAGATCGTTAAATAGTACACACTCTAATAAAATAATTAAGTTTATTTTAAATAAAATTAATTAGACTCATCAATCAACCATTTATTAAAATTAAGAGGTAATAATTAAAACTCATGAATATGATTTCCATGGAGTCTAATACTACCTAGTTTTGGGGCCACCATAGCCTTCTGATTATCCTCCTCAAATATCACTCACTTGAATAACATAAAAAATGAGATTTAGAGGAGGTATCACTAAAAAATTATAGAAAAATCAATAAATTGATCCAAACCTATCCTAAAATGTGACATGAAATTAAATCATCATACATATATAATTGTGTATTGGGAGTCACAACACCAACATAATTCTAATTTATATTACCATTTTGATAAAATTTTAATAAATGAATCACATCATAATTAATTAATTTAAATTAAAAATTCTCAAAAAAATTGAGGTCCTCTGAATCACACAAAAAATATATACTAAATTAGTCACCATAATTTTTTATCTCAAATGTGATCAAGATATTTTTCTATAATCATCTTACATGGTAAATAACCACTTTCCCTAAAAATTTAAAAACTTGTTTGTAACCTTTTAAATAAATTATTATTTGATTATTAAATGAGAATTAATTAAAAACTATTCCAATTATTAGAAAAAATAAACCCTAGTATAAACAAATAATTTCAAAATCAACAAAACAATGTGATTTTTTTAGGTTCTTCACTATGTTAAATTTTTATTTTATACATCATGTATAAAATTATAAAAAAATCCCTTGAATACTCACAAAATCAAAAACTAAAATTTTTAGAATTTTTATTTATGGAATGGGTTTATGCTTAATATTTTCAATGATAGTTCCATAGAGACTATTATCTTGAGTTTTTCACAAAATTTTCCTAACACTAGGATGAAACATCTAATAGATATATTTAGAGACTTCGTTTTAATATAGATTAGGAATTACTCTACCGATATCAAAATTAACACTATGTAATCCTTCATCATTTGATACCTGGTGTTGAGAAATTTCTTTATCATCACAAAAATTGATGTTGGTCAATCCCCATTGATGAAGTTGATGCATTCCATATATAGGAATATACAGTCAATAATGCATGATCCTCAGTTTTCTAATAACATTGTCTAGTGGATAAGGGTGTCATCATTTGGGAACTATATCGGTGTATATTAATTCAAAATCTTTTTTATTTTACGAGTTATGTTTTGGTTGATCTTGGGTATAGATTACCGCATGTCTCTTAGTTTATGTCTTGACCAATATAAACCTTGGATGATATTGAGTAGTGAAATCATAACAATATATTATTATTTCATTTCTTTTTTATTATATATACATGCATCGAGAATTTTTGTTATTCAATGCATTTGATATCCTACATGGTTATTATACTTTCCTCTAAATGGGAACTCACATGTTTCCATACATATAGATATGTAATCGTCTAACATTTTCATGAGATCATGACATTTGTAGAGTAGGTCATAGTAGTTGTAGCATATATTCATAGTATTTTATCTCAACTCCTATGTAAGCATACCACAAGTCCTAAAAAACATGACTGTAAACTCAGGTCATTAATTTTAATAAAAAAATTGTATATTTAAATTTATAAATCATATTATTGAAAATTATTTCTTATTATTTCCCTAGAATCATATAGAGTCATCCATGGGTGTATTCCCAAAACCCTTTTCTATATCTTTTTCTCCTTTTGTGGATTATTGTCTAATAATTGGTGATTCCTCTTTAAGATGTCAAGTATAGGGTTTAGCTTATCTTTTATCTTCCATGTTTTTCATTATTCAAACATATTTTTTCCCAAACCAATGTTAATGGAAAACTTTATGGTGAGTGTCATCTAAAATTTGGGATATTTTATTTTTTGGGGTTCATAAACCAATTATAAGTCCCTATTGTACTTATTTTTGATTTATTTTCATTGATTTCATCAGTCTAGTTCTATGATTCTATAAACTTTTATTTATTTGACATAAACATGGATTATTATGTGCTTAAAATTATTTTCATACCAAACTAATACCTCAGTAACTTATCTATAAAGGATTTATGAAAAAGTTTCACCATTTACTTGAAACATACATGAGATGCTAAGGTGTTTTTCATTAAATATATGATATTATAGCTATGAAATTGGTCTTTGAAAATAACTTTATATTTCTAATGTAACATCCCTATCCAACCCATTGGCCTAGTTTGGGATGGAGGTGTTACTAAAATTAGGTGATGTCCCTAAGACACCAAATGCTGGAAATAAATTCAAAGATAAAACCTAAATATTGGGGGATGATTTTCCATTTTTAACCAATAAAACCTATAAAGATGAAATAATAACAATAAAACCAAATATATGATGCATGATAAATAAACCATACAACTCAATAAAATACAAACAAGGGGAAAAATCAAATTAATATAGGAATACTAAAAAATAGAAAAATAAAACTCAAAAGCAATAAAAGTCTCTATAACTAAGGTTTCACCACTCTAGAATAAGACAAAAAATACTTTAAAAAATATATCTACAATTATGATAGTGACTATCATGGTGATCCACTAGGGAATTATGAAACCTTTTCCTTTATTTTATCATGAAAAACAACATCTATATATGAACTGAGGTACACACACAAGGGTGATTATAACAACCCAATAAACCCTTCTCAAGTCTATGAGAAACTGTGTGAGGGGTTTTATAAGTCATGTGGAAGGTTCATAGTTGGTTCACGGTTTGGAAAAAATATAAAACAAACTGTATAACTATGTTTCCTTTGGGAAAAATAAAAATCATAAGGTTGGAACATGAATTTTCAAACTATGTGGAATAACCCTGTGATGGGAAATAAATTATATAAAAATTTTATTTTTAACCCAGAACTTTCTCAAACACCCTCATTATCCCTCCATTGACCTAGGATATTTATTTCCAGTGCTCCCTTGTGATATTTTTTGTGATCTTCAACCTAAAAAACTCTGATTTAGATGATCCTCTGAGTGATTAATCTTAAAAATAAAATTTATGATCTCTATTCATTCTATTTGTTTTAGATATACTTATTTTCTCTTGAATGGAACCCAAGATCGAGTCTTCCATGCCCAGATCTATGGGAGTGGATAAGTTTAAATATGATATTCTTGTTATCCATCATAGGAATAGAAGAACAAGCCTAGACCTACAGATTCACGGGGGATTGGTTGTTCCAATGAACTTGAGGTGTTTTCCTTTTCCCAGTTTTCTTTTTTATTGGAATAAGAAGGATCATGTATTTCATAAATTAATATAATCATCTTTTAAATGGTTTTACCCAACAAAAACTCTACTATATTTTTCTCTTACAGGTTGGATTTTGAAATTCGGTTGTGGGAGTCGACCAAAACGTGTTAGATTTATTGAATTAATGGGTTTCTCAAAGAATGATGGATTTTCCTTTCTAGTAGTATAAGAAATTAGTTTACTTAAATTTGGAATAACACACCCATGATTTCATACTCACACACACATGTAAAATAATAACTTGGACCTCCCTGTACTCATGAGTGGTAAGTCATCCTTTCACTAAGTCATCATTTGGTGACCCAATTTGATAGTGGTACTTCCAACCATGATACATACCAAGTTTCCATTATTTTATGGGGGTACTTTTGACCATGATCCATCCCGCATGAACATGATCACCTATAACCCAATTATGCTAAGAACACGTATTAAAAACCATATTTATTTGAGAAAACCATTAATTCAATAAATAAAATGCATTTTGGGTGACACCAAAAACCCAATTTCGCAATCCATCCAGTAATAGTAATATATAGTATAATTTTGGTAGGGTAAAACCATTTAAAATTAGAAGGGTTTTATCTAATATGTCCAATATCCTTCTCATTACAATAAAAGTTGAAAGAGAGAAAACCCACCTACCTTGGGTTTGTTAGTGAAACTAATCACCTGTAAATCAATAGGTTTATGATTATTCTTTCATTCCTCTGATGAATCATAAGAATATCCCCTCAAAACTTGTCCACTCTCATATATTTGGGCATGGAATCCTCAGTCTAAGGTTCTACTCAATAGAAAATAAATAGATCTAAAATAAATAGAACAAAAGTATATATTTCCTTTGATTTTAAATATCAATATATCAATGTATCATATAAATTGAATTTTGGAGGTAAAACATCAAAAACAAATTACTAAGGTAACCCTAAAAATCAGGATCACGGGTTGATGCTTTTTAGAAAAAATTTAAGTTAAAAATAGAATTTCCATACAATTTATTTCTTGATGCATGGTTATGCCATGTGGTTTGAAAAATTGTGTTCCAATCAGGAAATTAAGATCTATCCCAAAGGATACCAAATCATGCTATTATATTCATATTTTTTTCATAACATGTTCTAATCGTGTGCCTACCCAATGCCTCACAAAACCCCTCGCACGGTTTCTTGAAGACTTGAGCATGGAAACTACTAACTGTGAACCTCCAAAAATATATCCAAAACCTTATAAGAAATTATATAAACTTTCCAAGTATTAAACTGAACATTATATATCTTTAAATAATCTATAAAATAGGGAAATAACTCAAATATGAGTATATTACATTCTTCCTGTTGGAACCAGGTTCTTCAAAGCATGATTTGGTGTATGGTTTGTGTTTGTTGTCAATCCTCAGTGGAAGTTCAGGGTGTGTACCAACAAAGCGATCATACCGTTCAAGCAGAAAACAGTAGTGAAGGTGGCGCTGTTTCCCAGTGTTTGCCAAATTTTTGGTCCTAAAAATCGGCCAATAAAGTAAAGTGTTTTTGGAAAAGGTACTTGCGCGTCGTGCTCTTGGAGGATAAAAGACTTGCGCGCCATATGTTTTTGAGGATCATAACATCAAAATTTGGCTAAGTAAAGAAGGTCGCGCAAGTGTTGGTTGGGTCGCGCAAGTGAGTTGCGCGACAGAGTTTATTGAAGACAAGACTTGCGCGCCGTCGAGGACTTGCGCGCCGACCGCGTAGGGGGTCCAGTTTGCCTATAAATATTGGACCACCCCTCCTCATTTGAAACGAAGTTCAAGGCTGAGAGATTGTTTGAGCTCTCGTCGCGCAGGTGGTTGAGTCGCGCAGGTGGTTGTTTTATCGCGCAAGTAGAGCTTGCGCGCCGGTTTTTGGTTGTGCGCCCAAGGTGGTTTGGAAGAGAAAGGAAGTTGACCGAGCAATTTTGTAGTTGGGGAAGGAAGAGTCGTTCATGTGTGTTGATGACACTTGCGCGCCAGTTTGGACTTGTGCGCCGTAGTGGGACTTGCGCGACTGTCTTGGAGAAGCGCGCCTGGTTTTGCTGAAGCCCACCGGCGTGTTTGGAGCTGCACGAAAGCCGAGAGACTACTCAGTACATTCGAGGAAAAGTGATATTCTTCTTCTGGTGAGAATCGGACTTCAATAGAGCATCTACATACAACAAAGGATGCACTCTTATGCAAATGAAGAAGAGACCCTCACGTCTACAAACTGAGTTGGACTTCACCAACGGCAGTGAGCCAGGGGGAGTCAACGGGAGTGACCCGAGGGACGCAGTGAGCTATCCCTGAACAATTGTAAAGGCAGTGAGCCTGGGACAGAGTGTCTATACCCAAACTTTTGTATCCGCAGCTAGTGAAGCATAGTGGATTTAGGTACGACCGGCAACCTGTCGGCGTATGCTCCTTGGACGTAGCCCTTAGTGGTGAACCAAGTAAAAATGGCTGTGTCTTCTCTGTGCATGTGAATGTTTTCATTCTGATCATAATCATCATACAGGTTCAACAAGTTCCTACCAACGTGGGAACAAGATCCAACACATTAAAAGAAAAAGTGGTCACCCTGATTCACCCCTCCCCTCTCAGGGTGTCCCGGGGTCCTTCAAGTGGTATCAGAGGGTAAAGTTTGCTGGTGTTGAATCTGACCTTCTCCGTCATGGAAAACGCCGTCAATGTCAGGGGAGTCCCTCACTTCGATGGAAGCAATTTCCAGATCTGGAAGAACAGAATGAGATCTCATCTAAGATCTCTTGGAATGGAAGTTCTTTTTTCTACTTTGCAAGGAATACATGTCACTGATCCAACAGGTCTGGCTATGACTGAAACAGACAGGAAACTTCTTGATGCAGATGCTAAAGCACAGAATGCTCTCACTGCAGCCCTTTCTGATCAGATTTACCTGAAGGTGATGAATTGCACCTCAGCCAAATCTATGTGGGATAAACTTGAGAATATTTATGAAGGTGATAGCAAAGTGAAGGAGGCGAAACTACAAGTGCTACACAATCGGTTTGATGATATGAAGATGCATCCAGACGAGAATGCAGACTCTTTCTTCAATCGAATTACTGAAGTAGTTGGAGAAATTCGGGGTCTAGGCGAAGAAATCAAAGACATTGATATTGTAAAGAAAATATTAAGAAGACTTCCACCTCTGTATAATGCGAAGGTGTCAGCTCTTGAGGAAAGAGATCTTTCCAAACTTTCTCTAGATGACTTACTGAGCAGTTTGGTAGCATATGAAATGAGAGTCAAACCAGAAGATGCTACGACTCGGGTGAGAAAGGAAATGGCATTCAAGGCCATGGATAAATTGAAAATCTCAAAGGATAGTAGCGGTGATGATGACGAAGAGAAAGAAATTCTTTCTCTCATTGCAAAGAAGTTCCAGAAGGGGAAAGGGAAATTCAAAGGGAAGTTACCTCTCGCATGTTTCCATTGTGGAAAAGTTGGGCACATTGCCTCTCAGTTCTTGAAGAATATCAATGATGATGACAGTGAAGATGAAAACTTCAAGAAGCCTCAAAGAAGGTTCTTCAAAAAGGGAGACTTCAAATCTGGTAAGAAAATGCAAAGGAAGAGTTTTGTCTGTGAAGAGGAAGAAGATGACAATGAATTCTGTGATGAAGAAGAACCAGAATTCAAAACTGGGAACCATGCTTCTATGATGGCCACTATTGAAAAGTCAGAAGATACTGATGGTGAAAAACAACTGAGAACTTGTGTAGATCCTGAGGTGCAACTTAAGGATGCAGTTAGTAAGCTTAAGATTAAATGTAAGAGCTGCAATAAGTGGAAATCAATTGTAGAAGAATAAACTGAATATGTTGATCAACTTGAAGCTGAAATTGAACGACTGGAAGAATTTGTGAAGGTACAGTCTAAAATAATTGAAAGCAATGATGATGCAGTTGATCTGAAGCTGAGAATTGAAGAGCAGGCAAAGGTCATCAATGACCTCACATCCAGACTGGATGAAAAATCCAAGACTGCTGAGGGTCTTGAGGAGGAAGTAGTTACTCTAAGGAGTAAAATGGAGACAGAATCAGTTCCAAAAGAATCGAGGAAGAAAATACAGTTCGGAAGATTCTCAGATGCAGAATTACTTGCAAGAGCCAAGTGTGGTTCAGATGGGGTTGGAAAAGTCATGAGTGATCAAAGACCTGCTTGCATGGGAAAGAGTGGAATTGGCTGTGAGGCTGAGTCATCAACTGCTGGAAGTGAAAAGATCCAAAAGAAAGAAAAGATGAAAGTTGAACATGATGAAATGTTACCTAGAGTGCTGAAAAAGGAACCCTCAATCCAAACTAAAAGGAGACCTGAAAATTATCCTCAAACATTCAAAAATGACAGACAGTCTTACTATTCTCCCAAGGAAGAAGGTATAAGGAGAAATTCAAGTGAGAAGACATTTCCTCTCATGAAGTGTCAGTTCTGTGGCTATCTGGGCCATACCATGTCTTATTGTGAAGAGTCAAGAAGCTATCTGAATGGAGAAGATATAGATGCTCAACAAAGGAGAAAAATCCCATATCCTAGTTCTCATAGAAGAAATAATTTCTATGGATATTGTTTTTGTTGTTCTAACTTTGGTCATAAGGCCATTAATTGCAGGCAGAAAAGAGACATAGACACCTCATACCGAAGTTCAAGACAAGTCAAGTCTCGTCAGCAAGACAGTGTTGCTCTTTTAAACAGGTTCTCACCTCTCACAGAAGACTTTGACTATGAAGAACCTGGGTATGCGGAAGAGATAGTTGAAAGGCCATCAGTCCTATATACTCAATCTAATGTCTCATGGAAGGAAAGGAAGAAGATTGAGAAATCGAACCTTGCAGAGGTATCCCTCAAAGCTACAAAGAACAACAGTACCTGGATTCTGGATAGCGGTTGTTCATCTCATATGACGGGTAATGACGGCCTACTAACGAATATCATAAAGAATGTTGATGGTACAGTAAGATTTGGTAATGATGGGGCTCTGAAAATCAAAGGGAGTGGAAGTACCCAATTAGCTAATGGAGAACTAAAGAAGACTGAAGTCCTTTACGTAGATGGCCTACGCCATAATCTCCTTAGCGTGAGTCAACTCTGTGACTCAGGACTTATAGTTACTTTTAATCAGAAAGGCTGCACCATCAAGGGAAAAACCAGCAATTCACTTATGAAAGGATGTAGAACAGAAGGCAACTTGTATCAGGTTGATAGTGAAGAAAATGTATGTTACATGACTGTTGAAGAAGAAAAAAATTTGTGGCATCGGAGATTGGGACACATCAATCAACAAGACATGGAGAAAATATCAAAATTGAGAATTGTCATGGACATCCCCAACCTGAAGCGTGAGCGTGAAAAATCCTGTGATGCTTGTATTCGTGGGAAGCTGGTCTGCAGTTCATATCGGCCAAAGAAGAAAAAGGCATCTCACCTTCTTGATCTGATTCATACAGATGTTTGTGGTCCAATAAATGTTGCCGGAACTCATGGAGAAAGGTACTTTGTCCTTTTCATAGATGATTACAGTCGAATGGCATGTGTGATGGTCATTCACCGGAAACGACAGGTCCTTGACTGCATGAAAACATATCGGCGAATCGCCGAGAATGATACTGGACGAACAATAAAAGTGTTGCGATCTGACAATGGAGGAGAATACACGTCCATTGAATTTGAAAATTATCTGGAGAAGCATGGGATACAACATGAGGTAGCTGCTGTGAGAACTCCACAACAAAATGGAGTTGTTGAACGAAGGAATCGACAGGTGAACAACATGGCACGAACTATGCTGATTGAGAGTCGTATTCCACGACATTACTGGAAAGAGGCTGTTCAAGCTGCAGTGTACATTCAGAATCGAACAGGACTTTATATGGGTGAGACGAAGACACCATATGAATTGTGGCATGGACGGAAGCCTTCTCTAAAATACTTTCGTGTATTTGGAAGTAAGTGCTTCATCAGGAACAAAGAAGGAAATCAGGGGAAATATGGTGACAACGCAGATGAAGGAATCTTCCTCGGTTACTCAATGAACAGCAAAGCCTACAAATGTTTCAACAATCGTTTGGGAAGGATTGTGGAAAGCAATGATGTTAAGATAATTGAAGAGAAAACCACAAATGCTTCACGGACGTCATATGCTGATGTGATAGAAAGTCATGAAGAATGTGGACATGAAGAAACTACAAATGCAGAAATAGAGGAAGCTGTTCAAAACACTCATCAATCACATAATGATGTTGACTCAGAAGAAGAATCTGAAGAAGAAACTATGGCTGAAGAGAATTCTACTGAACCTCGCAGGAGAAATCGAAGAGCTGAGATTGATCCATCCAACATAATTGGGGATAGGAGTGCACCCACTCAAACTAGAAGGATTAGGAATACCACGCAATCTGCATTTCTATCAGTTGTAGAGCCATCCTCATTCGAAGAAGCTGCAAAAGATGAATCTTGGGTGAAATCCATGAATGATGAATTAGATCAGATTGATAAGAATCAGACATGGGATCTTGTCCAGAGACCCGAAGATCACAATGTGATTGGTACCAAATGGATCTTCAAAAATAAGTTTGATGAGCATGGAAGTGTTATCAGAAACAAGGCACGACTGGTATGTAAAGGATACTCCGAGATTGAAGGTATTGATATTGAAGAAACCTTTTCTCCAGTTGCTAGACTGGAATCAATCAGGCTTTTCCTTGCCATGGCACTCCAAAGAGGATATAAAGTATATCAAATGGATGTTAAGACAGCATTCTTGAATGGTGTACTCGAAGAAGAAGTCTACATTGAACAACTGGTGGGGTTTGTCTTGGGTAACGATGAAACAAAGGTCTGCAAACTAAAGAAAGCTCTATATGGTTTGAAGCAGGCACCACGGGCATGGTACTCACGGCTAGATTCATATCTCAAGAAGTTGGAATTCAAAAGAGGAGGAGTTGATCACAATCTCTATGTGAAGAATTCTCCAAAAGATCAGTTCATGGTTCTTGTCTACGTTGATGATATCATTTTTGGTGGCAGCAGGCAGAAATTAGTGGATGAATTTGCCAACCACATGAAATCAGAATTTGAAATGTCTATGATTGGGGAGCTCACATATTTCTTGGGGTTGCAAGTGATTCAAAAGAAGGAATACACTTTCATTTCTCAGGAAAAATATGCAAGAGAGTTGCTGAAGAAGTTCAATATGCAAGACTCCAAACCAATGTCAACTCTGATTGCTGTTGGAACTAAACTTGGAAAGCATGAGGATGGGAACTCTGTTGATCCCACCATGTACAGGAGGATCATTGGAAGCCTACTGTATCTGACAGCGACAAGGCCAGATATTGTCTTTGCAACATGCCTTGCGGCCCGCTTTCAGAGTAATCCAAAGGAGGAACATATGTCAGCAGTAAAAAGAATCATGAGGTATATTCAAGGAACACATAAATTCGGGTTATTTTTTGCTGCAGGCAGGGACAGTGAATTATCAGCATTTTCTGATGCTGACTGGGCTGGGGATGTAGTAGACAGAAAGTCCACTAGTGGTGGAGCTTTCTATATTGGGCATAAATGTGTTGGCTGGTTGAGCAAGAAGCAAGAAAGTACTTCTCTTAGTACTGCTGAAGCTGAATATATCTCCGCCACAAAAGCATGAACTCAACTTCTTTGGATGAAGCAGCAGCTAACGGATATTGGTGATAAGGTGCAGCAACCAATGGTGATTTATTGCGATAACAAAAGTGCAATTGATCTTACGAAGAATTTGGTTCAACATTCTCGTACAAAACATATTGAAATACGGTATCATTTTATCAAAGAAAAGGTTGAACAAGGAGTGATTAAAATGGATCATGTTGGAACTAATGAGCAAGTGGCTGATATCCTAACCAAGCCATTGTCCGCGGCTGTGTTCGAGAAGCATCGGTTGAACCTCGGTGTTCGACCACCTCCTACTGCATAAGGAGGCACCGGAAGTCCCCTCTCCCCGTTTGTTTTAACTGTTTTTATCTGCTTATGGCTGTGATGCAGGTTTATGGGGGAGATACTATCCAGGGGGAGTATGGCGTGAGCTGAACGTTGAACAAACTTTTCGGTCTTTGGTTTTATTGTCAATGGGGGAGAAAGGAATAAATTCAAGGCAAGAAATTCTTCTGTGATGAGAAGTGTAAGATTGTGATGAGAAGTTTAATAAGGATAATATCGGGCGTCATGGAGAATTTCAAAACACTAAGACCCAATTCAAGATTTCTCTCTTGTTTTATACACCGAGCATTGCTCACGTAGACTTAGAGTGTTGGCTGAGTTGATTCTTGCGTTTTGGATTTGCTCATGGTTGGAGATCTATTGAATTTATTCTGATTGCCAACAAACCCAAAGGGGGAGATTGTTGGAACCAGGTTCTTCAAAGCATGATTTGGTGTATGGTTTGTGTTTGTTGTCAATCCTCAGTGGAAGTTCAGGGTGTGTACCAACAAAGCGATCATACCGTTCAAGCAGAAAACAGTAGTGAAGGTGGCACTGTTTCCCAGTGTTTGCCAAATTTTTGGTCCTAAAAATCGGCCAATAAAGTAAAGTGTTTTTGGCAAAGGTACTTGCGC
This sequence comes from Viscum album, assembly GCA_963277665.1. Classification (NCBI taxonomy): domain Eukaryota; kingdom Viridiplantae; phylum Streptophyta; class Magnoliopsida; order Santalales; family Viscaceae; genus Viscum; species Viscum album. Next base: position 2,108,366,271 of record OY728156.1, on the reverse strand, counting down.
GCCGTGCTCTTGGAGGATAAAAGACTTGCGCGCCATATGTTTTTGAGGATCAGAACATCAAAATTTGGCTAAGGAAAGAAGGTCGTGCAAGTGTTGGTTGGGTCGCGCAAGTGAGTTGCGCGACAGAGTTTATTGAAGACAAGACTTGTGCGCCGTCGAGGACTTGCGCGCCGACCGCGCAGGGGGTCCAGTTTGCCTATAAATACTGGACCACCCCTCCTCATTTGAAACGAAGTTCAAGGCTGAGAGATTGTTCGAGCTCTCGTCGCGCAGGTGGTTGAGTCGCGCAGGTGGTTGTTTTGTCGCGCAAGTAGAGCTTGCGCGCCGGTTTTTGGCTGTGCGCCCAAGGTGGTTTGGAAGAGAAAGGAAGTTGACCTCGCAAGTTTGTAGTTGGGGAAGGAAGAGTCGCGCATGTGTGTTGATGACACTTGCGCGTCGTAGTGGGACTTGCGCGACTGTCTTGGAGAAGCGCGCCTGGTTTTGCTGAAGCCCACCGGCGTGTTTGGAGCTGCACGAAAGCCGAGAGACTACTCGGTACATTCGAGGAAAAGTGATATTCTTCTTCTGGTGAGAATCGGACTTCAATAGAGCATCTACATACAACAAAGGATGCACTCTTATGCAAATGAAGAAGAGACCCTCACGTCTACAAACTGAGTTGGACTTCACCAACGGCAGTGAGCCAGGGGGAGTCAACGGGAGTGACCCAAGGGACGCAGTGAGCTATCCCTGAACAATTGTAAAGGCAGTGAGCCTGGGACAGAGTGTCTGTACCCGAACTTTTGTATCCGCAGCTAGTGAAGCATAGTGGATTTAGGTACGACCGGCAACCTGTCGGCGTATGCTCCTTGGACGTAGCCCTTAGTGGTGAACCAAGTAAAAATGGTTGTGTCTTCTCTGTGCATGTGAATGTTTTCATTCTGATCATAATCATCATACAGGTTCAACAAGTTCCTACCAACGTGGGAACAAGATCCAACACATTAAAAGAAAAAGTGGTCACCCTGATTCACCCCTCCCCTCTCAGGGTGTCCCGGGGTCCTTCACTCCCCAACATTATGATTATAATCCTCATAAAGTAGAAATAGGTTCGGTCACTAATCCCACATAAACTTATCTTATTCTAAAGTCTTTTCTTTGATGTTACCATGATGCCCTAAAATCTATACTAAAGGTATAGATTTACCACAAGTATATTATCCTCTATTGTTTATCCAAAATCTAAATCGGTACATAGATAAAAACTAAATTTTACTCAAGAGTAACATGGTCCCAATTAATCACATGATTAGGATCTGGTGATACTTCTTTAGTTGAGAAATGTGGAGAACATTATGGACAACACTGAATATTATTGGTAAGGCCAAATGATATATATCATTTATAATCCATTAAACAATATCTAACACTCCAACATACAACATATCCACCTTTTCTTACTTTCCCAAGTGTCGATTATCAAGTCTCAGTGACACTTTTAAGAAGATGTGGTCACTCACATTGAAAGATAAAGGTTAGCAATGATGGTCTGTATGCAATTTATGTTAACTCTGATCCATGGTCATCCTTTCTGGATCATATGGATATTATTATTAGTATCATGGAATAAAATAGGCCAAATTAGTGATGTTCCTCTTATTTCCACCCAATAAAGTAAATAAAGATAAGGAAATAAATATAATTCCATGAAGGGGTCCATATGTATCCTCATATGGTAGCTATTATTAAAGGATAATTCCATTGAATTATTATGATCTTCCCATGATGAACCAAATTCCAAGGTATAATATCTAAGCATATATTTCAACATTTGAATTGTTCATTTTTAATTCCTATTCTTCTAAGGATGATATTCCATGCTCATAATTAGTTGAGTTTTGAGAGCCAATTTCAATGATCACCAAAATTGAGAAGTGAATTAAGGGTATCAATCAGAGACAATAAAAAATGGAACACCATTCAACTTGACCAATTCTTAAATATATAACTTTTTTAAATACTATATATTATTGGAATCATTTATTTGGGAGGAGTGTTCTAACTTATTGATTCAATACATAATCACCCAAATTTTATCGTTCTTATAAATCATATTTGGTAGATCAGTAAAAACATCTATATCAATTTTCTCTTAATTACATAAAAGTATAGGCATAGATTAAAAAATATCATTTGGTCATTGATCCTCAGCCTTTATGTTCATACAATTTATATATTTCACAACATAATCTATAACCTTTCACTTTACACCTAACCACCATAAATGATATTTCATCACCTTGCACATCTTTTGAATACCTAGAAGAATATCCCATTTTGAATGGTGATACACCAGAATAAGTTTTTACTGGAAATATTAAGGATGGTAATTCAGTTCAGCATAAAAAATATTTTTCAACTTATTTACAGTCATCAAAATTCTCCCTACCATTTTGGTTTGACCTAATAGTGAGGAAATCAGGATCTAATATTTAAGCTACTTTCAAAAAATACATCAAGTCGGGAAAAAAACTAAGTGGGAATTAAATTTCATTCTTATTCTATTTGGAACAGTCCATATACATGTCATTAATAACTCATATCATCTGCTATTTTTCACGAGCTTCGACACCACAAAATTCTAAAGTAAGAACATTGCATTTGATAGCGTGTATGACATGAAACACCAAGCACATAAGAGAATATAATATCCTAATAATTTAAAATATAATTAATATTTTAAATAAATTAAATTTATGATATATATTTCAATGCATTCAATACTGATTTGTCTTGAGTTACACGCAAAAAATAATTTCTTTGATATCTTGTGTTACATACAAGACCGATTTTTACCGAAAACAACTAATATTAATTAATAAGATATAACCTAACATTTAAATTAGAATTTATGAATAGGATTAACTATCTTATGAAAATATTTGGTTTATAAAAATATAATATGAATTTATTTGTTACAAATTAATTATAAATTAAAATATAAACCAATTGAATATAAAAGAAATATTTCTATTTTTATGCTCATAAAGGCGTTTTATCCCAATAATTAAATTAATTAATATTAGTGAATAATATTAATGAAATTAATATATTATATATTAAATAAATATATTTTATATTCATCCAACATATTTTATAATTATTGTATAATAATAAATCTATTTTTATGCTTAAAATTTGTATTTTTCTAAAAAGGCAATTTTACCGCATTTTAATGGAGAACCTTTTTAAAATCCGATTTTTGGAATTTTTATAAATTTCATATGTAAAAATAAAATTTATATTGAAATAATAACAAAAAATATTATATTATAGTTAATTTTAATATTTTTCTGCGAAGTTTCATTTTTTTGAGAAATAGTGAAAAATACTGAATTTTAATTAAAAAAAATTCTTCATATAATTTATTTATAATGTTAAATTATATTTTTATTGGTTTTAAAGATTAATTATATAAATTTAATATCAATTAATACAATATATTTAATTGTAATCAACTTCACTTTGAAATTGGATATAAAAACATCTCAAACTTTTGAACATTTTTACTTTAAAAACCTACTTTGTCATCCTGTCTGTGTGATTAATTTTAAATTAATTTATGAAACATATGTGATTAAAATTTGTAAAAATGTATTATATATTTGGAATAAGAATAATTTATATTATCTAATAATTTAATCTTAATTTTTGACCAAAAATATTAGTGAATGTGATTAAAATTAATTACAACGATTAAGGTAAAATTAATCTTAACGGAGGACTAAGCCTTAAATTTAAGGGCCAAAATATCCTACAAACTTGTCAAAAAATGTTTTATATAAATATTTATACCCTATACTTAATTTTATCTAGTTTTTTTAATTATTTTATATACTTTAAATGGGAAAAACATGGGTGGAATTCTCTTTACAAAAATTTACAAGAATACCACTCCTCCTCCACTGTAAAAAGGCACACACCCCTCCCACTAATTCATACCTATAAATCCATTTGTATCATCCAAAATATGATAAAATAATCTCCCAAAATCCCTCCCCTCAACCTATAATATTCACCTTGGGTATAAATTCAACCAAGGAATCCTTTTGGTAAAAACCAAAAGGAGTTTCCTAAAAACGAGGCAACAATCTCCAATGATGACTTTCATTTTATTTCTTTCTACACCCCCCTAAACTCTTATTATTATAATATTATATAATAAAATAATTATAATAAATATAATAATTAGTTATTATTATAATTATTTAACTACACTTACACAAACTTCCATCTAATGGGTAACAAACTTACCATTTGCGTGTATGGTGAACTACCGCCTCACAAAATGATGTCGTTCATTTTTCTTGTAAAACTCTCATTGTTGGGAATTATGATGGAAAAAATGTTTATATATTACATATATAATATTTATAATTTATTTATTCTTATTTAATTCTTACAAAAATTATACTTTAATGCCTTCCAATTTATGAAAATATGATAACATCATTTGTGGACGTGTGGACTATCGTCTTCTCAAAGCAATGTGATTCATTCACACTATGCATGGAATGTATAAAGGATGGTATTAATAAACTTATTTAAACTAAATGAAATAAATATGATACTAGAATTATAATATACATATATATATATGTCATTTACTTTTCATTCTTTTAAAATAAAAATAAATGTAAGTTGTGTTCATGGGTATGTACGACCTATCGTCTCCATGAATGGTGTCACGAACCGCCTTCACCAAGATGAGGGAAGGGACACAAAACTGTCATGCCCTTCCTTCTTTAAGTTTAAGGAGAGATAATGACCTCTGATTCCTACCTTCAATAGGCCTTGGAGTGGTGACTAGCACCAAGGGTATAAAATCACATGTAATATGGAAGGCATTACCCTTTTTATTTAGTAGGATCGGGAGATATGATGGTAAAAACCCAAAAACTTCAAAAATGAAGGTAAAAGTAAAGGAAACACTCATTCCCATATGCATGTTCAAAGATAAACCCATACAAGTACAAGAAAACTTCAAAGGGAAAGTACCAAAAGAAAGAAAACATCAATGGAAACTGTCTCGACGTCCGAGCTAGTACGGTCCTGCATGGTCCTTGAAGTCCTCCTGGAAACCTGAAAATAGTTTTATATACATAGGGTGAGTATAAAGGTATACTCAGTAGGGAAAACCAAAATCTCTCATGCACAATTGGGGAGGCATTCTAATTCCCTCTAAGGAAAAAGGAGATAACCAAACCACCTAACAAGGAAACTATCCACCCATCTTCACTAAGGCACACTTCCCAAATAACACAAGTAAGGTAAAATAATAGTGATATCACATCGATGTTTGGGTATTCTGCACCACTTTACCACTAGTTATTGAAAACATACTATGCGTTAGACCTCCCCACCATTTTCAATGCAGTCCCACTACTACCCCAACAACAACCTTATAGGCCACAACAACCATGTATCCTGCCCACAGACACCTGGTCCACCACAACCACACATCCCACCAACAGAAACCTAGGCCATCACACCATATGTAACTACGCCTACAGATACCTGGGCCAGAACAACTACTTCCACGCCCGAAGACACCTCAGGCTAAACCCGAAGACACTTGGGAAACAAACCTGCCCGCACACACCTGGGTCAACCACCACAACATACCCTACCTAAAGAGTCTTGGGATAAAAATGGACCTTAATCTGTCATAGCCTACCCAAAGATTTTTGGCCTACTTAGGAGAGGGATAATAAAGGAGCTAATAACCATCCACCCAATAGGATTTTGGTAAAAACACCCTCCCCCATGAAATGGGGGTGTTCAACACAAAGTGCTCAACTTGGGTGGGGTGTGAATAAAAAACACAAAACTAAATTTATATGTATAGGTAAAAAAGCACTCATCCCAACCTAAGGGTTCCAAAACCATCCCATACACAAACACCCTCGTTACTATTCATTCATACAAAATCACAATAGCCACAATCATAGCACAAATCACTCTTGGAAAGTAATTCCCCATTGATCCCATTATTGTTATCATATTCAATTGATTCCATTTAAATAATTCTCTACTACTAGGCAACTAACAGGAATAACCATAAGCCAAGGATGGAAAAATAGCCAAGAAGCAAATTAATTATTCACACCTGGTTCTCTTGTAAATTCACAACAACAAAAGGGATCTATGAGATCCCTCGAAGTACTGGAACCAAACCAAGCCCCAACATACGGCATCACATGGACCCAAATCCACAAACTAACAATTGTACAATAGGGGATCCCATACCCATCCATGTCACCTCACAAGCAATAGGCAGAACAACCATACATATCACAAGAACAAAATAAGGGAGTTTTCAAATTTTAGACACATCATTCATTAAGTTCCTTCATTCTGTTTGGTTAACCAGGGTGATCACATTGGGATTATTTTTTATGCGGTATCCAATTAACCAACTGATTTTATGTGATTAATTATCTTCCATGTTACAGCCATTTAATCACAGTGTTATCCAGAAAATAGAAGTTTATTAGTGCGTAAGAAAGGACCAACAATGGCCACAATTTTTAGTGGACATAAGCCCGTATAATTCAAAACACATAAGAAAAGATAAAAGAGTGTAGCAGCATCATAAAACACAAAAATTCATTCTTTAAAAACCATTTATTATCTTCATTAAGGTTTGGTTTCATCCATCCCTAAAGGAACATTATCGTACCCACTCCACATGATACACAGTAAGGATAGACGAAGGATAACCCTACTTAGATTGTCAATGATCAAAGTTTTCTTCCTCACGCCAAGAACTGGGAATGCGCGACTTATTGGAGAAAAACTCCAAGGACTCCAAGAATGAGTATTAAAGGCTCTATAATGTTCATGCGACTAGCCTTGGGAAGAGGGACTCTAAACACAACAAGGAAAGGAAAAGGGACCATCCAATAAGTAGAAAGAAACTATGTGCGATAAAAGGAGAGATCCTAGAGTTATGGTATATGAAATATTGAATGGATTTAAAGGCGGATCGTGGTTTCTTCATGCGGATGGGTGGTTACACATGATGGAATTGTTTTTTATTTAATAATTCTCCTCAAAGAGGTGGAGATAATGGCTATGAGTTAAAGGGTTTCCTTTAAATGGAGGGAAATGCATAAGAGGGGAGGAACTAGAAAGTATGGGAAAAAGGGATGATGCTGAGGAAAAAAAACACATGTTTTGGTAAGTCAAGGGTCTCCCGGCTCTTGGGGGATTTTAGATATCATTTATTTCATTTAAATGGATTTTAAATGGGTATTAAAACACATTTACATCAAAAGATATGTTGTGGGAGCGAAACTGGAAAAGGTCAAAAACTGGGAAAAACAAAGGGTGGGACACTATTTTGTGAGCCACCATAATGGTACCACCATCACGGTGCCACCCTCTTAGTTACACCATAATGGTACCATTGTTTCGGTGTGTGACCATGATGGTGTGACCGCTACGGTGCCACTATCACGGTGTTGCTGTGACCGGTGACACTGTTTCGGTGGAACCTTTTGGTGGAACCTAGTTTTTGGAAAACTCCTTAACGAGTCACTAATGGTCCCCAGGATGCCCCAAACACCAAAAATTTGGAAAAGTAATAGACCATGAGGTTTTGGGCCATTACATTAGATACCCCTCAAACTATTCTTGTCCTCAAGAATCGAACTAGACCCAAAGAAAAGAGAGGGGTCCAAACAACCACCTCGAAGATACCTCTGAGGAGTAAACCTCCTTGACAAATAGAAACACCTCTCACTCATACTGATCAATTGTAGAGGCACTACCACTCCCCTCCCTTCAGAATCCACACAAACATATAAAGGTCATATCGTCTAGTCATATGGATTTGGGAGTCCCTTCCTCCATTTCAAGATACTATCTTCTTTGGGAGGAACTAACTCGCCCGGACGAGTTTTATCACATCCACCTTAATGAATATTGATTAGGTATCAGGTCCCTCTCCCCATATTCAGGACTCTTCACACGCATTCAAATAATAAGGGAAACATCCCATATCATAGTTAATAACGTCAAGTATTACATCAGAGTCAAGAACAAAACAACACAGAACAAAACTCAAAACAGCTCGGGGTAATGGGCGCACATATGTGCCTATCGTTTCCAATTAATCTCCTCGAGGCCACCATGCCTCCATAAAACATGAACTAAGTTAATGGTTCACCCATGAAGCACCATCTCCTCACGATCCTCTATCCTCACTGGTCGCTCTACGAACGTCACATCATCCTGGATATTCATCTTCCCCCAGTCGGGGATGTGTGAATCATCAAGTAGATATCTACAGAGCTGAGACACATGGAAGACGTCATGCACCCTCAGTAGCGGCGGTGGTAGAGCCAGTTGATAAGCCAGTTTTTGACCTGCCGCAACACCTCGAAGGGTCCGACTAACCTGGGATAAAGCTTACCTCCCCTACTAAACCTCTGTTTCCCACACTGAGGGGAGACCTTCAAGAACACATGGTCCCCAACCTCAAACTCCAAGGGTCTCCTCCTATGATCAGTATACAACTTATGCCGGTTCTGAGATCCCATAATTCTCTACTGTATAAGCTGAACCTTCTCTATCACGCTCTACACTACCTCCAGGATAAGAACACAGGCTTCCCCGACCTCTATCCATCACACGGGTGAGCGACACGGTCTCTCGTACAAGGATTTGAACTGATCCATGATAATAGTAGAGTGATAACTGTTGTTGTAGGAAAACTCTACCAGAGGTAAGTGTCACACCCATGATCCCCCAAATTCAAAAACACATGCCTGTAGAATATCCTCAAATGTTTGGATGGTCCGCTATGTCTTCCCATCTGTCTAGGTGTGGAAAGTAGTGTTGAGGTGTAGCTGGGTTCCGAAAGCTTGTTGCAATCCTTTCCAGACCTGTGAGGTATACCATGTATCCAGATCTGAGACTATGGACCTCGTAACTCCATGAAACTGCACCACCTCATCCACGTACCTCTATGATAATTCATCCACCACACTCAACTCCTTGATTTCCAGGAAGTGAGCTGATTTAGTCAGCAAGTCCACCACTACCCAGATAGCATCTCAACCTCCTTAAACCATGCGTAGTCCTGTGACGAAGTCCATCAAGATGTCATCCCACTTCCACTCAGGGACATCTAGAGGCTGCAACAGACCACCCGAAACATGGTGCTCAGTATTCACCTACTGACACATGAGGCACTTTTCCATGAACCCTGCCACTGGTCGTTTCACCCTGAGCCACCAAAACTGACTCCTCATGCCTCAGTAAATTTTAGAAACTCCTGGGTGTACCGCCAGGGGTGATTTGTGGAACTCACCAAGAACTATCTTGTGTATTTCCACCGGGATGAACAACTTTCCATGAAACAGCATCTGATTCTGTCTGTCTTCCAACCATCCTTCCAGATCATTGCCCTGGCTAACACAATCACCATCACTTCAGCCTCTAAGTCCCCCCACTAGGAATCCTCTACCTACTGCAACAGAGAGGACTACACTGTCCTCTAGAATAAACATCCTCTATCATCCGGCACCCTTGTATCTAGGTGTAGGGAAACCAACTCCTCCATTGCTTCCAAGCATCTTCTAATTCTTGAACCACATCCTTCTGTGACTTCTTGATCAAGGAATCAGCCACCACGTTCCACTTTTTGGAGGTGTAGTAAATCTCGAAGTCATATTCCTGAAGAAGCCCCATACACCTCCTCTTTTTCAAGTTCAGGTCATGCTGGGAGAATATATACCTAAATCTCTTGTGATCTTTTAATACCATGAAGTGCTCCCGGATGAGTTAATGTTTCCACGACTTCAATATGAACACTAATGATGTAATCTTAAGGTCATGGGTGGAATATTTACACTCATGGGGACGTAACTAACTAAACCCATAAGAGACCACCCATGCAATTGTATTATTACACACCTCAATCCTAGTCCTAAAGCATCATAGAAGACCTCAAACGTCACCCCTTCTTCTGGAAACCTCAAAACTGGGGCACAAACCAACTTGTCATTCAGGTAACTAAAGGCTTCCTGGTACTTCTCATTCCATACAAAAGATGTTGGAGTTGGTGGCCTAGAACCAACTAATTTGTACTTTATTCATTAATAAATACCTTATCACATCTTGATTGTTCTTCTGCATGACAATGCATGTGATAATGTCCTAAGGATAGTTATTGTACTAAAGGGTCATAGCAGATCCCTACTATGATGAGAACCCAAAAGTTCCATAACACAGTACTTGAATATATGTTCTATAGATGAATGATGAAATTTTAGGGACATAAATAATACCGTCCATTAGGGGTGAGGACTCATAAAACTTTGAGGAACCTTCTCATGGTGTGTGCCCTTGGTAATATCCAGGAGGATATTATGAGAACGAGACCCGCTAGTAGGAAATCCACATTTCATAGTGTCATTAGATGTTCCTATCTATGGATGTGTGTATTGGTCCTTAGACTTTAAGATTATTATTAATGGGTATTACAACTCGTGCACTTAGATGTATTGACAAAAACTATGACGAAACACTGTTTTATGTGAGGTAGGATATTTTGGGTGCATCATGAGTAATACAGCATTAATAGATAATGCGAGAAAGGATTTTTCCCTTTTGTTCCATAACGGAAGTATATATCTCAAGCCCTTTGATGGAATTGATTTAGCCTAAATAAATCCATGGCCATGGTGAGAAATGGGCAAGTTTCATTCCATAAATTCAAAGAAAGAATAATCGAGCACATGGGTTGATGGCACTAGCATGAAACCCACTAGATTCGAGATATCGAGAAAAACGGATTACATTGCATGGTAAGAGTTTGTAGGAGGTGACACATCATTGAAGCGGTAAATTCTTTCTCTATGGGTGCCTTGGTGTGTTGCTAGATGCTAATCTTGGACTTTAGGCAAGCTCCACCTAATGCCACTGAGAAAGAGGCCTAGAGTGTTACACACTAAGTGTGTCCAAGTATCTCAGTTAAATATTAATTTAACATGTTGAATAAATATTATTCTCGACTGTGGTTTAATAATTATTCAAGAATGCCTGATTGTATTTATTTCAACACTATTTATTCAAGAGAATATATTGTGGGTGAAATAATATATTTATTAGTGAGGAATGCAGTGATATATATTTGAGAAATAAAAAGGCATTATTAAAGGTCTAATAAATGTGGTGGAGGAAATAAAGAAAATGGAAAAATAAAAAGTACACGATGTGTATATTAATATATATAGGCCAGGTATTTTTTTTTGGGAATTTATGAGAAATAATATTATTTATTTAATTAAAAAATATTAGGTGTAATTAATTGGGTTCATGTTAAGAAATAATAATAGTCAACTATTATTATTAGACATGGGGTATTACTAAGAATTAAATGAAATGAATAAATGCTTTTAGTTAATTAATTTATTTTATTATTCTATGTAATTAAAATCCCAATTATATATTTCTCATTAGCCTAGAAATTTTTTGGGGGGTTGTGCACAACGGATTTGGAAAAACTCTCAAGCCAAGAGAGAATTCCTTTTCCACCAACAATGCTCTCAAGCTACGAGAGAGAGAGAGATTCACCTCTACCGGATCAAGGAAATCAAAAGGCGAACATCACAAGTAAAGTCTCTTCCACCTTATCACTCAGAGATATCTTCGGTGACATCTAGAGATACATGGAGCACGTGTGGATCACCACTAGAGGAATTCTACACTTGGATTCTATGATGCAATGATGGATCACATCAGATCGTGACCAGAAACAACAACGAAGAGAGAATTCCATCAAGGTAATTATTGTCAATTAATTAAATTAATTATAAAAAACATATGATGATATTATATATGGTTTTGGGATACCCCTCTTTCTTTTTCATTATTCATTCTATTCTGAAGATCTGGCGTTTTATTATCGTGACGGATCTCGGATTGATCATGGTTAACGTTAAAATTAAAGTTCGGCACACCCTCCAATGCACTTCCACTACACCCAAAACCTACAAGTGGTATTAGAGGGAGGATATATCATTGATTATAATTATTTAGTTTTTTGTTGGTGATTTATGCATTTAATAATTTAGCTGTTTCAATTCAAGTTAATTGTTCTTTAAAAACTAAATCTCAAGATCTGATCCTCCTCTCTCGTTTCTCATTCACCTTATAGAAACGAATATTTTTAATTTTGATTAAAATAAAATAGAGGATCTCATCTAGAGGTGAAAAATTTTCATGGTCATACAACACCAAAATACACTGCATGTATTAGAAAGTACACACCATATAGTCTAGGTTCAATGCATTGGACTGGTCCGCCAAATCAGTTTGTGTAAGTGGATCCTATCTAAGTCTTTAAGACTCCGTGTGTTGACCAGGAACAGGTGGCACACAGTTTCCAAATTACACATTGTGTGGCCCATGGTACACGACATTTAGTCCCTTTGGGTTAGGGTTGGACCGTGTACCCTGTACATGGCTTGCCCGGCTAGAAACCGTGTAACGCGGATACTACATGGCGTGTGTCCCATTGAACATGTCGTGTAATCCAAATATTTCCAAAGTACATTTACACGCCATGTCCCTGAGCATGTACTTAGGATAGACGGTGAATAAAATTACACACCGTGTAGTCGGAACTACATGTCGTGTACCCATCCAAATTACACAGATTTATTAAAATTTATTATTATATTATACAAACCCTTGAGACAAGTACCATAGTGCAGGCGTAAAGCTGAGGTACCACTACTACAAACATGGCCTTTATCAGTGCTAAAAATGGCCTTTATCAGTGCTAGAAAAGTGCTGATAAAGCCAGCGTAGATAAAGGGGGGTCCCCTTTATCAGCGCTCTGAAAAGCGCTGATATAGGACCCATTTATCAGCGCTAAAAAAAAGCGCTGATAAAAGTACCCCTTTATCAGTGCTTTTTTAGTGCTGATAAAGGGGTCCTATATCAGCGCTTACTTTATCAGTGCTCTCGTTTTAGCGCTGATAAAGGACCCTTTTATCAGCGCTTTTAAAAAAGCGCTGATAAAAGTTAAAAAATTAAAAAAAATTAAAAAAATACTGCCAATCGGGGGGGGCTTTTATAGCGCTTGAATCCCCCCCCTTTTACAGCGCTTTTCGTCCCCTATACAACACCCCACGCACCCCACACACCCCCCTCCACCCTTTAACAGCGCTTGCTCCAATATTCCCCATGCGTGCGCACCCCTGCCTCCACCAGGATTTGAACTCGAGACCTCCCCCCTGCGCGCCTAAGCCCTTACCACTACTCTATTTTGATTTGTTTTCCAATTCATGATATCTCTATATATATATATTTATATATTTAGTTATATTTATTCATATAGTAATATATATTTATATTAATATATATATATATAGTTATATTATAATATATATATATAGTTATATTATAATATATATAGTAATATTAATATATATATATAGTGGTATTAATATATATCTATATCTACATATATATATATATTTAGTTATATTTATTCGTATAGTAATATATATTTATATTAATATATAGTTATATTAACATATATATAGTTATATTAACATATATATAGTTATATGAATATATATTTATATAGTTATATTAATATATATATAGTGATATTAATATATATATTTATGGTGATATTAATATATATATATTTATAGTAATACTAATATATATATATGTAGTTATATTAATATATATATAGTTATTAGATTAATATATATATAGTTAGATTAATATATAGGTATATAAATATTCATATATTGGTATTTTCAATAAAATAGATATTAGTTATTATTTAGATAAAGCTAATATATTTTATATTTAAATATGTTTAATTATTTATTTAAAAAATTTAATTTTTAGGTGCGAATATATAAAAAATATGTACATATAGTTATATATTTGATTATAAATAGCTGTTCATTATAAAAAAGGATGAAATTTCAAAGACATAATATCAATATGAATGTAATACCTTGGAATAAATTTAGTCCCCACTAATAAAAGCCAATAATACCCCCTTAAACGAGTTTGAAAATCCACAAAATGTTAAAAAATCTGGGTACCCCGACAAAAAACTCAGTTTTGGAGGCCTTCTGGGACTCTTTTGGCCTCGTAAAATGCTTGATTGGGATCCCCCCGAGTCACAGCGACGTAGATCTCGTCGCAGGCTTCAATTTGATATGTGGTAGAGCTCAAACGGACACCCGGATCAAAAGTTATGGCCGTTTGAAGTTTGAGTTGCGTTTTCAACATATTTTGGATCTTTTTTTAATTTTTTTAATATTTTTAGTCCTCAAATTGTTATTAAATGACTATTACTCTATAATGATTATCAAAATATTAATTAAAAATATTTTTTTAATTTTTTAAGAAGTCATTTTCACTAAATATCTTAAATATTAAGTATAATAAGTGTAAATGTACATTTATACTTATCTAAAATATATTTAAAAATTATATATTATATTTATATAACAATATAACTATATTTATATATTAATATATTTTTAATTTTTTTTTTAAGTTGACCCTTTATCAGCGCTGATAAAGGGGGCCCTTTATCAGCGATAACAAAAGCGCTGATAAATGGGGGTCCCTTTATCAGCGCTAAAAAAAAGCGCTGATAAAGGGGGGAACTGCGAAAAAATGTTTTTGTGGTAGTGTACAACATGTAATAGGTGTTTTATATATGTGTGTTTAATTTAACATATGCATAATGTTCATTTCTACTCATTGGGTAGTTATGAATGAGAATTCACCGGGCTGCCTCCAAGGTACAAGTTACGTACAAATATAATTTTAAATGAATTTATTTTTTTAAAATTATGATGGATGAGAATCTCAAGGAAATTCAGAAAAATGGTTTAAGATAAAAGGATTGATTAATTAAAGATAATTAATTGATTCAAGAGTGATTTATCTTAAAAAAGAATGATTAAAGAATTGAATGCTAGTTTTATTTATAAGTAAATATTGTTGCATGTATGGATGATCATGAGCTAGACCAAGAAATTTGTATGTGAATGGTTTATTTAAATTTATTTATTTAAATTAAATCTGTTGGCCTGCGAGCCTTCTCCTCATTAATATGTAGGGCCTTCGCACCCAAGGTTTCTTTTATGTAAAAACCCATTTTACCCCGCACCTACATGTGAGATAAATGCATATGTAATGGATGGAGCTCCAAAGATAGTGGAGGTGGATCAAGTCAGGAGCCAAGGTGAAACCAATCTAAGGACATACAAAGGTGGGAGGTGGAAATCTGTAAACACGAACCTGAAAGGTTCAAGGTGTTTCTCCCCTTGGTCTTGGTTTATTTTATCAAACCTCTAGATAAACTAACTAATATAACAAGATCATGATCATACCTTTTATTTTATTTTTGTCAGTTTCATGTTTTATTTATTGTGGGTGTGTTGTCACGATCACACAATTCATGAATTAAAGAAGCATGCAAGGTAGAACTAAAATAAGACCGTTTTATGTGTAAATATTATCTTAGACATGGTTAATCACTTAATTATATCCCACTTAATATTAATAAGGATGTAATCAAAGATAATAAAATGGAAATTTACGTATAAGGATAAAATCACTCAAAGAAATATTAAGTCGGTATAACCTTCCATAATCTTGGTTAGAATCGAACCATAGTTGAAAATGCTTGACCAACCCTAGTTGGGGTGATTTCAATTATAGAAGAATTCTAAATTAAAGTTTTTGGGTTGACATGAATTGGTTCGCATCAAGGGTTGACTGCCATAGTAGGACTTAGTGTGACCAAGAGGCAAAGGTTGAGGAAATCCAAAAAAAGGGATATCAGGATTGGGGAGTCCACTCAACGGATCAAGGAGCTACGAGTTAATGAAGTTGGAATTTAAAATGACTACCTAAAATCCTTCAAGTTTCTTGACCAACCCTGGTTGGGGTAATGCGATGGGCAATATAGATCCTTGCCACTATAATATTCAAGCAACAGAATATTCTGAAGTCAATGGTGAGGGCTATTGGATTTTGATAAAATAGTGGGAGACTAATAAGTATTAATTTATTTATTTGTCTCAGTTTTATTATAATAAAGTAATAAAACTTTTCTCATCTTAATTTTTAGAAATGGTAAGAAAAATTCTTTCAAACATATCATTGTGAACCAAACTCAAGAAGGAAAACCTTCTCACCAGCACCAATTTCCAAGAGTGGCAGAGGCGTTTACACGTCATCCTTCGCCACGAGAGGAAATTGTATGTGCTGAAAGATCCTATTCCAGTTGCACATGGAAAAGAGGCCAATGATGAGGAACTATCTCTCTATATAAAACACATGGATGATGCCACAGATGTCTGGTGTTTCATGTTGTCGTCCATGTCTAATGAGATCTTGAAGCAATAAGAAAACATGGACGCGTATAACATGATGTCTCACCTTAAGGATATCTATCAAGAGAACGCGAGATAGGAGAGATATGAGATCTAAAATTATTTGTTTACAACTAAACTTGGAGAGTATGTGCTAGATGGTCCTCATGTAGTCAAGCTCATTGGCTACATTGAATTCCTGGACATCTAAGGGATTAAGTTCCCAGATGAGTTGCATACAGATCTCATCCTATCATCACTGCCCAAGACCTTCTCTATCTTCATTGTCAACTACAGCATGAGCAACAATGATGAGAGTCTATCGGAATATCTGACTTCAATTTTCTAGGTAGATAAGGACATGGGGTGTGACAAACCCATGGTTCTTATGGTGAATAAGGAAGGATAAGGAAAAGGGGCCAAAGACTTATAAATGGTCTGAAGCCCCTGAGTGTCATCCCTCCAAGAAGGAAAAGATCAAGAGTCATGGAAATGAATGGGAGGAGTTATGTTTTTCATGTGGAAAGCAAGGCCACTGGAAGAGGAACTGCACCCAGAAGCGCGGGGACGCTAAAGGTGTGTTTGTTATCAAGTGTAATCTTTCCATTTCTACACATTGGGTATTAGATACAGCTTTTGGGGCTCACATTTGTATTCAAATGCATAAACCAAGTAGATTTAGAAATATTTACAGAGAATAGGTGGATCTTTGAGCTACCAATGGCGTAAGGATGGCTGCATTGGCTATTGGTGATTCCCACCTCTCATTGCCGACTAGGATGATTTTTATTTTACATAACTGTTATTATGTGCCTAGTGTTATCAAGAACATAATTTCTGTATCTTTTTTAGATATGGATGGATTTATTTTCAAGTTTGTAAATAAGGGTTGTCTCTTTTATAAGAACAATGTATGTTATGGTATGGTGCATTTAAATAAGGGTTTGTATGTATTAAATTATGAAAACCAAGTGTTGGTAATCGATAACGAAACAGACTCACATGACTCATACATCACCCAGTTGTGGCATCACCATCTCTGTCATGTAAACGTGAAGTGCTTGACAAAGATCTGACAAGATGGATATTTAGACTCTAGTAAGCTAAAACCACTTGATAGATGTCACTCTTGTTTACAAGGTAAAATAACCAACCCACCTTTTGGTGGATAGGGTGAAAGGGCCACAGAGCTTCTAGGATTGGTTCACATGGTTGTGTGTCAACCCTTTCCAGTAGAAGCTAGAGGTGGATATTCTTACTTCATTACTTTTACTAATGATTTGAGTAGATATGGATATGTCTACTTAATGGGGTATAAGTCAGAAGCCTTAGAGAAATTTAAGGAATTCAAGAATGAAGTAGAGAATAAACTTAGTAAGAAGATAAAGAAGCTTCGATCGGATCGAGGTGGAGAAAATCTTAACCAAGAGTTCATCTATCTTCTACAGGAGTTTGGGATTCTATCTCAACTCACTCCTCCTAATACACCATAGTGGAATGGTGTTAGTGAAAGGAGGAACCACACCTTGTTGGCCATGGTGAGGTCGTTGATGAGTCATGCAGATCTTCCATTATCATTTTGGGGATATGCATTATAAATTGTAGCATACACATTAAACTGAGTACCAACTAAGGCGGAAAATGGAATTCCCTCCGAGTTATGGAATGTAAAGAAACCCATTTTTTCGCACACACGTGTATGGGGATGCAAGGCATTTTTTAAGGCCTTATCAGGCAATAAAGTATCACCCTGGGGCACTAGGTGTATATTTATAGGATATCCCAAGGAAACTAAAGGATATTACCTATATAAACCTTCAGACAAGAAAGTGATTGTCGCTAGACAAGCCGTCTTTCTTGAGAGGGAGCACATTCTCAAAAAGGATAGTGGGAACAAGATTGACTTAGATGAAGTTAATACTCAAGATACATAGGATTTGGTACAGGTACAAGTTCCACAGGTTCCCATGGAAGAGGTTCCAGAAATACAAGTACTGCGTAGGAGCTCAAGAGAGGTAAGGGAACCAGAGAGATTTGGTTTCCTAGTCACCGAGGATGGTGAATCATTATTGTTGGAAAATGATGAACCTCTATACTACAAAGAAGCAGTAGAAAACTCAGAAGCTGCAAGATGGCTAGAAACTATGAATTCTGAGATGGAATCCATGTATTATAACTATGTCTGGGTTCTGGTCGATAAGCCAGTTGATGTAAATCATGTTGGATGCAAATGGGTATTCAAGAGAAAACTAGACATGGAAGGTTGAGTTAGCACCTATAAAGCAATTCTAGTGGCTAAAGGATTCATACAACATCAAGGAATTTACTATGATGAAACCTTCTCGCCAGTTTCCATGTTTAAATCCATAAGAATCATACTGGCCATAGTAGCTTACCATGACTACAGGATTTGGTAAATGGATGTCAAAACAGCATTCCTTAATGGGAACCTTCAAGAAAATGTCTATATGACACAAACAGAAGGTTTTGTGACACCAGGTGAATCCAAACTGGTTTTCAAGTTATAGAAATCCATTTATGGATTAAATAAATAATCTAGGTCATGGAACATTTGATTTGATGAATCCATAAAGGAATTTGGGTTCATTAAAAAGGAATGTGATCCATGTGTTTATAAGCGTTTTAATGGGAATGCGATAGTTATTCTAGTAGTATATGTTGATGACATATTGCTTATTGGAAATGATGTACCAGACTTACAGTCAGTTAAGGATTGGTTAAATAAGTGTTTCTCCATGAAGGACTTGGGTGAAGCAGTCTACATTATAGGGATCAAGATCATTCATGATAGATCCAAGAGTCTGCCTGGACTAAGTCAGGTTACATATATTGACCAGATAATAAAGATATTTAGTATGGAACAATCCAAGAGAGGATTGGTTCCACTGTCACATGGCCTAAATCTTTCAAAGAAAATGTGTCCTCACACACAACAGGAGAAAGATAGAATGAGTAAGATCCCATATGCTTCGGCTATAGGATCCATCATGTATGCCATGTTATGTGCCAGACTTGATATTGCCTATGCACTGATCATGGTAGGCAGATATCAATCAGATCTAGGAGAACAGCATTGGACTACTGTTAAGACTATCCTTAAGTATCTGAGAAGAACTAAGGATATATTCCTAGTGTATGGAGGAGACTAGGAGCTTGTCATCATATGGTATGTTGATGCTGGTTTTTAGATAGATCAGAATGATTTGAAGTTGCAATATGGATATGTTTCCTGTCTCAATGGAGGAGCTGTGAGATGGAAGAGTTCAAAGAAGCCAGTTGTTGCTGATTCTATAGCAGAGTCTGAATATATAGCAGCTTCTGATGCAGCCAAGGAAGCCGTCTAGATTTGGAACTTTGTCCAAGAGCTTGATGTGGTGCCTAGAAGTAAAGATCCTATCACTTTGTATTGTGATAATACTGCAACGGTGGCTCTTGCAAAATAACCAAGGTCACATCAATGGACAAAGCACATAATCTGAAAGTATCACCTCTTGAGGGATTTCTATCAAAGGGGTGAATTTGCAAAGAGCAGGGTGTCCATGGAAGATAATGTGGTAGACCCCATAACTAAAGGCCTATCTCAGAAGAAGTATGAATATCATGTGAGAGATAGAGGATTAAAGGTTGTTAGTAGTTGGCTCTAGTCCAAGTGGGAGTCTGTTGGAGTTGGTGGCCTAGAACCAACTACTTTGTACTTTATTCATTAATAAATACCTTATCACATCTTGACTGTTCTTCTATGTGACAATGCATGTGATAATGTCCTAAGGATAGTTTTTGCACAAAAGGTTCATAGTGGATCTATGCTATGATAAGAACCTGAAAGTTTCATAACACTATTCTTGAATATATATTCTATGTCTGGATGATGTTATTTGAGGGACACAAATAATACAGGCCATTAGGGTTGAAGACTCATAAAACTTTGAGGCACCTTCTCATGGTGTGCACCCTTGATAATATCTAGGAGGATATTATGAGAACGAGACCCGCCAGTAGAAAATCCACATTTCATAGTGTCATTGGATGTTCCTATCTGTGGATATGTGTATTGGTCCTTAGACTTTAAGATTATTATTAATGGGTATTATAAATCGCACACTTAGATGTATTTATGAAATTTGTGATGACTACTTTTTACTTTATTCATTAATAAATACCTTATCACATTTTGATTGTTCTTCTACGTGACAACGCATGTGATAATGTCCTAAGGATAATTGTTTCACAAAAGGGTCATAGTGGATCTCTGCTATGATAAGAACCTAAAAGTTCCATAACATTTTTCTTGAATATATATTCTATGTTTGGATGATGTTATTTGAGGGACACAAATAATACAGGCCATTAGGGGTGAGGACTCATAAAACTTTGAGGCACCTTCTTATGGTGTGCGCCCTTGATAATATCCACAAGGATATTATGAGAACGAGACCCGCCAGTAGAAAATCCTCATTTCATAATGTCATTGGATGTTCCTATCTGTGGAAATGTGTATTGGTCCTTAGACTTTAAGATTATTATTAATGGGTATTATAACTTGCACACTTATATTTATTGATTAAAACTGTGATGACACACTATTTACAGCGAGATAGGATATGTTGGGTGCATCACGAGTTGTAAAAATTGGGCCCCACCCACCAGTTGCCCTGCAGACACATGGTCCCCCACCCACGTGCCTGAATAGGTCAAAAGGGTCATAGTAGATCTCTTCTATAATAAGAACCCGAAATTGCCATAACACTATTATTGAATATATATTCTATGTCTGGATGATTTTATTTGAGGGACACAAATAATACAGGCCATTAGGTGTGAGGACTCATAAAACTTTGAGGCACCTTCTCATGGTGTGCGCCCTTGATAATATCTAGGAGTATATTATGAGAACGAGACCCGCCAGTAGAAAATACAAATTTCATAGTGTCTTTGGATGTTCCTATCTACGGATATGTGTATTGGTCCTTAGACTTTAAGATTATTATTAATGGGTATTAAAACTCGCACACTTATATGTATTTATGAAAACTGTGATGACTACTTTGTACTTTATTCATTAATAAATACCTTATCCCATCTTGATTGTTCTTCTCCGTGACAATGCATGTGATAATGTCCTAAGGATAATTGTTGCACAAAAGGGTCATAGTGGATCTCTGCTATGATAAGAACCCGAAAGTGCCATAACACTGTTCTTGAATATATATTCTATGTCCAGATGATGTTATTTGAGGTACACAAATAATACAGTCCATTAGGGGTGAGGACTCATAAACCTTTGAGGCACCTTCTCATGGTGTGCGCCCTTGATAATATCCAGGAGGATATAATGAGAACGAGACCCACCAGTAGAAAATCCACATTTCATAGTGTCATTGGATGTTCTTATCTGTAGATATGTGTATTGGTCCTTAGACTTTAAGATTATTATTAATGGGTATTACAACTCACGCACTTAGATGTATTGATTAAAACTGTGCTGACACACTATTCGCAACGAGATAGGATATGTTGGGTGCATCACGAGTTGTAACAACTGGGCCCCACCTACCAGTTGCCCTACAGACACGTGGTCCCCACCTTGGGGCCCACCCATGCGCCTGAAAAGTTCATCTGACTAATGATAGTCCCCACAGGCCAACACATGTCATTTCCAGTGTGTTTTTTCCTCACTCACACACACCCTGTGAAACTTCCCAGAAAGAAGGTCACCCATCCTGATCACTACTCCAAGCCAAGCACACTTAACTATGGAGTTCTAATATGGTAGGCTCCTGAAATGGAAGGTGCACCTTGTTGACATGTGTCATATCATTTATTCATTTAACCCTTTATCATTTTGGGGTGTTACAATCACCCCCCTTTAGATCACAATGTCCTCATTCTGGGCCCTACATCTCAACCCAGGAAATTCACTGCACATAAGGCTGGGTACCACCTCTGATACCAATTTTTCACGACCCGTCCCCCGGGGGCCGTGCCGTGACTAACCTCAATCCCGCCTTCCATAGGTCAGGGGATGGCGACTAGCACCAAAGGCTTATTCCCTAAAACTAAGAAGGAATTTCCTTTATAACCTGTAAGCACATGTAACCAAGCACACAGCAAGATAGGAACACAAGTAAGATGATTTGTAAACATAGTGAGTAC
The DNA here is from genome assembly GCA_963277665.1 of Viscum album. Taxonomy (NCBI): domain Eukaryota; kingdom Viridiplantae; phylum Streptophyta; class Magnoliopsida; order Santalales; family Viscaceae; genus Viscum; species Viscum album. The sequence goes on along the minus strand of OY728156.1, from coordinate 2,108,343,679 downwards.
AGTAAGTAAAAATGGGCAAGAATAAAATCCCAATTGGAAAGTACAAGTAAAACTGTGATACAATACAACTGAAGAAAAATAAGAGATAGATATTGGATCGTTCTCTGAGGTTCCTACCTGAAGTCTAGGTATATATCACCTCCTCAACACTCCACGTCCACCTGTCTCCTCTGCGTACCGACACGTCGTATGGTCCACCTCCAGGTACTGTATAGTTCTGGTACTCTCAGCCTCAGTCAGCGATGTATGTTGTCTGTATCCAACACAACAAGGTTCGGGCATAGCCTGTGCATGGGTGAGTATAACGATACTCAATAGGGACCCTGAGACCCTCTAGGTCTCACAAAATCCAACAAGGATAAAACAAAAAGTATAAAATCAACAGATATCCTTACTTAGGTATATGCCTATACATATACCTGAGTTATCAAGTAATCCATCTCAATCATGAGGAAAACACAGAGGTTCTGACTCATATAACACCAGGATTTATTCTTGGGGTAGTTTTAAGTAACATTCCCAGTCACAATGTCGAACACCTTGACTGCTGGAGAACTTCTCCTCTATCACGTATAGTGGGCCTACCGCATCACATAGACGCGCTTCCCACTAACCTTGCACTGCTGAGGTACAACTCCTATCGAGTATCGTGGGTCTGCCGCGTCACACAAAGGCGCTCCCCACCATGGGTCTGCTGCATCACACAGAGGTGCTCCCCCTCATGGCCTACTGAGGTACTCCTCCTGTTGAGTATTGTGGTTCTGCCGCTTCACAAGGTTCTCCCCACCGTGGGTCTACCGCATCACCAAGGCACTCCCCACTAGGCCTGTCGAGTTACTCCGAGTTGAAACGGACAGTAGTCATCAAGTCTCTTCCAGCCACTAGGTCTCTGCACTATGCCCGCTCGTCTCCGAGAGGATCTGCTCCATAGGCTACTATTAGATACTTCAATTGCCACGAAGTCCCACGAATAAGTATCTCAAAGTTCGGTCATGTCATAGGGGTCTCTACTTAACAGACGGTGCGTCAATCGGATGCCCACTCTAGGAGTTATTAGCCTTTTAGTCTCGGAGGCCTGGTTGGATTCGTGCTCGATCCAACCTAACCACTCCCCATCTTAATCCAAAACATAGTGGGGTATCACTCAAAGGGACCGTCTCGCTCCAAGATTTACAGCGCCACTGACAGTTCCTCAAACAGACGTCCGGTGCCAAAGTTATGGCCAAAAGAAAGTAACTGGGTCATAGTGGGCCCGGGTCTGGTCCGACCTGGTCGGACTGACCCGGCCCGACCTGACCTGGGCCGACCTGGTTGGGGTCGACCCGGCCCAACCCATTGGGTCTGGCCTGACCCGCAGTGCGGCTCGGCCCGTTGGGTCCGGCCCAGCCTGTGAGGGCCGCGAGGGCGGCTCGGTTGAGGGGTACTGCGAGGTCACGGACTAGCCACGGGTACTGCGAGGGTGAAGACAGGCTGTGAGGGAACAGACTAGCTGGGAGAGCGCGAACCGGCCATGGGGCGCAGACCGTCCGCGAGGGCGTGGACCGGCCGCGAGGGCACGGACCAGCCGCGGGGCGTGGACCGACCATGAGGGCGGAGGACAGGCCGTGAGGGCGCGGACCGGCCATAGGGTGTAGACAGAACGCGGTTCGGCAGTCCAGTCGCAGGTAGGTGGACCGGCCGCGGGTCGGCGATCCAGCCGCGGGTCGGCAGACTGGCCGCGGGGCGGCGGCCGCGGCTCGGCAGACGGCGGCCGTGGCTCGGCAAACGGCAGTCGCGGCGGTAGTGGAGAGAGGAGCCATGAGGGGCGGAGCTGTGAGTGGTGGAGCCGCGGGGCAAGGAGGTCGCGAGGCAGCGGTGGCCATGGGGCGGTGTCGTTGCAATGTCGCCTTTGTCGCGTTCAACTCCACAAATCATCACAAGATTTGAAGAGAGGTCGGGCCATGTTTGTTTGACCCGTACCCTCTATGTTAGGGTGGTAGAAAATAGATCAACATAAACAAGAATGAAGAACGTCAAACCCTCCTGCAATGATTATTCCCAACCCTCAAAAGAAAATCATCTGCATTCTTTGTTTTAAAAAATAAGAGGAACATGGGAATATAATCACACATAAATTAAACTCCTACCTCGGGTTGTTCGTTGACGTTGGTGCGAGAAGGAAGCATGGACGTCGATTTGTCATAGATGAAGATGTACCATGTTGGAAGACATCCCAAGGAAGAAGCTCGAAGTCAAGGTCAGCGTTCTTCGTTAGTGGAGCGTTCTTCGTTGGCGGAGTGTTCTTCGTGGAAGAACGCGTTATTCGTTGGAGAAATTTCTCCCACCAAGAGATCTCTCTCCTTTTCCAACGAATGTTCTCAAAATAAAAACCCACAAAAATAAAAAGTGTTTCCCTAATTTTAATTATTGGCACAATTTCAAATTAACTAAATTAATTAACTAAGTTGACACAATTTAATGTGGTGCGTTGGCATAATTTAATATCGAGTAATCTCAAGAGGCTCCTCCACATTAATGAGGGAGTTGAGAAGTTTCTCCCTCATTAAGAGGGGTGTTCAATAGGTTTAGGCCTCAAGTGGTCCCCACCACCATAACCTATCATGGGAGGTTAAGGTTTGGTGGTCCCCACTACCAACTTCCACATGGATTGGTTACAATAAATAAAATAAAAATTGTGATTTATTTTATTTTATTATTTCCACGAAAAACTCAAAAATTATCTTTCACCCTCGACTAACTACCGTCGAGGTGAAAGACTCCTTAATCAAAAATTGGCACTATGAGTTCAACGGTACCCTCTGATTTCAATTCTGAGCACCGGTTCAAAAGTTATAAAAACCCGCTCCCACATTTACTGAACGTACCCAAAAAAAAATCAGAAATTCATTTCGGGAACTCGGGGCCTCGGAATCATGCGCTTTCAATTTTCACGGACTCATAAAATTACCATTTAATTAAAAAAATACATGGAAATTTTGGGTCTTTACATTCTCCCTAACACAGGCTTTACATCCCCGTAATCCACAACTCAAACTAAGGGAACAAGTGGGGGTACTAAGCATGCATCTGAGCCTCCCGCTCCCATGTGCTCTCTTGGAGGTTCATGTGCTTCCAGAAAACGCGCACTAGAGGTATCGACCATCCATGAAGGACCCACTCCTTTTGATCCTCAATCTCTACTGGAAAGTCTCCCCATTATTGACATCCAGCTCTCCATGGTCGATGATGTGAGAAGGGTCATGCACGTATCTCCTCATCTAGGATACGTGGAAGACGTCGTTCACCCAGTGCAACTGAGATGGAATAGCTAAGCGGTATGCCACCTCAATAACTCTGTTGAGGACCTGAAAAGGTATAATGAACCTCGGAGATAACTTGTCGCCTCATCCAAATCTCTATAGACCTCGTCAGGGTGAGACCCGTAGAAAGATGTGGTCGGCATCTTCGAACTCCAGAGGTCTCTGTCTCCTTTCGGCATACGACTTCTGCCTACTCTGTGTAGTCTTCATCCGCTCCTAGATGATCTTCACCTTCTTTATGGTAACCCGTACCATCTCTAGTCCCACGAGTGCTAACTCCCTTGGGTCAGTCTAGTACAAGGGTGATCTGAAAGGTTGCCCATACAACACCTCAAAAGGTGACATCCATATGGTGGAGTGATAGCTGTTGTTGTATGCAAACTCCACCAAAGGTAAGTGATCCTCCCATATCTGACCGAAGTCAAGGACATAGGCACCCAACATTTCCTTGAGGTTCGGAATGTTCCACTCAGTCTGGCCATCTGTCTGAGGATGGAAGGTGGTGGTCAAACGAAGTTGCGTCTCGAAATCCTCCTACAACCCCTTCCATAGTCGGGAATTAAAACATGCATCACGATCAGAGACAATCCTCGAAGGTACTCCATGTAGCCGCACAATCTCCTGTACATAGAGGTGTCCCAAGATCTCTATTGAACCCTGCTTTCTAATCAGTAGGAAGTGGGCCGACTTGGTGATCTGGTCGATGATCACCCAAATCGAGTCATGTCCCCTGGATGTACGTGGAAGTCCTATCACGAAGTCCATGGATATCCCATCCCACTTCCACTATGGGACCTCTAAAGTCTGAATCAAGCCTGCTGTTACCTGGTGCTCTACCTTCACTTGTTGACAAGTGAGGCGCCGAGAGACAAACTCTGAAAATTATTTCTTCATTCTCGGCCACGAGTGTTGTCGTTAGAGATCCTGGTACATATTTTCCACTCCTTGATGTACCTCTAGAGGGGATGTGTGTAACTCCCTCAACAATTCCTCCTAAAGTGACACTGGTACCATGGTACATCCTCTGAAGAGGATGACATGCTCCCCACCTTCAGAAAATCTATCAGGTGCTTGTCATGTGGAGATCTGAGCACGTCATGTCTCGCAGTCAGTGTCCCCATGTTGCGCCTCCCTGAATCGCTGAAAAAGTGGGGGAGTGACTGTAAGAGACTGAAGAAAATCTGATCCATCATATTCCATGAAGGATATCTGCAAAGTGGCCAGCTGCTTTGTCACCTCACCTAGCATCTGTATACCAGACCTCCTGCTGAGAGCATCTGCAACAATGTTCCCCTTCCTAGGATTATAGACTATCTTGAAGTCATAATCTTGAAGTAACTCAAGACAAAATCATTGTCTCAGGTTCAGGTCCTTCTGGGAGAAGATATACCTGAGACTCTTGTGATCAGAGTACATGTTAAAATGCTCGCCCATCAGATAATGTCGCTACATCTTCAAGGTGAAGATCACTGCTTATAACTCCAGGTCATGGGTAGCGTAGTTCTGCTCGTGTTGTCTTAGTTTTCGAGAACCATATGTGATCACTGCTCGCTCCTACATCAGGAAACATCTGTGCCTGGTCCCTATTGCATCGCAGTAGACTACGTACCCTATGCCTTCCTATGGAAGCCTCAATATGGGGGCACTAGTCAGCCTCTACCTCAGATTCTAAAAACTCTGTTGTCATTTCTCTGACCAAACGAAGGGTTTCCCCTTCTTCGTCAATGCTGAAAGTGTTGCTGCAACTCTGGAGAAGTATGGCACAAACCTCTGGTGATAACCAGCAAAATCGAGGAAACTCCGTACCTTCGTCACACTCTTGGGTGGCTCCCAAGTAAGTACCGCCTCAATATTTGTTGGATCTATTGCAACTTCATCCTCCGATATGACATGTACCAGAAAGTGAACCTCTCAGATCCATAACTGGTACTTTGAGATCTTTCTATAAAGTTAGTGCTCTCGGAGTGTGTCCAGTACTACCTACAAATGATAGGTATGCTCCTCCTCAGTAGTTGAGTAGATCAGAATGTCGTCGATAAAGACCACTAAAAATCGATCAAGGTATGGATGAAAGATCATGTTCATGAGTCCCATGAACACTGCTGGAGCATTGGTCATGCCGAATGGCATAACCAAGAACTCATAATGGCCATACCAACACCTAAAGGTCATCTTCTTCACATCCTTGTCTCGTTCTCTAAGCTGGTGATAGCCTGATCTGAGGTCTATCTTTGAGAACCATTATGCTACCTTTAGCTGATCAAAGAGTTCATCAATCCTCGGGAGTGGGTACTTGTTCTTCACGGTCACCTGGTTCAGGAACTAATAGTCGTCACAAAGTCTCAAGATCCCATATGCCTTCTCATTGAATAGAATAGGGGCTGCCCAAGGAGAAACAATGGGCCGTATGAATATCTTCCCCTACGAGTCCTCTAACTGTACTCATAGCTCACAAAGCTCCACAGGAGCCATCTAATAAGCTGGTGTAGATATCGGTGTCGTCCTGGGGTACAAGTCAATGTAAAATTCCACTTATCTATGAGGAGGTAGACCTGAAACGTCATCAGGGAAAACATCCGTGTACTGGTCCACCACTACAGGATAGCTCAGACTCTCTACATCAACAGCTCTGAGGGTAAGTCTAGCCAACTGATGAGTGATCAGCTGCACTCTCATCCGCATAAGTCCATCATGCACTGCAAAGGCTCCCTTCTCACCGGTGAAGGTAAACCCGGTACCATCCGTGCGAACACACAGTACCTTGCGCCTAATATAGTCAATCTATTCATGGAATTTTGATAACCAGTCCATACCCAAGATAATGTCGTAAGGCCTCGACGTGGCTACTAGGATATCCCAGCCAAAGCTCTCGCCTCCTAGAGTAAGCTCACACTACCGGCACCAGTTCGTAATCATTGAATCTGCTCTCGTAGGAGTCTCTAACCGTAAGGATCGAGCCAACGGCTCTGTCGGAATCTCTGAGATCCGAACGAGGGAAGTGGAAATAAAATAATGACTGGAACCTATGTCTATAAGTACTGCAGCTAAGGTAGAGTAGACACATATCGTACCTCGTATCATCTCTAGAGCGCCATAATCATAAGCCTCAGCTGCCTAGAGTTGAGATCTCCCCTCTCCACCTGCTCCCTGTGGTCGGGGTGGACCTCCTGGTGGTGGTGGTGGTAACATCTCAAATCATCCCCCACTGCCAGCTGCACGACCATCTCATCTGCCACGTCTGCCTGCTCCCTACAGAGCTCCTCGGTCGAACCTCTATCTCTGCCACGGCAATCCTTCGACTATCTGTTGATCATCCGAATGGTGGTTCGGACAGTCACAAGGCATGTGACCCTTCCCTCCACATGCGTAACACTAACCGCTCCTGGCATGAATGGCTCCCCTTCGGAAGCCCCGCACAACTGATCCTGAGTCATGCGTTCGTCCACCTGTAGGTCTGGTCCTCTTGGACCTCTGTGACATCTGTCTGCTGCCAGCTGCAGAAGACTCTGCTATGTGATTATTGGTAGTGGGTCTCGCTACTGGTGACTGATCAGCAAGGAAACTCTCCACCAAGAGGGCTCTCTCTAACACCCCCTTCTGTGTCAGGATGCTGAGTGGGATCACCGAAGCCCTGATCTCCCACCTGAGCCACTGCTCAAAGGTCTGGGACCTGAAGAAAGGGTCTCGCACCATATCTGTGTAGTATCATGAGAGGTTAGTCAACCTCGCTGAGTACAGAGCCACAGTCATGTTTCCCTATTGTAGATGAAGAAGCTTCTGTATGCGCACTGCGTGAAGAGTCACTGGGACAAAATCTTCCCGAAACAGGCTCTCGAAGTCTGCCCAGAGAAGCATCACCTCTTTGTGAACATGGAGCATCAATCTCCACCATCTTTCTGTTATTGCATGTACAAGTCTGGCAGCAAGGATCACCATGAGATCAGCCGGTGTCCCTACGAGTCGGAAGACTCTCACCACAGCCTCTATCCAATCCTCAACCGCCTGTGGGTCTGTCACTACCTTGAACCTGGATGGCCTCTGGCGCTGGAACTCGTGCAACGCGCTCAATCGGCGTGCACCGTCATCTATTGGGGCTGGTGGCATCGGTGGCCCAATGGGGAGTGGTACCGTTGGTGCCTCCACTGGTGCCTCTATTAGAAAAGGACCCTACATCGAGGCATCATCACTCAGTGGTCTATCAATGCGTACAACTCTCAGAACTCTAGCTGGCTGTCTTCATGGAGGAATCCTGAAAAGAAACAGGTGCGCCATAGTCAAAAAGTTATACCTCGTGATCTGGAAGTTATACCTGGTGAGCTGACTCAAAAGATCACAAAGAAAAGTTTTGAAAACACATGCAATTAGTGTTTTCGTGCACTGAGTCGGAAATCTGAAGTCAGGGTCCTGGTGTATGGATACGTCAGTCGCCGCACCAACACTGGACTCCCTGAACTAAAAACCACACTCATTACCCATATCACTATTGCTTCACAGAAAAGATCAGAGTCCTAGTTTTGTGGTAGAACCAACTCCTTTGATACCAAAAATGTATGAACTGGGCCCCGCCCACAAGTTGCCCTGCAGACACGTGGTCCCCACCTTGGGGCCCACCCAGTTGCCTGAATGGGTCATCTGACTAATGATAGTCCCCACAGGCCAACACATGTCCTTTCCAGTGTGTTTTGTCCTCACTCAAACATACCCTGGGAAACCTTCCAGAAGGTCACCCATCATGATCACTACAACAAGACAAGCACGCTTAACTGTGGAGTTCTAATCTGGTTGGCTCCCGAAATGGAAGGTGCGCCTTGTTGAACTGGGCCCCGCCCACCAGTTTCCCTACAGACACGTGGTCCCCACCTTGGGGCCCACCCAGGTGCCTGAATGGGTCATCTGACTAATGATATTTCCCACAGGCCAACACATGTCCTTTCCAGTGTATTTTTTCCTCACTCACACATACCCTAGGAAACTTCCCATAAGGTCACCCATCATGATCACTACTCCAAGCCAAACATGCTTAACTGTGGAGTTCTAATCAGGTAGGCTCCCAAAATGGAAGGTGCGCCTTGTTGACATGAGTCATATCATTTATTCATTTAACACTTTATCATTATGGGGTGTTACAATCACCCCCCCCCCCTTTAGAGCACAACGTCCTCATTGTGGTCCCTACATCTCAACCCAGGCAGTGCACCGCACTTAAGGTTGGGTAACACCTCTGATACCAAATGTAACAATTGGGCTCTGCCCACCAGTTGCCCTGGAGACACATGGTCTCCACCTTGGGGCCCACCCATATTTCTGAATGGTTCATCTGACTAATGATAGTCCCCATAGGACAACACATGTCCTTTCTAGTGTGTTTTGTCCTCACTCACACACACCCTGGGAAACTTTCCAGAAGGTCACCCATCCGGATCACTACTCCAAGTCAAGCACGCTTAACTGTGGAGTTCTAATCAGGTAGGCTCCCAAAATGGAAGGTGCACCTTATTGACATGAGTTATATCATTTAGTCATTTAACCCTTTATCATTTTGGGGTGTTACACGAGTAATACAGAATTAATAGATAATTCAAGAAAGGATTTTTCCCTTCTATTCTATAACATATATACATATCTTAGGCCCTTTGATGGAATTGATATAACCTAAATAAATCCAAGGCCATGGTGAGGAATAGGAAAGTTCAATTCCGGAAAGTCAAAGAAAGAATGATCGAGCACATGGGTTGATGGCACTAGCATGAAACCCGCTTGATTCAAGATATCAAGACAAAGGGATTACATTACATAGTAAGTGTTCGTAGGAGGTGACAAGTCATTACGGCAGTAAATTATTTCTCTATGGGTGCCTTGGAATGTTTCTAGAGGCTAACCTTATACTTTAGGAAAGCTCCACCTAATGCCACTAAGAAAGAGGCCTATAGGGTCACACACTAAGTGTGTCCAAGTATCTCAGTTAAATATTAATTTAACATGTTGAATAAATATTATTCCCGACTGTGGTTTATTAATTATTCAAGAATGCCTGATCTCATTTATTTCAACACTAGTTATTTGAGAGAATATATTGTGGGTGAAATAATATATTTATTAGCAAGTAATGCAGTGATATTTATTTGAGAAATAAATATCCATTATTCAAGGTCTAATAAATGTGGTGGAGGAAATAAAGAAAATGGAAAAATAAAAGTACACACCATGTATATTAATATATACACGCTGTGTATTTTTTTGGGAATTTATGAGAAATAATATTATTTAATTAATTAAATAATATTAGGTGTAATTCGCTGGGCACATGTCAAGCAATAATAATAGTCAACTGTTATTATTAGACATGGGGTATTACTAAGAATTAAATGAAATGAATAAATGCTTTCGGGAAATTAATTCATTTTATTGTTCTATGTAATTAAAATCCCAATTAAATATTTCTCATTTTCCTAGCCATTTTTTGGAGGTTTGTGCACAACGGATTTGGAAAAACTGTCAAGCCAATATAGAATTCCTTTTCCACCAAGAACGGTCTCAAGTTACGAGAGAGAGAGATCCACCTCCACCAGATCAAGGCGATTGAAAGGCGGATATCGTAAGCGAAGGCTCTTCTGTGCTATCACCCGAAGATCCCTTCAGCGACATTCAAAGATATGTGGAGCACATCTGGATTACCACTAGAGGAATCCTGCACTTAGATTCTATGACACAATGATGGATCACATCGTATCATGACCGGAAAAATCAACAAAGAGATAATTTCATAAAGGTAAATCTTATCAATTAATTAAATTAATTATAACCAATATATGATGATCCTATATATGGTTCTGGTACTCCCCTATTTCTTTTTCATTATACGTTATATTCCGAAGATCTGGCATTTTTTTGTCATGAGGAATCTCGGATTGATTATTGTTAACATTAAAATTAAAGTTGGGTATGCCCTCCAACGCACTTCCACTATTCCCAGAACCTACAAAAGCTTGGTCTTTCTTGTTCAAGGATGTAAAATGTGTTGCAACTCGGGAGAAGTTGGGAACAAATATCTGGTAGTAACCTTCTAAACCCATGAAACTACAAACCTCTTCCACGTTCTTGGGTGCTTCCCAAAAAACAACTATTTCGACCTTCAACAGGTCCACTGTTATTCCTTTCTCAAACACCACGTGTCCAAGGAAGTGCACCTAACGTGTCCATAACTTGCACTTGGAAAACTTCACGTAAAGCTGGTGTTGTCAGAGGACCTCTAAAATCATCCTCAGATACTCGGCGTGATCTTCCTCTGATCTTGAGTAAATCCGGATGTAATCAATAAACATTTTTGTGAACCGGTCTAGGTACTCATGGAAAATTAATTTCATGAGCCCCATGAACACATCTGGTGCATTCGTAAATGCCGAATGGCATGACCACAAACTCAAAGTGCCAATATCTGCACCTGAAGGCAGTCTTCGAGATGTCACCCTCATTCAACCTCAACTGGTGATATCCTGAACACAGGTTAATCTCGGAGAACCATCCTTCTCCCTTCAACTGATCAAAAAGGTTGTCGATCCTCGAGAGTGGGTAACAGTTCTTGAATGTCATCTGGTTCAGCCTCTGGTAGTCTCTACAGAGCTTGAGACCAATGTTTGCCTTCTTTAAGAATAAGACTAGAGGATCCCATGGTAACGTTCTTAGTTGTATAAAACTCTTCTTCATCAGATTTTCAATCTGAATCCATAACTTTCTCTACTCAAAAGGTTCCATCTGATAGGGACCCTTGAAATCGCACAGGCATTGAGTTGCAAGTCTATTCCGAACTCAAAATCACGTTGAGGGGGTAGAGTCACCACCTCTCCATGGAAGATGTCCAGGAACTCACTGATGATCCCTGGGACTTCCACCATCTCTGTATCTACTGACTCTACTGACAGCTCAGCTAATAAGGAAAGAAGGGGCTACATTCGTCGGTTTCTCTCCTGGAAATCTTGCTCACCAATGAAACTCACACGTTGTCTGCCCATATCTGAAAACACGAACCTTATTCGGAAGAATTTGATAAGGTCGCACACATAGAACGTCCATTTAATGCCTAAAATGACATTATATGACTACATCTGTAGAAAAAGAAGGTCCCCACTGGACTGATGTGCCCCAAACATTAGTCTCCATCCCCGACAAACATAAAACAAGTTGGTCTGACCTCCGACTGGCATACTCAAAACCAGGGGCATGATAAGTCTCTCTATGTCTAGACCTAGATTATGGGCTAGACTGGGTGAAACAAAGGAGTGAAAAGCTCCTGAATCAAACAAGGCGCAGTCAAGATTGCTAAACAAGCTGATCGTACCTCGAACGACTTCTGGCCCTGCGGGAACCGCTACCTCTGTGGAATGAAACTACCTAGGCCCATCTCCTCTACCCCTCGACAGTCATCCGCCTCCCCATCCATACCCCGATCGAGGTCCCTGGGTAGTTCCCTGAGGTCATCCTCCTCCAACAACATATGATCTTGGAGGATTGGGAGCTCGCCATCATTGTTGTTGCTGCTGAAAGGGCTTGGCTGAAAACTGCTGCTACTGAGGTGGGCACTGCACCTTCCCACCCCCACTGTACTGCACTCGATCCGAGCAATGATTCTAAAGGTTACCATGGATGCTACAGATGAAGAATCTCAGTCTTGGTCCTGCAAATAAAAGGCGAGGACCGGGAGATCGAAACTGAAACTACTGGGGACTGCTCCCCACTGGCCAAAACCCGGGAGGCCCTGATGTTAGAGGCTTTCTACTGACGACCTTCCCTTTGATGATCCCAAATGAATCGCCTCTCGCGTTACAACTCCTATAGTGTGTATCATCTCCACAACTTAAACTTTATTCAGAACCTCTAAGTACATCAGTAGAGTGAAGGGAGTAATGGAATACTGAAGAGATGGTTGGAGTGCCTCCTCTTAATATCTGTCCCGAGACTCCTCATCTGAAAAAAGGTCTGGATAAAAATGAAGGATATCCTTGAACTTGATCCCCATCTCCCTCACAGACATACTCCCCTTCTAAAAGGATAGTAGCTTCAAACTCTTCTCAGCCTTCATTGTAGAAGAAAGGAATTACACCCTGAACTCCTTCTCGAAGTCAGCCCACAAAATCTCACTCTCCATCCTCTCTCTAAGGTAGAGCATCCAACAATGACGTGTTGCTTCCCTCATCAGACTGACTTCTAGTAGAACCCAGTACTCATCTGGATCCCGGATCAGGCTGAAAGATATCACCAACTCTTTGATCCATCTTTCAGTCTCCATGTCTGAGACACTTCCTTCATACTTTCCGAGGGTCTGCCGCTAAAAGGCATGAAGCGTCTTCTGCCACTGTTCATCCTCCTCATCTTGATCAGTCCTCTGCTAATCATCCAGATCATCCTCCTAGGTCTCGATCTCCCACAATACTCATGGTCGTCGTACGGGTGTCATAACTTCAAGATAAACAAGGAATACCTAAGCCCGAGTAGTGTAAAATATTTATTTTAAATTTTTATTAAACTTGTTATTTATTTAAATTCACAAAAACACCCAGAAAACACAAGAACACAAGTTAATACAATGTATATACCTTTCCTAGGGTATCTACCCTACAATCAGTGTAGCCTCACTTAGTCCTTCGATAGGTCCAGATTCCTTGCATCAGATCATGGGGGGCCTAAAATTATGTTTCATAGCCGGTCTTCCATGGCCTATTTCACGCACCAAGATTGACTAACACTATTTACCTACCATCCCATTCAATCCTTACTATGCCTAACCCTGAGATTCATCCTATCTCTCAACCATCACCTCTGATACCATTTCTGTCATGACCTGCCTTCACTAAGATGAGGGAAAGGACAACAAACTTCCAGACCCTTCCTTCCTCAAGTTGAAGGAAAGATAATGACCCCCGATTCCCTCCTTCAATAGTCCCTAGAGTGGAGACTAGCACCAAGGGTATATAATCACACATAATATGGATGGAATTTCCCTTTCTATTTAGTAGGATTGGTATATTCAATGGTAAAAACCCAACAACTCCAAAAATGAAGGTAAAAGTAAAGACAAAACCCATTCCCATATGCATGTTCAAAGATAAACCCATACAAGTACAAGAAAAATCCAAAGGGAAGGTACCAAAAGAAATAAAACATCAAGGGAAACTATCCTGATGTTCAAGATAGTACGGTCCCGTATAGTCCTTAAAGACCTCCTGGAAACCTGAAAGAAGTTTTATATACGTAGGGTTAGTATACAGGTATACTCACTTGAGAAAACTAAAATCTCACGTGCACAAGTGGGAAGGCATTCTAATGCCCCATGAGAAAAAGGATATAACCAAAGCACCTTGTAAGGAAACTATCCACCCAACCTCACCAAGGAACACTCCCCAAATAATCCAAGTTATGTAAAATAATATTAATAGTACATCGATGTTTGGGTACCGTGCACCACTTTCCCATTGGTTATTGAAGACATCCTATCTGTTAGACCTCCCCCTCCATTTTCACTATAGTCCCACTACAGCCCCAATAACAACCTTATGGGCCACCACAACCACGTGTCCTACCCACAGACACCTGGTCCACCATAATCACACATCCCGCTTGCAAACACCTGGGCCAACACAACCATACGTAACCACACCCGTAGACACCTAGTCCAAAACAACTACTGCCATACCCAAAGGCACCTGGGCCTCATCCCGAAGACACTTGGGAAACAAACCTTCCCACACACACTTGGGCCAACCACCACAACATACCCTACCTAAAGATTATTGGGATAAAAATGGAACTCACACCTTTATAGCCTACCTAAAGAGTCTTGGGATACTCAGGAGAGGTAGAAGAAAGGAGCTAATAACCAGCCACTTAATAGGATGTTGGAAAAAACACCCTCTCCCAAGAAATGGGGTTGTTCGGCACCTAAATTTATATGTATAGGTAAAAAATCACTCATCACAACCTAAGGGTTCCAAAACTAGCCCATACACAAACACCCTTATTACTATTCATTCATACAAAAGCACAACAGGCATAACCAGAGCACAACTCACTCCTAGAAAACAATTCCCCATTGAACCCAATCTTTTTATCATATTCAAGTGATTATATTTAAATAATTCTTCACTATTGGGAAACTAAAAGGCATAGCCACAAGCCAAGGAAAGTAAAAACATCTAAGCAGCAATTTAAGCATTCACACCCGGTTCTCTTGTAAAGCCACAAGAACAAAAGGGATCCGTGAAATCCCTTGAAGTACTGGAACCAAACCAAGCCCCATAATATGGCCCCACATGGACCCAAATCCACAAACTAACAACTACACAATAGGGGATCCCATCCCCATCTATGTCACCTCACAACCATCAGGTAGAACAACCATGCATATCACCAGAATATACCAAGGGAGTTTTCAAATTTTAGACACATCATTCGTGAAGTTCCTCCTTTCCATTTGGTTAACTGGGGTGATCACATAGGGATTCTTGTTCATCAGGAATCCATTTAATCAATTGAATTTACGTGATTAATCAGCTTCCATGTTACAGTCATTCAATCAAAGGATTATCCATAATACAAAGGTTCATTAGTGTTCGTGAAAGTACCACCAAAGTCTATGATTTTCAGTGTACATAAGCACGTAAAATTCATAACCCATAAGCAAAGATAAAAGAGTACATCAACATCATCAAACACACCCCTTCATTCTTTTAAAACCATTTATTATCTTTGTTAAGGTTTGGTTTCATCTATCCCTGAAGGAACATTATCGTACCCATCTAGCATGATATTAGGTAAGGAGAGATAAAGGAAAACCCTACTTGGATGATCAACGATCTAAGTTTTCTTCCTTGCACCAAGAACTTGGGGTGCGCGACTTGCAGGGGAGTAACTCCAAGGACTCCAAGAGTGATTAGGAAAGGCTCCGGCACTGAAGCATGACTAGCCTCAGGAAGAGGGACTCCAAACGCACCAATGAATGGAAAAGGGACCATCCAATAAGGATAAAGAAACTCCGTGTGATAAAATGCAAGATCCTAGAGTTATGAGATATGAAATCTTGAATGGATTTAAAGGCGGATCACGGTTTCTCCATGTAGTTGGGTGGTTAAACATGATGGAATTAATTATTATTTAATAATTCTCCTTGGAGAGGTGGTGATAATGTCAGTGAGTTAAAGATTTTATTTTAAAATGGAGGGAAACACGTAACAGGGGAGGAATTGGAAAGCACAAGAAAAAGGGGTGACATCGAGTAAAAAGCCACATGTTTTGGTAAGTCAAGGGTCACCCGGATCTTTGGGGATTTTAGATATCATTTATGGGATTTAAATGTATTTGAAAGGGTTATTAAAACACTTTTATATCAAAAGATACGTTGCGGGATCAGAACTATAAAAAGTTAGAAACTAGCAAAAAAAATAGGGTGGGACACCGTTTGGTGAGACATCATCACGGTACCCCCATCACGGTGCCACCGGTTCGGTGGAACATCGTAACCGGTGCCACTGTTTTGGTGGAACTGTTTGGTGGAATCGATTTTTTGGAAAACTTCTTAATGATCCACTGATGGCCCCAAGGATACCCCAAACACTATAAATTTAGCAAAGTAATGGATGAGGAGGGTCTAGGCCATTGCAAATGATGCATTTCATTTCTTATATCCAAATATTTTTTATTAATATAAATACATATATACTAAATATATTTATATATCATTTAAATTGTGGTTTACATTTTTTATATGATTAAATAATTTTCTAACTAATAGTAAAAACAAGTATCAAGTCAAAACATACTTGAAATACTATTAACATAACACCCAAAATAGTAAATATAATGAATTATTGTTAAAAAATGGGTAATAATATATTATAAGAAGATAATATATGATATTATGAATGTTATTAAGGTTCTAGTAAAAGTTATTGACATTCTTAAAACCGGTATACATGATATTAAAGGACGTTCACATGAAAGGAAATGCAAGGTAATGGATTTTCATCTCACTTTTTATATCTATTAGATAAATGTTGTATTCATCACTTACTTATCATGTGTGGTGTATATAATTACCATTTTAATATATTATATCATGAAATATTTTATATTCATGGTATTTTGATTTTAAATTTGAATTATTTCTTCTAAGGGTATTTTAATTAAAATTTACCAAGTGGAAAATAGTTTCATAACCCAATTTCTTTCTTTGGGTTATATTAATTCCTTGTTGTCATTAATATTATAAGGTCATGTTTGTAATCACTTTTTAATATATATTTTTTTATTTACACTTGTTTTATGTGGATTTACTTTTGAAACTCATAATATATTCATTTATTTATTCTCACATCAATGTTATAGTCTTTTCAAGGGTTTACTTCACTATCTCATTTTGTTCAAGATTATTTACACTTGAATTTATATTAGAGGAAATTATTGGATCATTGATTAATAAATCCTTTAATTTTATTCTCCTATGGTTATTATTGTTTTTTTAAGTAATAGTACCATTTTTTAACTCTTTTTTACTCAAAATGTTTTATAAAATGCTTTCAAGAAAACCTGACTTCATTTCTCTATTTAGTCGAAGAACCAGTTTTCTTCTAAAAAATATATTTAATAAAAATGTTTTAAAATATGTTTTTAACCTTTTTAAAATGATTTATTGTAGGAATTTTCATCATTTAAAAATATTTTATTTTTTTAATAGTGATTTTTAAATAAAAGGTTTTTCAAAAGTCAAAACAAATGGAAATTTTCCTCAATAATGTTTTAAAGTTATTATTTTATTTCATCAATGACAAAAAAAACTTTATTTTAACTCCAATTTGGATATTTTTTATTGATACCATCATTATTCTTTCTCTAGATGTTTTTTGTTTTATTTGACCAAGGATAGTATTTATATTTGCTTCCTTTATTCATTTTCGTAGTTCCCTTGAAATATTGAATTTTCTATGATCATTAAACATTGAATTTCCCCTAATTATACATATAATTAATCATGGATATCTTCATTTCCTAAATCATATATCATTTTTTCATATGTTTTTTACTTTGAAATTTATTTTACTAAATGGGGAAATATTGATAAATCTGTATCCATTA
This sequence comes from Viscum album, assembly GCA_963277665.1. Lineage (NCBI taxonomy): Eukaryota > Viridiplantae > Streptophyta > Magnoliopsida > Santalales > Viscaceae > Viscum > Viscum album. The sequence goes on along the minus strand of OY728156.1, from coordinate 2,108,326,259 downwards.
CTAAATATTGATATTTGATAATTCACTTTGTTTATTTAAATAGATTATTTAATATATGACTAATTATTTGGGTATGAACTATATGGGTTGGGGAAAATTTAATACAATACCTATGGGTTGGAGACCATTTAAATTAATCCCCATGATCAATTAGTAGTCTCAAGAGATAAATTATTTGGCGATAAACCCATTGAATTTGTTTCCAACTAGAATAGATGGGTTTCTACCCATAGATTTAAAATTTCTTGTGAAAGGACTTGATAGTAATATGCTAAACCATCTATTGAAAGGTCTTGAGGTAAATTTATCATATTCCAATGAAACATTAAGTATAATAATTAATCATTTCCTTTATTGAGAATTCATTTATTATTATTATCCATGAGATTATTAATTTTACATTGTATATGGATGCACTTTCATTCTCAGTTCATTGATTACTTAGCATGAATGTTCAATTATTTACCTTGACCTATTATTTATGCACATCATTCTCAGTTTATTGATTACATGGCATGTTTATTCAGTTATTACCTTTCCATATTAAATATTCTCATTGATTCATAATTGATTCCTCTATACTTAACCCTTAATGATCATTTTAGATCACCCTTATTTTATTTACTTTCCCCAGGAATCCAATAAGTGTACTAAGAAATATATGAAAGGATATAATATTTGGGGAAAAATTTATCCTCGAAAGAAAAAGAATATGTTGTAATTAGTTGAAAGTGTGGCCGATTGTCGCCTATCGACCGTTCAAGGTTCTGGTGCTCTGCTAATGTGTATAGCAGCACTCGGGTCGAATCCTCGGCGATGATACTTTGTAGTAGTCGTTTGTTTTTAGTTGATTGTATTTTGATTAGGGGGGTTTGTTTGCAGAGCTTAATTGAAATGATTTATGGATGATGTTTGATTTACCAAATTGATAAATATTGGGGTGATCTTTGGAAAAGCTTTGGTCGTTCCAATATGATCTCCTCTCTTCTGAAATGCCAACCCCTCTCAAGGAGAGAAGGGGAGAGTATTTATAGCCCAAGGAGTGGACTGTTTGCATTCCCAATCTGTCCCTACACTTGCATCGCCAATTTAGAAATTTAGACAGACGAATCTTCAAATATCTCCTTCTTAAAAGTTGTAGAAAATAATGTTTTCCGACTACTCTCAAAATTTGGAGTCATTTGGACGTAAGGATAAAAAGTTATGGCCGGTTGCATAAACAAACATAAACTGTCCATTTCAATCCAGTCTTTTTGAAGTCCATAATGTGAAAGGTTTTTTGAATATTAATATGCCTTCAAATCCGAATGGTTTCTTCAACAAAGTCGGCCGCCTACATATCCTCTTTGACACTGAAAAATCTCAGCTCGCTTGGATGATTACATCAGGAGATATGTCATGCATACTATACTGATCTTCATTCTCGGCCAGAATGGTGGGCTGGACTTCAAAGATTTATTTGGGCCCCTTGTACTTGGATTTGGGCCATGAAATTTTTATCCAAGATGTCATGTAGTGTCCCCCGAATTATGGTGGAGAGTTAAGGTTTTTGAACTTTTGGATTGAGCCCAGTAAATCAATCTTCATGAATAGTCCAGTTTCTTCACAGATTCTTTGGTCTTGTTTGTGAGGACCATATGACCCTTCAAATGGAAGAATTGGATCATGGTGCCTTCTAATGAAATGTTGTATATTTAAAGGAGAATCCTAAAAAACAAGAACCACACAAGTTGGATAAGTATAGTGATAGTTATAAGTAAAACATTAAACTGACTCAATTTGACTACTTCTAAAAATGCTCAAGTATTATACTTAATATTAAAACATTAATATTTCACACAAATTATGCACATTTCATATAAAATAAGTAAAGGGGGAATATAATAAGTCATGAAAATATTAATAACATCAACTCCCCCACACTTAGATTTGCGCGTGTCCTCATGTGCAACAAATATAAAAACATGACAAAATCATTTTCACTCACCAACAAATATTAAAATTTTGTTTTCTCCAATCAGGGGAGGTTTAGACTATTTCACTCATCCATATTGAATTCCATCACAAGTTTGGTTCACAATAATGCATCAGAAACAATTCATTTTTTCATGTTCAAGGTTCGAATTAGAAAATGTAGGCACTCAAAACTTACTCCTCTCAAGATGATAAAAATGTATTTTAGGAGGTTCACTCATTCACCAACAAAAAGTGAAAATCAAGAGTTTGTAAGAGCTCTCAGCTTCCATTCCCAAATCTAATGTGTACAAGAATCAAGAGGTATTTTAAGGGGTTTTTCAGTGGCTATGGGACGGTAGGTATATAATGTCCAAAGGAAAATAGGGGTTAAAACACCAACATGGAAAAATCAATGCACATTTTTTTTTTGAAATTTGATTTGAAAGGAAATAGAAACACATATTTACAAGGGCATGAATGTGTGATGAATGAAAAGTGAGGGAGATAGAAAATGGAATAGGTTGAGATGATGGAATATGTACAACATGGAAGACTTCCAATAATGGCACAATACAAGATGATTCAAGTGTTCTTTTTTTTTCTCTTTTTGCTCTTTTTTTTCGAAAGTTGTGCTTGAAACAAGTCTCACAGTCATCTCCCAACCCATGCTTGATCTCCGCATGGAACTAATTTATAACACGAACAAAGGTTGATGATGAATGATTTTTGACCCACCCAAGACACAACCCATTCCTTTTTTTTCATTTTTTTTATATAATTTTTTTTCATTTTTTTTTTGAACACTTTTCAATGACTTTTGTACAAATGACAATTACACATATACACCCCAAAGCTCACAGAATTACAACCTCTCCCCCACACTTGAATGGAAGCTTTCCCTCAAGAATATGATGACACATTGGAAATCAATGAAAGTACGCCCAAAAATGAAGTCTATTCCCCCCACACTTAAATTTCAATAAATTGTACAATGAAAATCCATGAAGATGTTGGGTGGGACAAGGTATTAGGCTTGTAATGTGGCTATCAAAAGAAAGGGTTTCATAGGCTCAAAGGGGCTTTCAAAAGTTGGATCAATGTAAGGGTAACGGGAGGCTATTTGGCTATTCTGATTCTCATGTGGCTTAGAAAATGCCTCTATCATATTAATGCACACAAAAGATGGAAATTCAGCTCGAAGGTCCACAAACTCAAGACTCACAATCAGTGGTGAAGACACACAATGAAAAAGATGGTCATAGATGACCTTGGCATGAAGGCTAATGTTATTCCTCACGGTAGGGGAGAATCATTTTCCACCAAAAATTGTTCATTCAAAATGTTTGTTATTGACACAAAATTGTTTACCCAAGTTTGAGATAAAAATTCAATATATTTGAGTTTAAAACAAGCCTTTTGACTCCCCAAAATGGTTGGACAAAATTTCAATATTGGATGATGAGTAATTATGACACCACTTTTTTTCAATTTTCATTTGTTTTTAATTATTTTTTTTAAATTTTTTTATTTTTAATGACAGATCCACACAAAAGAGAAAATAGAAAAAAGGTTGTGGAAGAATGTTGTAAAAAAAATGAGAGGGAGAGAGGAAGAAGAAGAAATAGAGAGAAGAAGAGAGGGAAGAGAGATTGAGGAGAGATATAGTTAAAGGGAAAGAGGTGCCCCCTGGTTTGGATTTGGCAGGTCTCCATCCAGTGGTGGTTTTATTGAAGTGGATGGGGTTTCGATGGAAGTCGACGTGGTTCCTGGATTGTGAGACCTCTCATGGTGATGCTTTAACCGGTGTCCATTTACCATGAATGTTCTTTTTGAAGAAGGGTCTTGGACTTGCACTGCACCAAATGGGTAAACGTTAGTAATAACAAAAGGACCTTCCCAACGAGAATTAAGCTTACCTGGGTGAAGTCGAAATCGAGAATTGAATAGCATTACATTTTCACCTTCATGAAATACCTTTCGAATAATGTTCTTGTCATGGAGTGACTTTGCCTTTTCTTTGTAGAGAATGGAGTTCTCATACGAATCGAGTCGAAGCTCCTCCAATTCAGTCAACTGCAACAATCTTTCTTCACCAGATTTTTCACAATCAAAATTACAAGTTTTGACAGCCCAAAATGAATTATGTTGGATTTCAACTGGTAAATGACAGGCTTTACCAAAAACTAGCCTAAATGGAGACATCCCAATGGGTGTCTTATAGGCTGTTCGATAGGCCCAAAGTGCTTCACCAAGTCTATCGGGCCAGTCTTTTCTTGTGGGCTTAACAATTCTTTCAAGCACTCTTTTCACTTCTCTGTTAGAAAGTTCAGCCATTCCATTTGTTTGAGGGTGATATGCAGTGGATGTTTTATGTACAACCCCATTCTTTTTCAAAAGTGACTCCATGGTTCTATTACAGAAATGAGTTCCTAAGTCACTTATCAAAGCAAGTGGTGTTCCGAATCGATGGAAGATATGGGTTTTGAGGAACTCACTCACAGTTTGAGCATCATCTTTCCTAGTGGGTTTGGACTCGACCCACCTAGAAACATAATCGACCACAAGAAGAATGTATGAGAATCCATTAGAAGGGGGAAATGGTCCCATGAAATCGATGCCCCAAACATCGAAAAGCTCACAGAAGATTAATGGCTTTTGAGGCATTTCGTTTCTTTTGGAAATTGTGCCAAACTTTTGGCAAGTGGGACATGATTGACAGAACTCGTGTGAGTCCTTGAAGAGTGAAGGCCAAAAGAATCCAGAATCTAGGACCTTTCGAGAAGTCCTTTGTGGTCCAAAGTGGCCACCTCCAGGCATTGAGTGGCAGAATTCCAAGATGGAGGATTGTTCAGTTTCATCAACACATCTCCTAATTACCATGTCAGTCCCAGTTTTCCAAAGTTTATTATCTTCCCAAAAATAATGATTTGAATCACTTCTCATCTTTTCTTTTTGTTCTTTTGAAAAATATTCAGGGAAAACACCAGAAACCAAGTAATTGACAATTGGGGCATACCATGGTAACTTTGGAGTGAGAGATGAGAGGTGTTCAATTGGAAATTTAGGATCAATTATTTCAGAATGAGAAGAATTAGAAATTCTACTCAGGTGATCAGCTACAGGGTTTTCTTTTCCAGGTTTATCTTTTATCACGAGGTCAAACTCTTGGATCATTAAAATCCATCTTATTAGCCTTGGTTTGGAATCACTTTTCTTAAGTAAGAACCTTAATGCTGAGTGGTCCGTGAAGATGATGATTTTGGCACCTAAGAGATAGGGCCGGAATTTATCCAAGGCAAAAACCACAGCTAAAAGTTCTTTTTCAGTCACAGTGTAGTGTGATTGAGTTTCATCCAATGTTTTTGAGGCATAAAAGATGACATGAGGAATGTTTTCTCTTCTTTGACCAAGAACAGCCCCAATGACCCTATCAGAAGCATCACACATCAATTCAAATGGTAAGGACCAATCTGGGGGTTGGATTATTGGAGCAGATGTGAGAGAAGATTTGAGTTCAATGAAGGCTCTCTTGCAAGCCTCATCAAAATTGAATGTGACATCATTTTGAAGTAAACGAGTGAGTGGGAGGGAAATCTTGCTGAAGTTCTGAATGAATCACCGATAGAAACCGGCATGACCAAGGAAGGACCGAATGTCTCGAACTGATTTGGGTTCAGGAAGTGATTGGATCACCTCAATTTTGGCTGGATCAACTTGGATACCCTCTTGAGAAATTATGTGCCCTAGAACAATCCCATTTGAAACCATGAAGTGACATTTTTCAAAATTCAGCACAAGGTTGCACTTGACACACTTTTGAAGGACCAAAGAGAGTGAATGTAAGCAAGATTCAAATGACTCGCCATAAATGGTAAAGTCATCCATGAAGACCTCCATGCAATTCTCAATGAATTCAGAAAAGATACTCATCATACATCGCTGGAATGTTTCAGGAGCATTACAAAGTCCAAAAGGCATTCGCCTATAGGCATAGGTTCCAAAGGGGCAAGTGAATGTGGTCTTTTCTTGGTCTTGAGGTGCGATTGGAATTTGGAAGTAGCCGGTGTAACCATCAAGAAAGCAATAGTGTGACTTTCCGGCCAATCTCTCAAGCATTTGGTCAAGGAAAGGAAGTGGGTAGTGATCTTTTCGTGTTTCATCATTCAATTTGCGATAATCGATGCACACACGCCATTTGTTTTTCACCCGAGTTGTGACCACTTCTCCATGTTCATTTGTGACAACTGTTATCCCGCCCTTCTTAGGAACGACTTGAATTGGACTAACCCATTCACTATCAGAAATTGGGTAGATAATACCAGCTTGAAGAAGCTTGGTAATCTCTTCCCTAACTACCTCAAGTATGAGTGGATTGAGTCTTCTTTGAGGTTGCCTAATTGGTTTGGATGATTCCTCTAGATGGATGTGATGCATGCAAAGGGCAGGGTTGATTCCTGGAATATCCTCTAGGGTCCAACCTAAGGCATTTTTATTTTCCTCTAACACTTGAACAAGTTGGGACTCCTCAGTTTCAGAAAGTGAAGCAGAGATAATGACAGGGTAGGAGGGATCATGGAAAAGGAATGCATACTTGAGGTGTGAAGGAAGTGGTTTTAGATCAGTTTCAGCCTTGATTGGAGAGCTAGACAAGTTAGGAGTAGGAGAAGGGATTCTAGATGGGTTTGGATCATTTTCCTCAACACTGTCCAAGGTGGAGCAGTAGAGATCAGAGTTGATGTGGGATTCAAGAGAGTTTTCAAGTTCCTCTAGATTGATGGAGTCTATGAATGAGAGGTCCACATCAACTTCACCATTTATGACTTTGTTAATCATGGTGCAGATTTCACAAGATCCTTTATCATTATAACATGAAGAACATGGTGGATTGGGGTTCGATTGAATCTTAGAAGTGTCCTCAAAAGAATGGATTGAGAATGCAGAGTGATCCTCAGATGGGTATCGCATGGCTTGGAAAATGTTGAACTTAACCAGTTGGTCACCAAATTCCATGGATAAGATGCCTGAATGGACATCAATCTTGGTTCTCGCAGTCATGAGGAATGGTCTTCCTAGAATTAGGGGAGATCGAGAAGAGGTCGTCTCACCTTCCATGTCAAGGACATAGAAATCAGCTGGGAAGATAAGATCATTGACCCGAACAAGAACATCCACAATTATCCCCTCAGGACTGGCAGTGCTTCAATTGGCTAATTGAATGACAACACCCGTTGGGTGCAAGGGACCTAGACCAAGGTTGGAGAAAATGGATTTGGGCATGACATTTATTGAGGCTCCAAGGTCTATGAGTGCATCATCAAAGTTGGAACTCCCTATTTGACATGGAACCGTGAAGGTCCCTGGATCTTTGCACTTCATGGGAATGGACTGTTGGGTTGAAACATTTTCAATGTTCCTAAGTTGCCTCTTATGGGTGCACAATTCCTTAAGAAACTTGGCATACTTAGGGATTTGTTTGATGGCATCTAAGAGGGGGATGTTCACTTCAACACGTCTAAACATGTCAAGCATTTCAGGATCAGGTTCAAAGGACTTCTTAGGCTTGGAGATGGCTTGAGGAAAAGGAATTGGGTTCCTTAGAGGAATGGAAGGAGGTGAAGGAGTGGATTCAAGTTCCTTTTCCAGCTTTTTGTTCTTTTCATTTTCTAGATCAATATCGAAAGGGGAGGTAGAGAAATCAGCATGGGGCATTGCAATTTGCTTTCCCGATCTAAGTGCAATTGCACTTACATTACCCTTAGGGTTGGGTAATGGTTGAGCTGGGAGTTGGGATGAATTGGATGGTTGTTGCTAGCTAAGGTGGGATGCAAGTTGACCTATTTGGGTTTCAATGTTCTTGAGGATAGAACGGGTGAAGGAAGCAAGATCCTCTATAGCACTTTCCCATGGTTGTTTAGAAGAAGAGGCTTGTCCCAAATTGGGTTGGCCTTGATTTTGGTTCTTGGGAAAGCGATTGTATTGGGTGGGGAATTGGGAAGGCTCGTTAGGATAGTGAAATCCAGGAGGAGGATTGTTCCTTTGGGGTTGAGGGACAAAAGGGTAAGGTTGTTGGAAGTTACCAACACCTTGACTGTATTGAAACTGGTTTGGGTTTTGAGGAGGGAATTGCGGAGGATGAGAAATGGGATTACCATACCTCAGAGGTGGGTTAAAGGTAGAAGAGAAGGGCTCAGAGTGGGGTTGGTTGAAGTTTCTAACAAACTGACCTGATTGTTTAGGGTTGAAGTTTCGCTGAGCATATGCCGCATTGAGCTCCATTGGACTAGATGAATCAGATGGATCATCTTGAAGTTGTGGACATGTGTCAGTTGGATGAGATGGAGAGTTGCAGATTCCACAATTCTTGATAGGTCCAGGGAATAGTGACTGTGGAGAAGATGAGGTTGGGGCTTTGGTAGCCACCGCTAGTTGACGCACAAGACCTGTAAGTTCACTCATCCACTCAGTCATCTTGTTGGGCTCTATGGATTGATTCTCTTGGGCTTGTTTCACTTGAGCATGTGATCGAGTATGGAATTGCTGCGTGTTTGCAGCCATGTTACTTATGAGATCTCTTGCAGCTGCAGGAGTTTTGTCAACAAGAGCACCGCCACTTGCGGCATCAATGAGAGTTCGCTCCATAGCCAATAACCCCTCATAGAAGTATTGGATCAGGAGTTGGTCAGGGATTTGATGGTGTGGACAACTTGCCACAAGCTTTTTGAACCTCTCCCAATACTCATGGAGTGATTCATTAGGGAATTGACGGATGCCGCTTATTTCCTTTCGGATAGAAGCTGTTCGGGAAGCGGGAAAGAACTTCTCAAGGAAAAGTCTCTTCATGTCAACCCATGAGTTTATGGATCCAGGTGGGAGGTAGTAGAGCCAAGACTTGGCAGAATCCGCTAGGGAAAAGGGGAAAGCTCTAAGCTTGATTTGTTCTTCAGAAACCCCTTGAGGCTTCATGGTAGAGCATACTACTTGGAACTCTTTAAGGTGAAGATGTGGATCCTCACCGGCTAGCCCGTGAAAATGAGGGAGAAGATGAATCAAACCCGATTTGAGTTCGAAGTCAGCTTCAATGTTTGGATATTTAATTCCAAGAGGTTGGTAATTCATATCAGGGGTAGCAAGTTCTTTTAGGGTTTGTTCCCTAGGATTGGCCATTTCAATTTCAACTGGTTGGATGAGGACTGGTTCTTGAATTATTTGAGTATCTCTTATGTTCCTCCTAAGTTGGCGAAGTGTTCGCTCAATTTCAGGGTCAAACAAATCCGAGGTATTGTTTGGAAGGCTACGGGGAATTCAGAGAGATTTTGGAAGAAAGAGGAAGACGGGTTTTTCTTTTTATTTTTTCAGTTTATGATTTTTATGAGAAGACGGGTTTTTCTTTGTGTTTTTTTTTCAATTTTTTTTAAACTTTTGTTTTTTTTTTGTGTTTTCTTGACAATAACCAGAAACTAATGACTACTTAAAACACCATCCCCGGCAACGGCGCCATTTGAAAGTGCGTCCGATTGTCGCCTATCGACCGTTCAAGGTTCTGGTGCTCTGCTAATGTGTATAGCAGCACTCGGGTCGAATCCTCGGCGATGATACTTTGTAGTAGTCGTTTGTTTTTAGTTGATTGTATTTTGATTAGGGGGGTTTGTTTGCAGAGCTTAATTGAAATAATTTATGGATGATGTTTGATTTACCAAATTGATAAAGATTGGGGTGAGTTCATCATTAGGTTAGTTAAGCTTGTGATATCCTCGAGCTTTGCTTTATATTGCATTTAAATTAACACCCATGTCACAAGATGATGTTGATTAGAATTCTTAAGTGTTAAGGCTTTAAACCAAGACTTAACTTAACTTAAGGTTATAATCTCAATCAGATATTATTTATGGTTGTGTATTTATGGTTCCAATAATCCATGGAAACCACATGTTAAACAAAACAAGTCATTAATCCATGACATGTTAAGTCCAACATACACAATGTTAATTCAAAGAATATTCATCGAGCAGAAGCTCTCAATCACTTAACATACCTAAATTATAACTCACCCCAATGAGATATTTACTCATCCATTTGGGTGATTAATAATCTGGTTATAATGATTATGATTATAAATTAATAAGAGAAGAAAAAGAAAGGGATAAGAAAAGAGTGGTACGTCGACAC